>CM053587.1:288539240-288595454 GCA_028646515.1 Pseudochirops corinnae | reverse complement strand
AACACCTCCTCTCCATACAAATATACCATTTTCCTCCTCCTCCCCACAATAATTAGAACTTCATTTAAGATAAGAAGCTCCTATTCTGGAAGGCCAAAATGGCTGAGAGCCGTAAACCTAGCAGTCTTTCATACTTTAGTGTGAATCACTTCAATAAAGTTGGTTTTGCGCTAGTTCCTCCTCTACACTCCACAAATGGAGGTGGACGACAGAGAGAACTTTGTCTTGGGTCACAGTGAGGACATCGGAGACTGCTGAGGACACTGGGGCTGAGAAGGCAAGAGAGAGTTGTTAACAAGTTTTCCTGCTTTGTATTTCATGGAGGTGGTGAAAACCACCTCTGCTGCCCCATGTCAAACAGTTGGCCTTAGGAGCTAACCACTGAATTAAAACTTCATCCATAGCTTAAGATGGGACAAAGAGATCTCCAAGTGTGGTACCAGGACAAATATCCTGAAGGGGCATGCCTAGCCTATCCTTAGGCAACATGATGAGTATATTGGCCATTGGACTTGGAGTCTAGAGGACCTGGGTTCAAATCCTGCCTCAGACACTTCTTGCTGTATCATCCCGGGTAAGTCACTTAACCTCTGTACTTTACTTTCCTCATCTACAAAATGAGGGTTGGGTAGGGTGGAGTTTGGACTTGATGGCCTTTGAAATCCCTTCTGGCTCCAAATATATGACCCTGAGTAGGCTACCATGAGTTTAACCAAGTAAGAGCAGGTTATATTACTTTGTGAAATAAATGGCCCCCTGAAGAATACCGAGTGTACTAGGTCAGCTAGATCTAGGTTCAGATCCTGCCTCAGACACTTAACTAAACTGTGTGACCTTGGGCAAGTCTCTTAACCTCTCTGGGCCTCAGTTCCCAACATTACAAATTACAAATTTATAAAATTATAAATTGTAAAATGATGAGTCTGAATTTGATATCTAAGACTTTTTCAATCTCTAGAGTTATGATCCCAGAGCTTCCCCTAAACCAAAAGGGAGTCTCCCTCCCTCCCTTTATTCTTCTCCCTTTATCTTCCTCCCATTCTCCCTCAGGACACTCTTCTTTTCCCTGTTTCTCTCTCCCTTCTCTGTTCCTAGTTTTTGCCATTCATATACTCACCTTCTCACCAGTCATGTGTCCCGGGGGGGCTGTTGTTACTCCTCTCTGAGTCTGCAATGAGAAAGAAGATACCAAAGGATCCAGATCTAGAAGGGGCCTTGTCCCTCCTTTGAATGGGAGAAACTGAAGACCCAGAGAAGGAGAGTGATCTGCTCAAGGTCACACTGAATGGAAGGATCTTCTGCTTTGGGGCAGAGCCAGGACCCAGTTCTCTGGACCACACTGTCTGCAGTGTTTTCTTGACAAAGATCCTAGAGTGGTTTTCCATTTCCTTTTCCAGCTGATTAAGGCAAACAGAAGTTAAGTGACTTATATAAAGTAATTAAAAAAGGAAACAAGATCAGGAACAGTAATATCTGGGATGACTCAGAAAGGCCTCCTAAAGGTGGTGGGCGGGGGGGGGGGGGGGGGGGAGGGTGCACCTGAGTTACACTTTGAAGGAAGGTAGAAATTCTCAGAGAGGTGAGGAGGGAATGCATTCCTGACATGGGGTACAAAGGCCTAGGGTATGCAGGGAACAACCAGTGCAGAGTCCACTGTAACTAGAGTAGAGAGCGCATGTCCTGGAGGTTTTAACCTTTATATGTCCAGAACTGCTGCTCTGGCTTCTTCTCCTTACCCCTATCCTCAGTCACTATTTCAGGAAGTCCTCAGCTATGATTCACTTCATGCTCTATACCAGGAGTGGGAACCTGCAGCTCCAAGACCACCTGCAGCCCTCTTAAGTCCTCAAGTGACTCCACATTTGGATTTAGAGGCTGTTCTACACCCTCAGCAACCACCCTGCCACCATTTTGACATTCCCTTTCCTTCCAGTTCTGGAACCACGGCCAAGTCAAGCCAAGTCTGCTCTTATTCAAGTGAGTGGGTGGCCCCACTCAATCTCAGGACCAAAGTGCCTCTCTCCTTGGCCACCATTGGCCTGTGTGTATCTCACATCCCTATCCCACCCCCATTTAGAACGTAAACTCCTACTGAAGCAAAACTCGTTATCGTTCTCTTTCATGTCTGGTTTTGCTTTTTTTTTTTTCTTTTCCCAGTGATCGCTCATTGGTTACAACCCTTCTATGTGACCAAACTATTGTACAATGTGAAAGTATTTGCAGATACTATACATGACTGCATGCCACCATGGGGGGGGCGGGGAAGGGAGGGGAGAAAATCTGAAACTCAAGTGATTGTGGAACTGAATCTTGTAAATTAAAAGTAAATGAGTAAATTTTAAAAAAATTAAAAAAAAAAAAAAAGAAGAATGTAAACTCCTTGAAGGCAGAAAAAGTCTTTGCTTTTGTATGGTATCCCCATAGTAAGCTCTTAATAAATGCTTTTTTGTGCATTCATTCATTCATGAAGAGGAGTAATAGGAAATAAGACTGAAAAATAGGTGAGATATCCAGAGAAAGAACTGTGGAGTTTGAATGTGGATTGAAGCAGACTATTTTCACCCTTTTTGTTTGTTTGTTTTTTCTTTCTCTTGGTTTTTCCTTTTTGTTCTGATTCTTCTTTCACAACATGACTCATGTGGAAATATGTTTAATATGATTGCATATGTATAACCTATATCAGATTACACACCATCTTGAGGGATGGGGTGGAGGGGAGGGAGGAAGGGGAAACTCAAAATCTTATGAAAGTGAATGTTAAAAACTTTACATGTAATTGGGGGAAAAAATGCTATTTAACATAAGGAAGAAAGATAAGTAAGAGCCAGATTGTAGGGGGCTTTAAATGAGAGGCTGAAGACTTTATATTTTATATTAAAATATACCAAATATACTAAAATAAAATAGGGTACAACCAAAGACTTTGGAGCTTGGAGTGACATGGTCAGATTCATGTCTTGGGAATATCAATTTGGTGACTCACTGAAAGATGAATTGGTGAGGAGAGGGACAGGAATCAGGGAAACCAATTAGGAAACTATTTTAATTGTCCTAGGAATAGAGGATAAGGGCCTGAACTTGGGTAATGACTGTTTGAGTAGAGAGAAGAGGGTAGGCACAGGGAAGCTAAGGCAAGAATTGATAAGACTTAGCAAATGATTGCATTAGGAGAGAGAGAGAGAGAGAGAGAGAGAGAGAGAAAGAGAGGAATCAAGGATTACTCCAAGGCCACAAGTCTGGGTGACTGGAAGGATGGTGGTGTCTTCAACAGAAATAAAGATGGTTAGAAGGATAGATTTTGGGAGGAAATGAGTTCCTTTGTAGACATGGTAGTTGGTAATACGGACTGGATTTTAGGAGAGAGGTGGGGGCCAGGTATATAGACTTGGAAGACACATGAATAGAGAAAAAAATGTTGAAACCAGGATAGTATTTAGAGAATCAAAGAGAGGCTAAGACAGAGGCTTGAGAGATGCCACCCATGTAATCTGTAGGAGCAGGATGATGGTTCAGCAAAGGAGGCTGAGAAGGTTCAATCAGACAGTAAGAGACATTTATACACAACTTTTATACACATGGTGGGGGGAAGGGCATGAGACTGGGTGGCGATTCTGGGGATGAAAGGGTTAAAATCTCCTCTGCATGCATTCTTACTACAGTCAGATTATCCTATTAGTTGTTCCCAGGACATGACCTTTTATCTCCCACCTCCATGCCTTTGTGTGAACTGTACCCCCACTCTATCAGGAATATTCTTCCTCCTCCTCTCTAATGCAATCAGCTCACAGGAGCCAAGGGAGGAGACAGTATCGAGGAGAATCAACAGTGTGGAAAGCCAAAGAGAGGAAGCTGAGAATGAGGACTGAGAAAAAGAGATCGTCGGTGCGCTCAGAAAGAGCAGTTTCTGTGCATCAGAGGATCCCGTCAATCAACCAACATTTTTAGTATCCTTCTGTTGTGTCTGGCCCACCGCTGGGTGCCAAGTTGATTTAAAGAAATATGAGATAAAACCTCTGCTTACAGGCTGTATAGTTCATTCCCAACATTTTCTCACTGTGGTCTTAAATTAGATAATAGAATCACCAAATCCTAGCATTGGAAGGAACTTCAGAGATCATCTATATCTCAGGACCTTCATTTTAAAGAGAAAGAAACTGAAACTCGGAGAGAGGCAGACTTGCTCAACATCTCCCAGCCTCCCAAGGGACAAGGGTGACTTCAGATTGTAAGTCCAGTATGCTTCCCATTGTGTCAAGCTGTCTCCCTCTAACAGTGTGAGACTCTGAGACCCTGAGACTTAAGAGAACTAAACTAGGTAGCTTGTTTTTTGTAAGCCATTGAAACTTAGGCTTAGCAGGTCACAAAATGGCTCTAATCTACAGTGGGTTCCACTTCTCCTTCCTCCTCTTCCTCTTTGCCCTCAGGTTCCCCTCTTGTCCTACTTCTCATGAGACCAGGCAGGAATTGGTGACTGGTCATCCCTCCCTCAATTCCTGCTGTTTCACACCAGGAAGTCTTCCAATTATTACCTGATAAGACCCTCAACAACCCTAATTTAGGAACTAATGATCTAGTTGGAAAGATAAGACTCAACCACATGAAACAATTAGGGAGGAGTACAAATGGTGTGTATAATTAAGTACTAAATTGTGTAATCAAGATTACAAGTAGGGAAGGAAGAGAGGGAATGGAATTGTTAGAAGGGCTTTGGGGAAGAAGTGGGCCTTGAAGGCTGAGTAGGATTTGGAGAAGTGGGTGGAATGGGAGAAGGCCATCCCAGCCCAGAGGAATGACAAGAACCATTCCATGGAAATGAACGTGGTATGTTGCTGACGATGAACTCCTGCACCTGCCATGTGGCGTTACATTTTGGAGATGGTAGAATAATGACATCTTAACAAATACACCTTGCTTAGGAAGCCAAGAAGTAAGGTCCTGGGCATGTGGGAACCAGGAGCTGATCTTCCCTCAATGTTTCTCAAATTTGGGGGAGCCATCCTTCAGAAGAGAATATTCCCAGGAGGTGATTAGAAGCTTAACTATCCCAAAAGACCCTTTGGAAGCAATGCCTTTAAGGTGATCTTAATGACTGGTTCTGGGTAGGGTGGGGGAGCCAGGGTCACATGATCTTCCAATCACTGGATGGAAAACTCCAAGGATCATGGCAGTCTAGAGTCAGCATTGCTTAGGTCTGGAGGAGACTTCAGTTCAACTTCATTAATTTGAAACACAAGGGATGAGAAAAGCAAGCTCTGAATTGAGCACATTTGAATTATCCGATATTTAATTAAAGAACAACGGGGTGTCTGGCGGTCTGGGAAACAGTGATTGCTGTGAATGTGCTCCATGGAATAAATGGCTTTTGGCTGACTGAAGTTTTGCTGGATTGTATTTCGTTTGGGACCCACATGAGATTGAGGGAATATGAAGAAGGTACAGAGAAGAACCACAAAAATGACTGGAAATTTAAGATATTCCATTCAATAAAACTCTCAATCAGCATCTGCAGAGACAGTAAGAGTAAAAGTCGAAGGTGGAGGGAGAGATGAACCATGGCTTTAAGTACAGAAGTATTCAGTCTGGAGTTGGGGACAGAAGCAAGGGTCCATGGGCACCTACCTAGTCTCTGTTTCCATTAGGGCACACAACAGGAGAAGAAGAGTTTAAAATGCTGAGGAAATGATTTAGGTTGGGCATTGCAACACTGGATGAACTCTGGTTGTAATTATTAAACATTAGAACAAGCCCAAAGTCTATTTTTCCTGCAGATTTTTCCAACTGGTAGTTCTATTTAGGACTGATTAGGCGTGGACCTGGATATCAAAGTTTGGGAGATAGGGTGTGTGCATGGTAAGGGTTAATGGAATTATGGGGATGGGGGGGGGGGGTGACTTGCAGTCTGAGGAGTCCTTGAAAGGAGTCCAATGGCCATCTGGAGGCCATCTGCTCTGATAATTCATCCCAAATCCCAGCCTCTACTTTGCCATTTTCTGCACTCTGACCCCGTGCCTCAAGTGCCTTTCCCTTCTGCTCCCTTCTCCTATTGGTAGAATTTCCATTTTGGAGATCCCAGATTTTCCCCACAATGCCCCTATGGGTAAACTCTCCTCCCTCTCTCCTTTTCAGCTCCTTTTTATGTGTTGTCTCCCTTAATGGAAGTAAGCTTCTTGAGGGCAAGGATTGTCAATTCTTGTTGTGTGTTTGCATTTGTATCCCCAGGGCTTATTAGTACACTGCCTGGAATGGCACACAGTAGGTGGTTAATAATGCTTATTGACTAGATTCTTCCCCCCACCCCCCCATCAGACAGCTATTGGGGGAATGCTATATAGACTTCTAGGGTCCTTTGGCTCAGTGGAGGTCGATGGATTGTAGTCAGGGACAGGACTGGGTTAGGTAGGTGTATTTCCAGGTCTGATGCCAGTAGCTTCAGGAAGAAGTTCCAAAGTCACAGAGCTACGAAATCTTAAAGGTTATGAAAGAATATATATTCTACCCTCCTTTACACCATCCCTAGGGGAACAGTAAGCTCCAATAATTAGAACGCAAATTCTCAGCAGAAACGTGTCCTCTCTCTGTGGCGCTCCAGGATCAAGCACCTAGGACATCAGTAAATAGAATGTGGTTGGTCTTGGAGTCAGAAAGACACGGGTTCAAATCCTGTTGTGACCTTAGACAAGTCCCTTTACTTTTCTTAGTCTCAATTTCTCATCTGTAAAATAGGGTGATTAATAGCACCTACATCTCTCCAAGTTTGCGGGGACCAAATGAAATAACATATGGATAGGGCTTAGCGAACCTTGAAGTGCCATAAATGCTAACCGCTACTTCAGAAGCCTAGTCCGGGGGTGGGGAACCTGCGGCCGTGGCCTTCTAAATCCTCAAGTGCGGCCAGACTTTACTGATTCAGTCAAAAGGCCACACTCAAGGATTCAGAAGGCCACATGCGGCCTTAAGGCTGCAGGTTCCCCACCCCTGGTCTAGTCTGACCCATTCTTGACGAAGAATCTCTTCTACAGTTTCAGGGACAATTAGCCATCTACCCTTTGATTGAAAAACATCCTATTGGGGAGGAATGCAAAGGCTCACCTGTGGGCAGCCGAGTCCATTTTCTGATAGTTCTAATTGTCAGGAAGTTTTCCTATGCCAGTCCTTCCCTCCCAGCCTCTGTTCCTACTTCAGCCAACAAGCGGGGAATCCCAGATAAGCGCCAAGCACTTGTCAGATGGTAACGAAACGGCCCCTGCCCTCCGCGAGCTTACAGGATATTGTGGACACCGAACTGGGGGTGGGAGAGCAAAGCAGAGGTACGCGCGCGGAGGGGTACATGGAGCAATCCAAGGGGGCAGAGGAGACGGGGGGCGGCGGGCTGTGCGTGGGAAAGCCGGGCTTCAGGAAGGGCAGAGCGCCTGAGGGCGGGCGGAAAGAAAGACAAGGTTTCCGAGAAGCAGCGAGAGGGAAGGAGAGCATCCCGGCTCGGGGGCACAGTCCTCGTGAAGGCACCGACAGGAAACAGTGCCCCGAGTCTGGGGGGCATTGGCTGGAACTGAGAGTTCGTGTGGAGGAGTCTTTGAAATAAGACTGCGAAGAGAAGTTGGAGCTGTACCGGGGAGCGTTTCAAAGGCCAGAAGAGGGGCTTGGGGCTGTTGCGCTAGAGGCAGCTGGTAGTCACTGAAGAAGTGGGCTCTGATGAGTAAACTTTCTCCATATATACATACATATATACACACACACATATACATATACACATGTGTGTATGTATATGTGTAAGGATGTATATGTGTGTATCTTTGTATATGTATATACACATTTTTATTTTTTCAATTAACATGCCGCTTCTCTCCTTTCTGTCTCCTTCCCCAATTAAAGGATAGAAAAGAGTGAGAAAGAGAAAGGAAGAAGAGAGGGAGGGAGGAAAGGGAGGAGGGAAGGAAGGAAGGAAGGAAGGAAGGAAGACAAAATCCTGTAACACAGTCACACAAAACAAATTCCCACATTGGCCTTGCCCGAAAATGTATGCCTCATACTCCATCTTAAGTCAATCACCTCTCTGTCAGAAGGTAAGTAGAATGCTACTTCTTTGGTCCTTTGGAATCAACTGGGCATTGAATTGTTATATAAATTGCTCTTCTGGTTCTCCTTACTTCCCTCTGAATCAGTCCATTCAAATCTTCCCTGCTTTCTCTAAAACTGTCCCTTTGGTTACTTCTTCCATTACATACACATACAACGATTTGTTCAGTTACTCCCCAGCACCAGGTGAATGGGCATCCCTTAGTTTGCAGTTCTTTGCCACCACAAAAAGAGCTGATGTACATTATAGATATAGATATATACACATATACATACATATATAATGTGTTATTATAGTAATTACAATATATCATATGCACACATACACTATATATATATATATATATACATATATAGATATATGGATGGATAAATGGATGGATGGATGGATGGTAACAACACAGATGTGAATGTCCCCCAGAACCAGGCTGGCCTGCCACATCCTAACTTGCTCCAAACTCTACCTCAGCAAGCACTCTACCTGCAGTTGGGTGATGTTTTCCAACTCTAGCCTCTCTATATCTGTTATCTTCCTCTATTAGGAACATAAGCTCCTTCATCAAATGTAAAAAGCTGAACAAAGTATAGCATATGACTGTAGCAGAACACCATTGAGCTGTAAGAAATGACAAAAGTAACAGTTTCAGTGAAACCTGGGAAAATTTGTATGAACTGATGCAGAGGGAAGGGAACCAGGAGAACAATTTCTAGGATTACAACAATACCATAAAAAACAAACAACTTTGAAAACCATCAGATCAATGCTATAACCAACCATGGTTCCAGATGACTCATGATAAAGGATACCCACCTCCTGACAGAGAGGATAGACTAAATATGAAGAACAAAATACATTTTTGGATATGATCAATATAGGAATTTTCTTCAACTATGCATATTTCTTTAAAAAGGGTTTTCTTTTTCTTTTCTTGAGCGGATGATTGTGGAAAGAAAATTAATTTTTGTTCATTAAAAATAATTTTTAAATAAAAAAGAATGTAAGCTCCTTGATATTTGCATGGCAACTATTCAGAAAATAAATTAGAAAGAGAAGATCTAGAAGCAAAGAGGGCCATTATAATGGTTCAAGTAAGGAGAGGTAACAAGAACCTGAACTAGGTAGGCTCTGTGTTGAGTGGAGAAAAGAGGATCGATGTGAGATATCGTGGAGGTAGAATGAACTAAACTGGGTAACTGATTGGCTGTTGGAAGTGAAGGTGTGAGAGCAAAGTGAAGAAGTGAGAATAAAGAATAAAGGATGACCTCAGAGATGAGAACCTGGGCAGCTAGAAGGATGGTAATATCCTGATGAGGAATAGGGAAGTAGAGAGGAGAGACAGATGCAGAGCGAGAGTTAGTGATTTCTATTTTAGATAAGTTGAGCTTGAAGTACTAATGAGACATTCAGGGAGATTATTCCAGCAGGCAGCTACTGACTTGGGACTGGAGTTGAAGAGAAAAGTTAGAGCCAAGTGAATAGATATGAGAACCATATGCAAACAAAAGAAGAGAAGAAATGTGTGTATGGAAGGGGGAGACACAGAGACAGAGATAGAGACAGAGATGCCAAGAGGGACAGAGAGAAGCCAGGTTAGAAGATCTTAGGGGAGGGGCAGCTAACAAGTAGAGCTGTCCCAAAGTGGTGGAGTCTCTTTCTTCAAGCAGAGGCTAGATGTTGCAGCATAGATTCCTTCTCCAGTGTAAGTTAGACTAGAATTGCCATTGAGGTCCCTTCCAACTCTCCAATTTTATTATTCTTTGGTGTTTTGACATGTGGAGTAGGGGAAAAGAAATGGGATGGACTTAATTTTCTCATTAAACCAGGAGGCCAATTCTGCCCTCAGACCAAGCATGACAATCCTCTACATGAGTCTTTCAAACATTTTAGGACAAATATCATGTACTCCTTCCTCCACTTCGTTTCTTCAGACTCTCTTACATTCTCTCTCCTCACTCTGGACAGTTTTTCTTAATGCAACCTAAGAATACCATTAGCTTTTTGGGCTTCCAAAAAGTCAGTCAGTTGAAGCCTGAAGGGACCTTCAAAATCGCCCATTCAAACACTCTTTTTTTTTTATGGAAGAGGAAAATGAGGCTCAGCAAAGGTACCATTTGGTACCAGGGTCTCATATCATTCACAGGGACACCCAATCCATTGCCAACTGGGGAAATCTATGGAACTTGTAAATTACATTGTTCAGCTTAGACCCCCGTGGTCAACTACTTCCATTACAATCCCAACAAAATCCTAGAACTGATATTCTTCTTGCCCTTCTCTCACATCTTCCGTGCCAATCACTACCTCTAGGTAAAACATGCCTGTCATGGTTTAATAACCCCTAAATTAAAAGGAATTTTTTTCATTAATTTGCATTTTAAGGAAAAGAAGGTAAATCCTGGCAAAAGAAGCTTTCATTAGAGATGTACAATCGGTAAAAGTTTCTAAGGTATGTCCCAAGTTTGGCTCAGATCTGGTCTAGTCTTCTGCATATGAGGTTGACCTTTCAGAGGTGTTAAACCAAGTTTTGATTTACCCATTCTCTCATGAGCAAGGGGGGTTTTCACCAAATGCAGATCACTCTTTCAAACATTACCTGAAAACTTTGAGTGGTACAAAGTAGCTCATTTGAGTCTCTTGGTGGGAACCTAGTTAGGGACTCTTCAGGATTACACCTTCCACATCTTCCAAGAGTCCATAGGAATCTTAGCAAGAGAGTGAAGAAATGAGCATTAAAATAGATTCTGTGTAGACCCCAGCTCATACACATATTTATACCTCTTGTTGTGCTTAGGATCCACCCTGGCTCCCTGCCGCAAGGGATCAGCCCTTCAATTCTCCAGCATGATTTATTGCCTTTGGGTCTTGAAGATATCTCTCCATTCATTCCTTGATTCATTTGCTTTCCTTATCTAGGTGAATGGCTTGGAGAGTAGGCAAAATAGATTTAAAATGGTCGTGAGAGAGATCGACACAGAGTAAATGAGGAAGCAATGAGAGAGCATCTGCTTGCACTCAGTGAGTTCAGATCCTCAGACCCAGACAAACGATATCTTATGGTCCTGAAAGAACTGGTGGACACAAGTACCGGCCAGTGACCTTGAAGGAATGGTAGTGAACAAGGGAAGGGGAAGGAAACAAGCATTTGTTAAGGTTCCATTTTGTGCTAGACAATGTGCTCAATGCTTTGCAAATATTTCATCTGATCCTCACAACAACCCTGGGAAGTAGGTACTGTTATTATCCTCACTTTACAGCTGAGGAAACGAAGGCAAACAGTTTTAGTGAGTTGCCCAGGGTCACACTGCTAGTAAGTGTCTGAAACTGGATTTGAACTCAAATATTCCTGACTCCAGGCCCAGTATTTATGCCACTATGTCACCTAACTACCTCAGCAGAACAAGAATGGGGCCATCTTGGGCAGCTAGGTGGTGTACTGAATAGAGCACCAACCCTGGAGTCAGGAGAACCTGAATTCAAATCTGGCCTCAGACACTTGACACAAAACTAGCCGTGTGACCTTGGGCAAGTCACTTAACCCCAATTTCCCCGATCTCCCCCCTCCAAAAAGGAAAAAAAAAAAGAAAAAAAAAGAATGGGGCCATCTAACTTAAAAGGGAGCAAACTTCTCCATTCTTAAAATAGTAAATCCTTCCAACTTTCATCCCACAATTCATAGCAAAGTTCTGTATTGGATCATTAAAGAAATATTTGTGAACAACAAAGGGAGATGTGGTCACTGTGTGTCTTCATGGACTCATTAAGAAGAAATCATGCCAGATTAGTCCAATTTCCTTTTTTTGACAGGGTTCTCCCATCCAAATAAAAATGCTGGAGATGTATTTTGCCTGGATTTAAGCATTGCATTTGACTATGTCTTTCATGAGACCAGTCATCCTTCATTCTTGGAATTCTGCCACCATGTCCCCATTGTAATTATTTCTGCATCTTCCTCATTAGAATGTAAGCTCCTTGAAGGCAGGGAGTCTTTCTTTTTTGCTTGCATTTTTATTCCTAGGAATAAAATGTGCCAGTACAGTCTGGCACATAATAAATGCTCAACAAATGCTTATTGAGTTGAGATCCTTGTGGCCAAGATGGGAAATGTGAACTAACAATAGTTAGCTAGGTGGATTTGGAACTAAGTCAGAGAGTATTGATTAATTGTTCAAAGTCAGTATGGAGGGAGGTCTGGTAGAAAGCACATCTATTTTATTTAATATTTTTCTCAACAGCTTGAAGGATGAGTTGGCCTGTTATCAGATTTGAGGATGACATGAAGCCAAGGGGAACAGACAGTTAATACACTCGGTGACAGAATCAAGACCCAGAAAGATGACCCCAGGACCCCAGATTTAAAGATGAAAGGAAACTTAATGTTTACCTAGTCTAAAGTCCTCAGTTCACAGATGAGAAAACCAATACCCAGAGAGCCGCCCAAATTGGAAGGTAGGTCTTCTGACTCCAAATGCAGTATTCCATTGTGTTACTGATGCAATATCCTTCAATATCTTGTAAAGAAAAAAATTCTTATTTCTTTCTTTTTCCCCATAAAAATCTCAAGTATTCCAAATTCCAGTATTTCCTTTGGAATTTTATTCAAAATAGTAAAATATTGTGGTGCCTTCCAGGGTCTTTATAGATGAGAACAATGAGCTAGATATGGTAACAGCACACATTTATCTATTGATTTATGATCTATAAAGCACTTTGCATATATTATCTCCTTTAAGCCTCCCAACAGCCCCGTGAGATAGGTAGGACAAATAATATTATTTCTATTTTCCGGCTGTGGGAACTAAGATTTTTCTGTTGTTATACAGTAAGTAATTATTTGGAAGAGCCAGAATCCAAACCTAGATTTTCTGATTCCAAATCCAGCATGTTCTGCTATATATAATAGTGACAAGATAAAATATGATGAGGATAGATAGGTGGATGGATAGATAGATAGATAGATAGATAGATAGATAGATAGATAGATAGATAAGATAGATAGATGGATGGATGGGTGGATGGATGGATGGATGGGTGGGTAGATAGACAGATAAATGATAGATAGATGATAGATAGATAGATAATAAATAGATAGATAATGACACACTTGAAACTTTAGCTAGCATTTATATAGTGTCTTAAGGTTTGCAAAGTGCTTCATGAGTATCAACTCATTTAATCCTCAACAACTCTGGAAGATAGGTGCTATTATTAATTCCATTTTACAGATGAAGAAACTGAGACAGACAAAGATTAAGTGACTTGCTCAGAGTCCCACAACTCAAAATTGTCTGAGGCTGGATTCAATCTCAGGTCTTCCTGATTCCAGGTCCAGGGCTTTATCCACTGCGCGATCTAGCTTGATAAAACAATTCAATGGAACAGGTCCAGAATCCAGTCGACTTGACCATAGAACAATTTTCATGGAAAAGGATATGGGGACTTCAGAGAGCTACGAGGTCAGTGTGAGTCAATAGTGTGACATGATATCCAAAGAAAAAATAATCTTGGGTTACATTATAGTAGTGATCAGAATGAGGAGGCTGGTGGTCTCCTCATCCTCTGCCCTGATCAGACCCCTTCTCAAAGGCCATGTTTATTTCTGGGCAGGAAGGACATTGCCAGGTTGGAATGTGTTCAGAGGACAACACCAGGATGGGCAGAGAACAAGAGACAAGGTGAGAAGAATATAGTTTTAGAGCTAGATGGAACTCTGGAGACCATCTAATCCAAATCCCTCATTTTATACTGGGGAAAACTGAGACTTAGAAAGATCAAGGCATTTGCTTGACTTCAATAAATGACAGAGTTGGAATTAGCTGAAGAAACAGAGGATGCTTATTGTGGAAAAGAAAACAGAGGAGATGTGAGAGCTGTCTTCAAGTATTTAAAGAGGAATTAGCCTTGTTTTGCTTGGTCCCAAAGGGCAGCATTAAAACTAATGGGTGCTAAAAGGACAGATTTCACTAAATTATGAGGAAAAGCAGTCTAAGAATTAGAATTATCTAAAAGTGGAATGGCTTGCTTCCAGAGGTAGTGAGTTCCTGGTTACTGGAAGTCTACAGGCAATTGATTAACAAATATTAAGCAACTACTAAGCTCCAGGAACTGTGCTAAGTGCTGAGATGGAACAAAGATTTATGCTTCTGTTGGAGGCCGGACTAAATGATCTCAAGATTCCTTCCAATGCTGCAATTACGTGACTCTGAGGGATCACTTCCTGGGGTACACCTGATCCAGGATCTGCTGAGGAAAATCTATAACTGCAGTCCTCAAAATGTGGTTCTGGGATCCCTGGGAGCCCTCTAGATCTTTCTGGGGTGGGGCGTGATCCATGTGGTAAAAACTATTTTTATAATAATACTAATGTTTTCATTTCAAATATGGTAAATATTGATAGATATGACCCAGATAAACAAAAGCTCTTTGAAGAAGGTTTCAGTTTTTAAAAGTGTAAAGGGGTCTAGAGACCAAAAAGTTTGAAAACTGAACATCTATGGAATCGGTCAATTAAGTTGGGCAAAGACATACACTAGCCTGTTTCTTGCCCAACCTAGACCCCATGGTCAACCATGGTCAGTCATGGTCTCAGTAAAAGCCTAGAACCCTTCAGCCTTCCCATATATCTTCCTCCCCATTCCCTAACCCCAGGTAAAATCTCACTGAGTGTTCTCTCCTTTTCCTGGCCTCTGTTACCATGTCTTGTTACCATGCCAATTGGTTCCACTACATATTTATGCTGTGGAACCTGGGCTGAGCCCTCATGCTATTTCTCAGTCCTCATATTTCTCTCTAATTTATGGCCTTTTTCTTCTTCTCAGTAGCTGTTCCACATCTTTTCTGTTCTCCTCAAGATTCACTTTGTCACCTTCAATAAACCAATTCCACTGTAGGTC
The DNA here is from genome assembly GCA_028646515.1 of Pseudochirops corinnae. Classification (NCBI taxonomy): domain Eukaryota; kingdom Metazoa; phylum Chordata; class Mammalia; order Diprotodontia; family Pseudocheiridae; genus Pseudochirops; species Pseudochirops corinnae. Next base: position 288,580,490 of record CM053587.1, on the reverse strand, counting down.
TCCTCATCACTAAAATGGACTTGGTGAAATAAGAAAGCATGAGAATGATATTCAGACAAACATCTTCCATTAACTCAGCCTGTATCTTTGTACAACTCACCTCACCCTCCTCCTCCCACGCCACTCTCATTAGATTGTGAGCCCTAACTTCTCTCCTGACTCCCAGTTTCAAATGACTGATCTTCCTAAAGTGCAGGTCTAACCATGTGACTCAGCTACTCAATAAACTCCAGTGGGTTCCCATTTCCTTGAAGACCAATACAAAATCCTCTCTTTGGCTTTTAAAGTCCTTTACAACCTGGCCCTTCCTACCTCCCCAGTATCCTTTCCCTTTACCCCACCCCCATATACTCTATGTTCCAGCTACACTGGTGTATTGGTTGTTCCTCACACATAACACTCCGTCTCCCAACTTCCAATTAATCATCCTCCATGCTTAGAATACCATCATGCTGGATAAGGAAGAATGAACTAAGAATGACTCTTGAGGCTTTGAACCTGAGTGATTAGAAGGATGGTGGTCCTCTCAACAGAAATAGGGAAGTTAGGAAAAAAAGGTGTGAGGAAAGATGAGTTCTTCTTTGGTTATGTTACCCTTTGAACATGTTAAGTTGGAGATGCCTACAGAACAGAAATGCAAACTATAAATGGGCATTTGAGTACATGTGTCATGTTACTAGTTATATACATAAATATGTATTTATATTCAAGGGACTATGGTAGGTAGATGTTGTATTGCAAAGATGAATTAAAACAGTCCCTGACCTCAAAGAGCTAGAGAAATGCAAATGAAAGTCTGATATGTGACCTGATACCCTGACATTGGCAAAGATGACCCCCAATGGGAACTCCACTACACTTTATATGTGTAAGTCTCCCCAACCAGAACATAAACTCTTTGACCCCCAATGGGAACAGTCAGTGTTGGAGGAGCAGTGGAAAGATAGGCACACTAATACACTGTTGGTGAATCTGTGGATTGATCCAACCATTTGGGATGTAAGTTTGGAATAATTATACAAAATCAACAGTTGATACTCTTTAATCCTAGGAGGTCAAAGACAGAAATAAATACCAGCCATATAGTAAAATATTGGTAACATCATTCTTTGTGGTAGCAAAACAAAAGAAAAAATAGGTAGCCATAAGTTGCAGAATTGATGAAAAATGTGGTATTATGGATGTAGTCAAATATTATTTCATGGTAAGAAAGTAAGCATTCAGAGAAACATGGAGATATCTGTATAAATGGATGTCGAGTAAACTAAATGGAACCCTCCCCTGCCCCTCAAGCCATAGTGATTACAACTGTATAGGTGAAAATGTCACTTTAAGGAAGGCACGTCCAAAACAGAGCTCATCTTTCCTCCTAAGCCCATCCCTCTTCTGAACTTCCCTCTAATGGTCCAGGCCATCACCATCTTCTCAGTCACTCAGCTTCAGTTTCTCCCATATCCCATCAGTTGCCAAATCTTGTTATTTCTTCCTCTACGTTTATCCTGTTTGTCTCCTCCTCTCCACTGGCACAGTGAATCATCCCAGGTCAGGCCCTCATCAGTAGCTTTCTAAGTGATTTCTCTGCCCCAAGTCTCTGTCCTTTTCAATCTATCCTACACCCAGCCATCAGGGCAGCTTTCTTAAAGCACAGATCAATCCCCCTACTTAGTAAACCCCAGTAGTTGCCTGTGACTTCTAGGATCAAATATAGTCTTTTGTTTTTTCATTTACGTCCTCTTTGTGACCTGGCCCCTTCCTGTCTTTTCAGTCTTCTTACACAGTCCCTCCCTCTACACACTCTATAATCCAGCCCAAGTACTAACCTATCTACTGGTCCTCATACACAACACCACGTTTCTGGTCTGCATGCCTCTGCGCTGATTACTCCCTGTTCCTGGATCAGTCTCTATTGACCTCCAATTCTCAGAAGCCAACTTCCTTCAAGATTCATCTCAAATGCAGCCATCTACAGAATGTCTTTTTCAGTCCCTCCAGATGCTCATGGATTCCCCTCTCAGGTTACCTTCTGCCTACTCCAGATGTATAAGTCTCCCCAACCAGAATATAAGCTCTTTGAGTATTGGGACTGTTTTTGCTTTATCTTTGTATCTCCAATGCTTAGCACAATGTCTGGCATATTGTATATGATTAATAAATATTTACTGATTGACTGGGGGAAAAAACAAGGGCTCAGGAAAAAAAAAGATCATTAAACATGCTTCCTCATGGCAGAGAAGTGGAGGACTATGGTGACAGAATATCATATATACTGTCAGGTGTGGTTCCTGTATCTGTGTCTACTCCAGTGTTTTTACTTAATATTTTCAGAAATGACTCTGAGATAGGTAGACAGACAGATGGATGGACAGATGGATGGATTTATCAATAGATAAATAGATAGAGAGATAGATAGATGGATGGATATGTTTTGAAGAATTAAAAAAACTCATTTTTAAAATACACTTGCCCTGGCTTAATTGTGCACGACTGTAATCCCTGTTGGCAGGGAGGCTGAGGCTAGTGGATTACTTGAGCTAGGGGGTTCTGAGCTGCAGTGGGGCTAAAGTCAGCTGAGTGTTCCTCCTAAGAACAGAAGCAGTATGGTGAGCCCCAGGAGCAGAGAGCTACCAGGTTACCCAAGGAGGGAGAAAGCATTCCAAGGTAGAAAAACAGAGCAGGCCCAAATTTCTGTACTGATCAGTATTGCAATCAGGCCCAAGAGTGGCCACTGTACTTCTAGCCTGGGTGAGATAGGGGGCCCCAGTCTAAAAAAAAATTTTTTTTAAAGAAACCTCTTAGTATTTTGATTGTTTATTGCTTAAAATAAGCGATTTGCTTTAATTAATTGCTCAAAAATAAGCAAATAAGAAAGAGAAAAGAATAAAGAGAGGGGAGCTGAAGGAACTCACATCTGAAGCCATCAGCCATCGGAGGTATAGTCCAGGGCTAGAGAGAATAAAAAAGATTTGCAACAGTTGGCTGTGGAGAATGCTTTGGGGAGTTGATAATGCAGAAGAGAGGTGCTTAACAGCACTGAGGGCCCAGCTTCTCTTCCTGGCTCCTAAATTTGATGTTCCCCTAGCTTATCCCTGTTCCCTAACCCCCTCCCTCACAGCTTCTACCATCACCTTGAAAAAAATCTCCAGACCCGCACTTCCAACTGTATGTTGGACAGCTCCCTGAGGATTCCCCACCGACAAACGCTACGTTGGGTAGAGCATGTCTTTCCCCCTCTCTTCCATTCCCAACTCTGCATCTCCTGTTAGTACCAATACCTTTGATTCTTTAAGTAACCCAAACCTCAGTTTCTTCTCTGATTTCTTCCTCTGCCGTCAGGCCCCCACCTCTAGTGAGGCACCATATCTTCTTGTTTTAGCCTCCACCGAGGCTGTCTGATGTTTCCCATCCTTTCTGTTCCCATGGCTCCCAGTTTAGTGAAGCCCCTCCTTGCGCCTTTGTATAATGTTTAGGAGATGATAATACTGCCACCGACAACAGTGGAGAAGCAGAAAAGAATGGTGGGAACCAGTTACGTCTGGAATCAGAAGACTTGGATTATGGACCAGGCTCTGCCACTTACAAGCTGAGAGAATTTGAGCGGGTCTTTCTGAGCCTCAGGTTCCTCCTCTGTAAAATAAGGAGCCTGGATAAGATAGTCTCCAAGGTTCCTTCCAGGTCTAAATGTTAAGATCTTCCCTCTCAGAGGTCCTAGAAGCGAAACAGTTGGGTAGGCAGGTCGTGTCTTCCTTCAGCCTGCTCCACATCTAGGGACATCGTTATGTTGTTTGTCCCAATATGGGGATAGACTAGAGAGGATTTTCTGGTGGGGAGGGGTGTTAGATGCAGGGTTGGAGCAACAGAGGCATCTGTCACTGGTTTAAGAGCTGGAAGGGACGCTTTCCTTTCACAGGCAGAAGAACTGAGGCCCAGAGAAGCTCTGACTTCCGGCACAGACAGTAACCAGCTGAATTGGGATTCAAACCCCTGTCATCTCGCTCCAAATCCCCTGGAGACCACAGTACCCTTGTTAGTCCAGCTGACTTAGCGCTCCTTCCTGGCCCAAAGCCAACGGCAGGACTAGAAGACCTCTGGACACCCACAGGCGCCTCCAGACGGGACTGGCCCTGGGGTCTTAGGCTCCAGCAGCTCCGCTCCACACCCCACGCTGATACATCCCTCCCTCCGTGTGCAATCCCTGGCATCTGCCACTAGGGGGCCGTGCCCCTCTCTCCTGCTCCTAGCTTTTCTTCCCTTCCGCTTACCCACAGCTGTTTCCCGCAGGAGATTGACAGCTGGGCTCCCAGGTTGCCATGGGGATAGGCAAATGAAGGCGGACGGGCTGAGATTCCGATTGGCCTGGGGGCTGTTACCCCCGCCCGGGGAGGCGGGCTCGGGCACTGCGCTCTATAAAAGGGCTGAGTGCTGTGTTCAGCGTTTCAATCTTGTTGAGGAGGGGGTGGGGGGGGGTGCTGGGGCGGGCCGGGACCGGCCGCGCCGTGCCGCTTAGGAAGCCGTGGGAAGAGGAGGAGGTGGGAGCAGCGGCGGCAGCAGCAATTGCTGTGAGAGCCAAAGAACAGCGATCGCAACCGAGCGTGGACCGAAAGGAGGTGGGGCCGCGGGAGGGCACCCGCTCCGGGAGCCCTGTACGTGGCCGGGCCCGGGTGACTTTCTCAGCGAAGGCGCACGGGAAGCAGGCGCCGACCAGGACCGCCAAAGAGTTTCCTGGCTGAGGCGAGGCAGTGGGGGCCTCCCAGCACTTCAGTGAGTTCTCTCCGCCAAACTTTTCTGCCTTCCCCCTCCAAAGCCGGCGTACACCCCTCCTCCCTCGTGGGAAAGTGTTCTGCTCTGCTCCCCCCTCTCGCCGCCGCCGCCCCAACCTCAGCTGCCCACCGCAGGCGGGACCAGGACTTATACACTTCGCGCCCCCTCGGGGGAAACCTGCAGGAGGTGGGGGCGTGCCCAGACCCCCGATTTAACTAGTGTAGTGAGTGGGGGGGGAGAGGGCCGGTGGCTCCCCCCCCATCGCTCCCGCCCCCAGTTCTCTCCCTTGACCCCAGCCTGCCCACCCCGTCGGGGGTGACATCCTCCTCCCCGCTGCCCTTGAGCTGTCAGGGCGCGGGGGGCGGGCCGGGGCAGGGCCTTCCTGAGATGGCCTCGGAGCTGGCGATGGGCGGCGAGCTGCCCAGCAGTCCCCTGGCCATCGAATACGTGAACGACTTCGACCTGATGAAGTTCGAAGTAAAGAAGGAGCCCCCTGAAGCGGAGCGCTTCTGCCACCGCCTTCCCCCAGGCTCACTCTCCTCCACGCCACTCAGCACCCCCTGCTCCTCCGTCCCTTCTTCACCCAGCTTCTGTGCCCCAAGCCCAGGCACCGGCGGCGGCGGCGGAGGAGGAGGAGGCGGCGGCGGAGCGCCCACGGGGGGGCCCCCCGGGCCGCCGAGCGGGGGCCCCGCAACTGTCGGGGCAGTGGCTGGCAAGCCCCAACTGGAGGACCTGTACTGGATGAGCGGCTACCAGCACCACCTCAACCCCGAGGCGCTCAACCTGACCCCGGAGGACGCGGTGGAGGCGCTCATCGGCAGTGGCCACCACGGCGGCCACCACTCAGCCTCGGCCTACGAGACCTTCCGGGCTCAGGGTTTTCCGGGCGGCGGCGGGGGCGCTGGGGAGGAGCTGGGGCCTGGCCACCACCACAGTGGCCACCACGCGGCCCACCACCATCACCATCACCCGGGCCACCACCACCACCACGGCACGGGCCACAGCCACGGCCACCACGTGCGCCTGGAGGAGCGCTTCTCCGACGACCAGCTGGTGTCCATGTCTGTGCGCGAGCTGAACCGACAGCTGCGAGGTTTCAGCAAGGAGGAGGTGATTCGCCTGAAACAGAAGCGGCGGACCCTGAAGAACCGTGGCTACGCGCAGTCCTGCCGCTATAAGCGGGTGCAGCAGCGGCACATCCTGGAGAGCGAGAAGTGCCAGCTTCAGAGCCAGGTGGAGCAGCTGAAGCTGGAGGTGGGCCGGCTGGCCAAAGAGCGGGACCTGTACCGGGAGAAATACGAGAAGCTGGCGGGCCGAGGAGGCCCTGGGGCAGGGCCCGGAGCCGGGGGGCCCGGGGCAGCTGCTGCGGGAGCCGGCAGCGGCAATGCAGGCTTCCCCAGAGAGCCCTCCCCGCCCCAGGCCGCCCCCGGGGCTGCCAAAGGGGCAGCCGATTACTTTCTGTGAGTTTTGCCCCTTGCCCGGGCCGCGGCTGAGGCTTCGGGCAGGCCTCGGGGAGCGAGCCAAGGAGCGGCCGAAGGGCAGATTCTGCCCCTCTCCTCTCTTAGCAGCGCTCGCCTTGCCCTCCCCCGGCCTCTGCCAAGGCATTGGCGGCTCTGCCCGAGAACCCGGCCCAAAGGCGCTGTGAACTTTGTACATTTCCAGAAGCCCCTGAGGGAGAGGGTTTCTTCGGCGGGGAGGGTGGCTGCAGCCCCCGAACTCTGGGGGCAACTTCATACTCCAGAGTCTTAACTTGGGACTGGGCTGGGAGGGATCGGGGCAGCGGAGCTAAAGAGGGAAGAAGCGATCGTGCGGAGGTCTCCTTTCCGCTAAACTTTTCTTAAGACTTTGTAAAGCACTAGCCCCAGCGGCAATCCAGGCAGCTCCGAACTGCTGTTCCCTTGTCACCGCTCACCCCGCCGGGCCTCCCTGCATGCGGGCCATGTATGGACTCGGGGGGCTCCTTGCTCGGGCCTGAGGCTCATTCCCTCTACAGCACTTTGGCGCCTTTAGGGTTTTGCATCCTTTTAATTCTACCCCAATCTCCCGAACCCAACTCTTCGCACAGAAAAGTCTTAAAGGGTCGGGTCAGGGCACAAATTCTGGAGGCCTGAGCGTCCCTAGACCCTAGCCCCGGGCGTAACTTAAGTCTTTAACTCCAGTGCCCGCGGGCACCCGGCCCAGCGGCAAGAGTAGAGTGCCCACCCACCCACCTTTTCCCCTTGCCGGGTCCAGGATTCCCTCCAGGCTCGGAGCTGGAAGTGTGGGTGGAAGGGGACTTGGCTTGCTCGGACTCTGTTCCCTCCGGTCCCTTCGGCTAAGATGGTGCTGACCACGGGAATAATGTTCGTTATTATTGCTACTACTATCATTATTAATTATTATTATTATTAATCTTATTGCTATGAGGATGGAGAATGGTTATTTTAAACAGGAAACTTGAGCCAGATTTAACTTATTTAAAGGAGGCCACTTGTACATATGTAGAATTTAGGTTTGGAGGGCTCAGCTCTCGTCCTTTGCTCGCTCGCTCTCACTCTCTCCCTCTCTCTCTCTCTCTCTCCTTCCCTTTCCCTCTCCGTTTCTACTTTTCACTCTGTCTCCCTCTCCGTCTGTCTCTTTTCTTCTATTTGTTCTTTCTCTGTTCCTCCGTCTCTTTCCCTCTTAATTCAATTCAATTTCACTCCCCCTCCCTCTCTCTCCTTTTCTATTTTGCTTGATGATTTTAAAAACAAAAACTGGAGGGAAAAATTATCCCCCCCAAGCTCTGAGTCTTAACCCCAAAGTTTCTGTCCCAGCATGTGCGAGACCACTGAGTGAGCAGCTGCCTGCCGTCTGCCCCCGAATCGCGGGACGCCTGCTGGCCCTCCCTCTCCGCAGCCCGTCGTAGGGCGGCTACCCTGCCAGCCGGTCCCCAGCGCGGGTCCCAGAGCTGCCGGCTGCCCACTCACTGCTTTTGGCGTTTTTTGTTTTGTTTTGTTTTTTAGAGATTTAAACCAAGAGAAAGTATCTATGCTGTTTAATCATACTACTACTATTACTGCTACTCTGGGGGGTGGGGGTGGGTCGAGGGTGGGGGGCAAAGGAAGTCCGTGCAGGTGGAATGGAGACAAACTCCAGCTGGCGGCCTGCGGCGGGGGCCGGAGCGGGCGGACTTGGGCCGCGGGCTGTTATTTCTCTATGCACCCGATTGTATTTATTATTCCCTGGGAAACGAATCCTTTTTTGCCCTGGAAGAGGAGTGAAAGGACAGGACGCACAGGGTTTCTACCAAACCCCAAATTGACAGGCCGAGAAGGAAATGAGGCCCAGGCCACGAGGATTTTTTTTTTTTGTACCTTTTAATTTAAACGGCTTTGTGTTTCGTTTGCGTTTTTGTTTATTTTTATTTTCTGTTGTTGTCGTTTTGAAAGCCTGACTGTCTTTCGGGGTTGGGGAGGGCCTCGGGGCCGAGTGCAAGAGGAGATGCGCCCAGCCTGGAGATCCCGGCGGCCTCCAGGGCTGGCCGGGCCCCTGGCCCTTTCTTTTTTCTTTTAGTTGCAGTCCCTAGGCATGGTCCCGCTTCTAGGGAACGGGCAGTGGCCCATCCTCCCCGAGTGTGGGGCTGACTTTTTCCTTTCCTTTCCTTTATTTTATTTTTCCATTTGCTACGAAAACTGAGGAAAGAGAAAAACGAATAAACCTGTTGAGATGGAAGCGCCGCTGTCGCCTCCGCTGCTCTTTTCGAGGGAGGCTGAGTCCGAGTCTTGTTTCTCTCTGGGGCTAGCTTGGGGAGAGGGTGTGGAGGATGGTCAGAGGCAGGGATATAGGAGTCCCAGAAGGGTCCAAGGCTACGGAGAGAAGCCCAGCGAGAAAGGGTCGGGGTCGTGGCCTGGGCCAGAGGCACTTGGGGCGGGGCGGGGCAAGGGCTGGGGCTGAAACTGACGAGGCCATTTGGGCCGCCCTGCCCACGCCAGGCCAGGGCAGCTGCCCTGTGGTCGCTTTGGATTGATGGTCACCGAGAGTTTGCAGGGGGAAAGGAGGGTGTGTTTTTGTTTGGTCTTGTGTTTCCTAGTCTTAAAACGAAGTCTCGAAATCAAACACGAACTAGACATGAAGGGATCGAGGTTAGAGTTGGTAACTGGAATCAGTCTATCTCCCGCTTCTTCCGATGGAAGCTATTATTCTTCCGATAAGCTATAGCTTATGTGGGAACTGCGTTCCCTGCGGAAAGAGTCCAAGTGTGGTCCGGGTTTCCCCGAGGCCCAGGTGGGGACACTGAGGATCCAGGGATCTGGGAGCAGGGCGAGGTGACTGAAGGAGGGAATGTTGAGCCCCAGGGAGACGAGGCTGTGAGAGGAGGGTCGGAGGTGTTATCCCCGGGCTAGTTAAAACTGGTCCTTTTATGTAAATTGATGGGAATCCGTGGTGGATCGTGTTTATCTTCCCCAGCCGAACGTGTGTGTGTGTGTGTGTGTGTGTGTGTGTGTGTGTGTGTGGTATGTGGCATGTGTACTGTTTCTGTATTGGAGGTTTGTGGCTGGAGCATTTGGACCCCTAGGAGCTCCCAGCCCCGACGGTCGGATTGATGGTCACTTTCGAGGACCTCTGGGCATGTGTGAGCACGGCTCCCTCCATTTGGTCCCCCGACCCTATTCAATCTTTCGCAGAGGAAAGCCAAAATTTCTACACTTTGAGGGCCTGCGTCGGTAGCTTCGTTTGCACTCTGAGTTGTGACTTTGAGGTGTGTTTTTTTTTTAAATGATGTTTCGTTTCTGTATTTTTTAAATCAGAGGAACCCAGAGGGGCAAAGGGCCTCTCCATTCTGCTCTCCGGTCTCCTCTGCCTACTCCCTAATTCACTCGACTACTCGGTGCTCATCCCAACCTCCTTACACGTAGTAGGTATTCAGTGGCGTTTTGCTGAATTGATTTAAAGATGATACAGCCTTCTTGGTTTTCTTCGTCCTTAGGCGTGGGTGATGGGGAAATTTTTAAAAATGTATGTCCTAAACATAAATGCCTGGGTGGTTATCATCAGCTGCAACCCAGAGAGAGGACTCTGAGACTTAATCAGGAAGTGTTGCTCCCCCCCCTCCCCCGCAGCACTAAGAGACTGAGGGGCGAAAGGGGTCTTTGCTAGAGTTGGGGGGTTGGGTGGGGGTGGGGAACGGAGAGTAGACTTTGGGATCGTGTACAATATTGAGAAAGAAACAAAACCGAGAAATAAGGCAGACTGGGAGCTTGGGTAGAGAAGGGTATTCCTTCCCCAGAATTAAAACCTTTTCTGCTGTCGAATGAGCCGTTCAAAGACACCAGTTTTGAAGCAAGAGCTATTGTGGGGCAGCCCAGAGGGCCTCTATTTGTGTGATTTCTTAGTGTGAGCCATTGCGAGTGAGAAGCTTGCTTCTCCCCCAACCGCTCCAGCAGCCCGGAGCCCAGGACTAGAAGCAGGAAACATCAGACACCGTGTTTTCTGCTGGCACAGCTGCTCTGGAGCTGCATTTCTTTCTGCAGAAAAATTGGAGGGATCAGCCTTGGCTAGGCTAGGAAATGGGGGCTTTGCATCATAATTGGAGAAGGTGTAGGGGGTGGGGAGACTGTGGCTAGGTGAGCTACTCCTCTTATCTTGTTTTCTTGAAGGAAAGAAAGAAACCTGGTGTAGTTCCCGTTATCCTGACTCTGGAAGTATTTTTTTTTTTTTTAGTGGAGGCTGACACACAGTCCCTTTTCCTGCATGTTCTCTGACCTGAGCCACAGTGGGATGTGGTTCAAATCTTATTCCTTCATTCATTTTATCCTTTGACTACAGTTTTTCTCCTTCAGAAAGGAAGAAAAGAATTGTCACATTTATGTTGGACTTTTAAAGTTTATGTGAGACTTTGAGCCTCAGTTTACTCTGCTATAAAATGTGGATAATATTTATAGCAAACCTTTAAGTTATTTCCAGCTATTATTATTTATTAGCACCTACATTTTACAGTTGAGGAAACTGAACCTTTTAAGCAATTTGCCTGTTATCTCGAAGAAACTTGTTTGGGAACAAAGGAAGACCTCAGATGGAAGTGGATGTGGAGGGGGCTGGTGTATAGATCTCAGAGTCCTGGGTTTTGGGAATCTTCTCTTCCCAGTCTCCAGGCTCTTTTCCCATCATACGGGAAGTGGAGTGGGTACCTTTCCTAGCACTTTGGTCCATGGAAGGGGAAGGAGGGTTTCCTTATTGTGTTCTGCCGACAGATGAGAAGTGAGGTGGTAGAAGTAATGGAGGAATGACTTTCTGCCATCTGAAGAAGGATGCCATTTGAAGTAGGGAATCTGGATCTAGTTGCCTCTCACCCGTTTTCTCCCTCAGCCCCTTTACCTGGTAAGAAACCTAGATAACCTGAAATCCTATCCCAGGTCCCTGACTTTGCAATGAACCTGATGATGAAGGCAAAGGAAAATGGTAAATCAGAATAGGAGAGAAAGCTGACCCTTCCCTTTTTATCCTGGGTGACAACTCTGGAGAGGGGAAATTCCCCATTTCTGTGCTTTTTTAAAGGTTCCTCAAATGCTTTCCGGGTGCTAGCCCTACAAGGAAAGTGCAAAGGAGGGAGGACAAAGAGTGCTAAAGGAGGATTCAGGCCAGAGGAGGCCCATAGTCAGGGTCACTGACATGTGTCAAAGAGAGGATTTGAATTCAGATCTCTTGAGTCCAAGGCCAGCAAGAGCTTTAAACCTGGGCAAGGAGGAAATCACCGTCTGGTGACTCATGTCATGTGGTGGAAAGAGCACAGGTTTGGAGCTGAGAACCCTGGCTTCCTTCTCTTCTACTTGAGTGACCTTGGACAAGATATCTCACATCTGGGCTTCAGCACCTCCATATGCAAAATGATGATCTGCCAAACAAGAGAATGGGCATAAAACACTTTGGAAACCCCAAAACACCATATAAAGGCCAGTATTATGACTTTAGAATGCCAAGAAGCCTTGGTAACTTTATGTTCTTAGAGAGCTGCCCTCTGCCCAGAAAGATTAAATGGCTTGTTGATGGTCAGAAATCTTGGAAGTGTAAAAGGCAGACTCTAAGCTCAGGCCTCCTTTGTCCAGTCTTCTAGCCTCCATACCTCTATACAAATTAATATTAGCGATATTTATTCATAATTACAAAAATGGATAATATGAAATAAGGGTGTTGGACCAGATGGTTCTCAATCGGATGGCACCTCCCAGCAGGTACTGTCTGTACACTCAGCCCAAATGAGATCTCCACCCCTGCTTCTTGATAAGGCAGTCATACTAATAGCCGGCATTTATGCAGTGGTTTACCTATTACGTTTGGTCCTCCTAGCAGCCCTGTGAGCTAAGTAAAGTAGATAGTATTTTCCTCATAGTATAGATAAGGCAACTGAGCCATAGAGATCCAAACTTGCTTCCCTGGGAGTATAAATTCAAAGCTGCTTCTACTTCATTGCTCTCCAGGACCACAGAGTTGACAGCCCAGGTTCTCAGAACTTAGTGATGGAATGGACATTAAAGAATATAGTCCAAACTCCATATTTTACAGATGAGTCAACTGAGCCCTACTCCCAGCTGAAGACAAATCAGCTTAAAAGGAAAAGCTTTAGGAGGGTACCTGCTGACTTCTGATCATCCACACGTGGTCGGTAGCCCTTGGGCTTTGGTTAGCTACTTAGGAGCTCATTCTGGCCCTGAGCTCAGGCTCCCAGATTCAGTCTTTCCTCTCTCCTGGGGTGGCCCCTCAGCTGGCTATCTGCCTTCCTACTGTGTCTACTTACCTTTGGGGTCCCAAGATTGAGCATAGCCAGCCTGGCAACCTCTGAGACCCTTAGAGGTGTTTGTGTGTGTGTGTGTGTGTGTGTGTGTGTGTGTGTGTGTGTGTGTGTGTGTGTGTGTGGTATGATGTGTGTTTGGTGGAGAGGGTGGTAAGGCTAAGAAGGGAATGATCAGAGCCAGTCTGGGTGTTTCTCTGTGTGCCAAGCCAGCTAGGGTCCTAGGTTCCCAAAGTACCATACCAAAGGAAGGCCCCTGGTGGTAGTAGGGGGTACACTTTGGGAATCATTGGCACATTGGAAGGCTGGTTATCCATCCTATAGGAGGAAGAATGTGAGTCCAGCAGAGGCCACAGTGCAGAAAATCCCTGGCCTAGAGACCAAGAGACAAATACATTGCCCTGAGAACTCCAAGTCTATCCATGCTGGAATGAGGGAGTGCTGAAAGGGAAGGAAAGACTTTCAGAAAACTCCTGTACAACCTCAAAGCATAGGATTTGGAGCTTGAAGGGACTTTAGAGATAACATAGTCTACCCCTTCATTTTACAGATGAGAAAACTGAGTTCCAGGGAGCGGAAGGGAAAGGACTTGTTCAAGGTCATATAGCTAAGACTTAGTAGCAGAGCTAGTATTTAAAGCTTGGTTCTTTGACCCTTTCCACTATAGCCTCCTGGTAGCTATGGAGAAGGTGGAGGTCCTGCCCTCATGAGTTCAGATTATATGTGTTTATGTCTCAGATTCTCTGTGAGTCTTTTTTTCTTCATGTCTTACTGATTTTAAAAAATCAATATTAATTCCCAAAAGCCAACTCCACACAAAATAGAACCCTCCTTTGTCATCACACAGTACAATGAAACAAAGCAAACCATCCCATCGTCGACTAACCAGGCATGCCTTATTCCATACCTTTCTCCCAAGAGGGAGGGGGAGACACATTCCAAGTTTGGTCCCCTGGAGTTCGGTTGGTTATTGATCTGAATCTTGTATCAGTTCAAACAAATCTTCCCCAGTTTCTCTGGATATCTCAGATTTGCCATTTCTTATAGTACATTAAATTTCCATTAAAATAATCGCTAATATTTATATGATGCTTACCGCACACAAGGTGCCAGGAAAAGCATTTTGCAATTGTTAACTCATTGCATATAACAAACCCGGGAGGTAGGTGCTGTTGTCACCATTTTACAGATAAGGAAATCAAGGCAAACAGAGGACAAAGTGACTTGCTCAGGGTCACACAACTAGTAAATGTCTGAAGGCAGATTTGAATTCAGATCTTTCTCCAGGTCCAGAACTCTAACCACTGCATAACCTAGCTACCCTGTTACATGCATACACAATGTGTTTAGCCAATCACTGGACATCCAGTCACTTGGTTTCCTTTTTTTTTTTTTTCCAACCACAGAAAAAGCTGCTGTGAATACTTTGGTATGCATACAGTTTCCTCTGTCTTTAACTCTTTCAGGTGTGTGCCCAGTATTAGTACTACCATAATTCCAAATTATTTTCCAGAGCAGTTGGACTCCTTCACAACTCCATCACCATGCATGTATATGTTGTATGTATTTTATTTGAATTTGCTTTCATGTTTGGGGCTTCAGTAGGGTGTACATATGTGCATGTGTGCATGCTGTTCCTTTGGGAGCTATTTGGGTGGCTATCGGGGAGAAAGCTACATTGGAGCAGTGTGGAAGTGAGTCTGTCTGAGGAGATGTCATGCTGGGATTCTGGGGGCTTGTGTGGTATGTTTTGGCAGGATGTCTCTCTTTGGGATGTGTCTGTAGGATACAGGATTAGGGCTGTATCTCTGTGGGGATTATTTAGGATGGGTTTCTCGCTATTGAATGTAGGACTAAACTGTGCAATGTTGTGGTTCTAGAAGAGGGATAGGAGTACTAGAGTCTTTTTTTCTCCTTCAGTGTCTTCCAGTGTGTTTGGGGATGGAGCGGAAGCTGGATGGATGGAGGAAGGCAGGTATTGGGGGAGGGGGTGAGGATACAAGTGTTCTTGTCTGTATTGGAGCAGATCGAGTCGGTGAAATAGGAAGAAAACCACACACACACACACACTCACACACACACATACACACTCACACACCCATATACACTCATACACATGCACACACAAATATTCACACATTTACACACACACATACACACACACACACACACACACACTCCATCACCTCCTCCACACAACCAGGGGCCAGTGCACAGCTCACTTATTACATGACTATATGGACAAGAAGGAATTGGTGCCTCTTGTGCTTCCCATGTTCCAATTTAAGGATTCATTTGTTGTGGGGGAGTGGGTAGTTTGTCTTCTGACTAAACCCTAAAGCCTTGCCCAAGAGATGGAGCCCATTCCTGGGCACCCTAGGCATCCCAGCATTCACAGGGAGCTGCAGGACATGAGGCCGGCCTGGGATCCACCTCCTATCTCCCCTGGAGCCTGAGAGAAACTACCCATATTCTCCCGTCCCCCCATTCCCTCATCATTCCTCTGAGGTCTCAGCTGGACCCTTGTCAATTCACTCCACTCTGCATTCCTGGGTACTATTTCCCCAGTTTCTTAGACCTTATAATACCTTGGCTCACCTATCCCTGGGCTCATTTTCCTCCTCTTTGCTTGGCTTGGGGTAACCTGGCTCAAGCCTAAAACCCCTGTGAGCACACAGGCCTCTCTCCTCCTCCACCCCTACCCCCTCCTCCACTTCCACCCGAGTTCAGAGGTCATGCAGAGATCTAAGGACCTGAGAAGCAGCTCTCTCCCAAAAGACCAATCCTCACTTCCCTCCAGGGCAGTTCTGGGGGGTGAGTCCAAGGGTGCCCGTCAAGTCTCAAGTCCCAAGACAAGAGATGACTGTGTAAGTGTGTATAGGAGAATGTAGGAATACATTTTAGCTACCCCACCCTGAGCAAATAACTCTAAAATTCCATCGGCCAAACTTAAGCTCTATTCTACATTCATTCATTATCAAGGGCTAACTACGGACCATGCCCTGTGCTAAATGCTGGGGATACAAACACAAGTGCAAAGACAATCTCTGCCCTCAAGGAGCTTACAATCTAATGGGAGAAGGTTAAACATAAAAGGAAGGGGGTGAGGAAGGTGCCCTGCTTGGCGGCTTGGTAGAGAAAGTTTGGAGTGCAGCCTGGAGAGGAATGAAGATATGGCCGGCCTTCTTAAATGCAGGCTCTGGGAGGAGCCATCAGATCAGAAGGAGAGGCTGAGGAGACGGAGGGTACTCACGCCATGTGGCTTCCAGGGGAGGAATGAGCTTTTGGGAATCCTGACTTTTGTCAGTCAACACATTAACACTTTTTGGCACTTTCATTGCCATCTGCAGATTAAACTCATTATCTCTACCTTCATCCAGGGCATGGATAAAATGCTGAATTGTGCAGAACCAAGGACAGATCCCTGGAGCCCTCCACTAGAGACTTCCCTTGTTAGATTGTGAGTTCCTCAAGAGAAGGGGCCTCTTTTTGCCCCTTGGCACCTAGCACAGCACCTGGCACACAATAGGTACTTAATGTTTACTGACTCACTTTGAAGTCCATTAATGACTTTTCTTTGGTTCTGGTCCTTGTACTACCTACCCTACAGGCCTGTTGTGGGTAAAAGCAATTTGTAAACCTTAAACCACTATAAGAATAAGAGTAGCCATTATCATTTAACCAGTTCCAAATCCACCCAACTGTCCTGAGGTCTATCCCACATCTCCCTACTTTGTCCCCAAGGACAACACAAAAGACTTTGTCAGTGGCTCTGCCAAAATCCAGACTAGCTGTGTCAACTGACTTCAGTAAATGGTTATTAAGGACTTACTCTGTGCTACATACTCAAGATTCAGACAGGAACATGAGCTCATCCCATCACTGGGGATGTCCACAATATTCTCCTTGCCTCTAGATCCCCTCCATACCCACCCTGCACAGGAGGCCTGCCCTTTGTGAAGCTGCCCAAGCTGGGTCCTTGGTGATCACCACTTCCTTTACTAAATTCTCACAATCCCCCTTAATGACACTTTATAGAAGATCTTCTGAACCCTTTCTGGTGCTCCCTGGCTCCTGCTCTCTCTTCAGCTTCTCTGCCCTCCCTCCCATTCCCTGATTCTCCAGGGGCTCTTCCCCACCCTACCCCACTCTGTTCTTCCTTGACGATGGGGATGAGGGGACTGAACCCTCCTCACTCCCAAAGGGAACCTCTAACTTCCACACAGTCTCCATCTTCTGGGACACAGGACCTGGGCACGAGCCTACACTTCTGTACTCTCTGGGCTCTGTCAGCAGCGCCTGCTCTCTGGCCCTGGGCATCCGGCCAGATCACTTACTGGAAGAGGGGTGGGGGTGGGGAGGGCAAGGCCCAGGTCAGACCAAGTCCCCTCTTCTAGTCATTCCTATGGCCCTTCCTCATGCCCTATAAAGGCCTAGACTCCTCAGAAACACCCAGCAGGACCCTAGGAACAGCATCTTCCCAGAAGTGACACGTGGCCCACAAGCGTTCCTGCTATACTGCTCTGTCCCAACCCAATTCAGTGCTACAGAACCTCGGAGCAAGCTCCAGGGGCACATGATTGCTGTCTCCAAGAGGATGCAGGGGCAAAGAGTTAGGCTTATTCTGCTCGACATCTCAGGGCTGAAGAAGGAGCAAGGGGAGAGACCTAGGGAGGCAAATTTCAAAACCCTCCTAATAATCAGCAATCTTACAGGGAAGGGGCTGCCTGAAGAGAGGAGGGAAGGGTAGGGAGCTCTCCTGTAATGGAAGGATTTCAGAACTGGAGGGAGCTTTGGTGTTATGGAACGCTAAGAACACAGGGCTGGGAGTCAGTCTCTTGGACATGTCATCTCTGCTCTCTGGGCCTCTGTTTCCTCACCTGTAAAACTGAGGATGGATTTAGCAATTTCTAAGCATTTTAGTTATAACTCAACCCCTATATTTTACAGATGAGGAAACTGAGCCCCAGAGAGGTTAATTTTTTTTTCTGGTGACTCATAGCCAATAGCAGGGCCAAAACTAGATGACTCTCAGCCTGGGAGGCTATAGAAAGGGTTGTGACCCAGGCAGGAGGTTAGACTACATAATCTCTTAGGCCTTCCTAGCCCTAACAGCTCTCAGAGCCCCTCGCTCCTCACCACACATCCCTTCGGAGGTCAACTGGTCCCAAGGCCTTGCCTCACTCCTTACCTGTCCATTCTACGGATGAATAAACCAAAGCAATCAAAGGTTCAATGACTTGCAAACAAAGCAAACAAAGGTTGGGTGACTTACACTGCTAGCAAGTGTCTGAGGATGGATTTGAACTCAGAGAGATGAGTCTTCCTGACTCCAGGTCTAGCATTCAGCTTGGGAGATAGCTCAGCCCCAACATCATCATCTCGAAGATGGGCAAAAAGCTGGAAGTTCATCAGGAAGAAGCCTTCCGAGGCATCAAAAATCAGTGAGCTGGGAGAAGGGGAGGCCTAGGAGCCTCCCCACCCCATGATGGCTTTATAGATTAAGCTGGCACTAAGCCTTTGGGGATGATAACAGTAACTGACATAACACTTAATATACACCAGACACTGTGCTGAGTGCTTCACAAATATTATCTCATGTAATCTTCACAAGGATCCTGGGAGGTAGGGGCTGTTATTATGCCCATTTCACAGATGGGGAAACTGAAGCAAACTGAGGCGAATTACTTGCCCAGGATTCCATAACCTGGAAGTGTCTGAGGTCAGATCTGAACTCAGGCCTTCCTGACTCAGGGCCCGCCCAGGGCTCTATCCACTGTACACACAGAAACAGATGCATACATTTCTACCTGACACAAACACACAGATACACGCATGCAGTGACGTGTGCACACAAGTGGATGGCAGGATATATACGTGTATGCATGCATGCGTGACACAGACATCCTTACCAGAAAGGCACTTCCATATTGAGGCTGGATGTCACTTTGCTTTCCAGTTATGTCCAACTTGTCATGACCCCATTTGGGCTTTTCTCAGCAAAGACACTGAAGTGATTTGCCATTTTCTCATTTTACAGATGAGGAAACTGAGGTACATGGGGTTAAGAGACTTGCCCAGGGTCACACAGCTAGTATGTATCTGAGGCTAATTCTGAACTCATGAAGATGACTCTTTTTGACTCCAGGTCCATCACTCTCTCTGCTACATCACCTTAGCTGCCGGATGTCATTTAGAGCTCCTCAAAAGTAGAAGAGACCTGTTGGGGGAGACAGCTTCCCTCTACTTGGGGTTTTCAAGAAAAAGCCATTTGATCAGTGTGGCTTACAGGGGATTTGACCTTGATGGACAGGTTGGGACCTGGTGCCCCTCTAGCATCCCACCCAACCCTAAGATTCTGTGATTCAGACACATGAGACCAGGTGAGGCATACACCTACCCATATCCAGTCCTGGAAGCTGGGTCCTGAAAATTGAGTGTGCTGCTGGGCTGCCTGAGCATTTCCAATCCCCCGTGACTGGCTGGACTGAAGCAGTCACAGTCTCTAGCAGTATCAGGCCCCCAGAGCCGCTTCCAGCTCCCACTTTGGGGTTGAGAGGAAAGGAAGGATTTCTGTAACCATTACCATCCTCACCCTGTCCCATTCCAATAGGGCTTCTCCATGTAGCAGTCCCACAATCCCTAGGTCTGAATTTTGGCTCAGGCACAACAGAATAGGAGGGGATTCTATTGTCCTAGAAATCCCAGAGTAGATGGTCCTGAGGTTCCCCCAGCTCTGACATTCTATCTCATATGCCAAGGTCCCTTCTAACTCTGATATTCTTTTCTGTTCTAAGGGCCCTCCCACTGCTGATGTTCTAGTTCTGTGATTAAGCAGAGAAGAGAGGATCCCCAGATG
Source organism: Pseudochirops corinnae (assembly GCA_028646515.1). Lineage (NCBI taxonomy): Eukaryota > Metazoa > Chordata > Mammalia > Diprotodontia > Pseudocheiridae > Pseudochirops > Pseudochirops corinnae. Next base: position 288,561,126 of record CM053587.1, on the reverse strand, counting down.
CCTCGGGCATCTCATCTCATCTGGTGGGTTATCTAGAAGGGCGCTTTTCCCCATCTTCTGTCCCAAAGCATATTCTTTTTAATTTTAGCCCCCTCTTCTCTCTCTCCAGCTCAATGTCTGTTGCAGATTGGGAAGTCCCAGGACAAGTAGCTTCCTCAGGCCCCTCATTCAAGGGGGAGATGTAGCCCCTGTGCTTAGAACCCCCTTGGTTCAAGGACAATACAGATCTCCTGCCATCTCCCAGAACTAATTCCCAGGCATTTCCCTCTACCTCATCTCCATCCTTATAGCAAAGATTTACCTGCCAGCTAGGTAATGCAACAGATAAGCAAAAGAAGACCTGAGTTTGAATCGTGCCTCATACACTCCTCAGGTGTGTGTCCCAGGGCAAGTTACGTAACCTCTCCGGGCCTCAGTTTCCCTATCTGTAAAAAAGGATAATAAAAGCACCCACCTCTGAGGATTGTTGTGAGAATCCAGTGAATTGACCCATGTAAAGCACTTTCCACATCTTAAAGGACTATTTAAATGCTATTATTATTAATAAATATTAACTTCTTGTTACTAATCTATTGTTACATCATTATTAAATTTACAATATTATTGATTAATTGTCAAGCAGAGCATTTCCATGTTGGTCTCATTCTGTGTGCTGAGCCCATTGCCTCTTTGAGGATGGATTTCTGCACTGTCTAAGGCCAGGATGGAAAGGAGGAATAGGTGGCCAGAGTGGAGCAGCAGAAATTGAGCCGAGAAATTCAGAAAGCCTGCCAAGAAAGATAGCAACAATGCCCTCTGGGCACGGCTGTTCTGTCCACAGCTATTTCCCCAGGGAGGAAGAAGCTAGCAGGTACTGCCCTCCTGGGATCCTGGCTCTGGGGAGGGCATCTAGGTGGTGCGGTGGAGAGAGTGCTGAGTTCTAATCCTGCCTTTCAAACATTTATTAGCTTAGGCATGTCCCTTACAGACTTTGTTTCCTCATCTGCAAAATGAGATAACTGGATTTGATGGCTACTAAAAACCCTTCCAGTTCTAACCCTGTGAACCAGGTTTATCCATCCACTTAGCACAGGGTAGTGGAAATGACAATGACTTTGGAGTAAAGTCCCTAGATTCAAACTCCAGCTGTTACCAGAACAGTCCATTTTCCATGCTGGCATTCCGGCATGTTACTGGGTGTAAGGCAATGTATTTTGGAAATAAGTACATCTCATTCGTGGCCAGAATCCCTATTCTGGTGAACTGGGGACCATAAAGTCTATTCATATCTGATTATTAGCATAATTTTCTTTAAAACCTGGGCAATCTAGAACATAGAATCAGCAATTGCATTTCATTGGAAAGGACAAAGAAATCAAATAAGCATTAGAAATATTAGCCATCCCTCCCTAAATTGATGCATTCCCACTCTTCTCGTTCCCAGCCTTATCCAAAAATTAAGCTCCCATTTACCCAAGTTTCTGCCTAAAAACTGAGGAAAGCAATGCAAATTCTAGGCAGCTGTGAGCCTCTCCCCCAGAGCTCCTGGCCGCCATACTACCCGCTTACCATTGGGGCAGTCTTTGAGATTTTGTAGTCTCCCCTTCTCATGGCAAACAGCCTGCTTGAAAGTCACTTCAGGCTTCCATCCTTAGTACATTTCTTCACCCTCAACAGCTCAAGATTCTCTGGTCTCTGAGTTTCAACATTCCTTCATTCTCCCCCTCCCCCTCACTCCTCCACAACCCCTTCCCCCCTTATCCCTTAGGTTGTCTCTACTTCCTTCTCCCCCCACCCCACCTTGCCCCACCGATTTCTACTCCTTCCCGATATTGAAATATTCCTTTTGTCCAGGTGCTAGTCTCTGGAAAGTGAAAGCCCAGTTGGATGGCCTTATGTCTGCTATATAGTATGCTAGCAAGGGCAGGCTGGGTCCTTTGATGCACTTACTACCTATATGGCTTTGGAAAGGAATTTCCTCTCTCTGATCCTCGATTTCCTTTCCTTTCTTTTTTTTCTTTTTGAGGGGGGAAGGCAAGGCAATTGGGGTTAAGTGACTTGCCCAAGATCACACAGTGTATCAAGTGTCTGAGGCCGTATTTGAACTCAATCCTCCTGACTCCAAGGCCAGGGTTCTATTCACTACACTACCTAGCCGATTTCCTTTCCTTTCAAATAAGGGAGTTGGACTAGAGAGGGAATTTTGTATCATGTATCTAGAGCCTTTTCGTATTGCAGAACCCATTGGCTTTCTAATGAAGCCAATCCCTATGCATTAAGTAAATACCTAGGATTACAAAGGAATGAATTATATTGAAATAATTATTCAACTTTTAAAAAATAAGTTTATGGACCCTAGGTTAAGAACCCCTGGTAGTTGATCTCAAAAGCGGATCTCTATAGATTTTTATATAGATATAGATTCATATTAGATTTATATATGGATTATATAGATTTATATATAGATATATACTAGGATCTCTATAGATTTTTCACACAAGCTATTCTATGGCCAACTCTCACCCATTCTGTATTTGTCCAGTTGAACTTTTTTTTAATAGGCAGCTAGCTGGTGCAATGGATAAAAACCTTGCACCTGGAATTAAGAATACCTGAGTTCAAATCCAGCCCTGGACACTCCCTACATGGGTAATCCTGGGCAAATCACTTAATCAATGTCTGCCTTGGTTTCCCCGTCTGTAAAATGATGATAATAATAGCACCTACCTCCCAGGGTTGTTGTGAGACTCAAATGAGATAGTATTTGAAAAGTGCTTTGCAAATCTTAAAGTACTGTGTAAATGTACTATATAGTACTATGCTATAATATATACTACATTATTATTAATTCTATATCTGATGAGACACAGGGAGATTAAGTAATTCACTCAGAGTCACACAGCAAATGAGCAGACGACAAGCATTTATTTAGTGCTTACTGTTTGCAAGGCACCATACTAAGTGCTGAGAATATCAGTATAACAGAAAGAAAGAAAGATAGTTCTTGCCCTCAAGGAGCTTATATTTTAGTGTAAGACAATATATACAAGGGAGCTGAAGGGGGTGGAGGATGGGAGAGAGATGACAATACCACACATGGGGACATGGTGAGAAAGTCCAGAGACATCCTCCTTAAATGCAGATTCGGGGAGGAACCAGAGGGAGAGACCACAAAGGGGCAAAGGGTACTTGGTTGAAAGTAGTCCAAGGATGGAGCCAGCTTCCATGAATGGCATAACCAAGTCATTTGCCCCACAGGACTGGGTCCCCCCCCCCTTCCCACTGTGCTCTGCCTGTGACACTATGGGGACCTCAGTCAAGACCCTTCCTTCCCCTCTGTCTCTGACACTTCTCTGTATAAGAGAATTGGATCACATGATCTCCTTGTTCCTTCTGTTCCTTCCTAGTTTGGAGGCTCCAAGAGTCTGTATCTAACCCCTTTCTTCCTATGGTTTCTCTTCTCCAAGAGCTCCAGGATCAGAGTTCTTAGGATTTTCTTACTGCTCAGAGCCAGGTCTACAGGATACTCTCTCTTCCAAAGAGGAGAAAGAAGGGAAGAGAGAGGAGGGAGGGAGGGACTTCTGCTGCGTCAAGAGGGAAGCGAGACCTCTATCTGGCTGCATCTCAACCCTTGTGCTCCAACCCAGTTCTCACATCTCCTTAGCTTCCTCTCGTTCCCATTGCCTAGAGAGACTATTAAATACAAACCCTAAATCCTGGAATTCAAGAGACTGATCTTATAGTGGTCTAATACTTAATCAAAGGGTTAAGGGTTAAAGGGACTGGACTACTTCTGTTGTCTCAACTCACCCTGCCTTCTTCTGCCTCAGTGAAATCTCACAACCCTACACTCAGCTAGCTCTAACACTAGAGGCAGCTTCCTCTGCATATTTCCCTTCTGAAATCCTTCTTTTGCTTCAAGACCCAGCCTCAGGTGCCATCTCCAGTTTTCCTATCTGTTACTTAGCTACTATATGCAGCTCCTTGCTGGGAATACAGAGTATACAATGGACCCTGTGCTGATGGGCTTGGGGAAGGGGGCCTCTCCCACTAAGGGGCTCCTAGCTCTGGACTGGCATTCACAGAAAGGGTTAGTCCTGGGCAACCTGACCTCTTAGAAAAAGGGGAGTCAAGCTTTTGCTGTCTCCATGTTTATTGAGTAGGAAGTTCTTTCTGGCTTAGAATCCAATCTTCCTTGACAGATTTCTCCCCTGCCCCACTCCCCCTTGCTGCCCTCAAGGGACTCCAACTTCATCCCAAAGCAGTGAGCTCTGTCCTTCAGCACTGAGCCCCCACACATGGGGGAAGAAAGTGCAGGGCCCCAGTTTGTATAGAATGGAGAATATCCAATTTGTCTAGAAGGGAGAATGTGTGGGATAGAGTACTAGAACTGAGGAGCAGGATTTATCAAGGGGAGAAAGGAGGGAAACGAGCATCGTTACTCTGTGTCTGGCACTGTGCAAAATGCATTACAGATATGTCTTTGAACCTCAAAACAACCCTTCTAGGTAAGTAGCATTATTATTCCTATTTAACAGTTGAGGAAACTGAGGTAGACAGAGGTTAAGTGTCTTGACCAAGGCAGGAAAGTTGAATATAATCCTATAGGGGAAAATGGACGATTAATAAAATAAAGGATGTTTAAGCAACTACTGATGAAAAGGTCAGAACTGAGTAGAAATTTTGAAGTACAGTATAGAATAAAGAGAAATACAAAAAGGAAAATACAAGTGAACAATTGGGAAAAAGTACCTAATACAGATAAAATATTTAGATTCTAATGGGGAGGGGAGTGTTACAAGCATCCCCTGAAAATTGTACTGTCAGCAGGCATCACAGAGGAATCAGTTAAGACAGTGTGACTAGGAGTGATTTTTATTATGTTTTGATGAACAAAACCAAACAAAAAAAAATAAAGGAAAGGAAGAGGGGAAAGGATACATTAAGGAAGGAAAGGGGAGGAATGAAGGAAACTTACCTCACATAATTAGGGGGGCACAAGTAGAAGTCTACACAAACAAGGAAGCTCATCTCAAGCATTCTGTTCAATTTGGGATCCTTCATTTTAAGAAGATTATAAAAAAGCTGGACTACATCCAGAGGAGAGCAACTGGGAAAAAGAGGGGATTGGAAGTCATAGCATTTAAAGATTGGTTGAAGGAACTCAGATATTTAGCCCAGAGAAAAGATAGGGGAAAGAAGTGAGGATTGGGAAGGGGGAAAGATGATAGCTATCTTTTGGTAACTAGGAAGAAGGATTAGTCTTATTCTGCTTGGACCAAAGAGCAGAACCGGGAGTGATGCATGGAGGGAGACACTTGTTTGGGGGTGATTTAGAAGTGATTCCTGTTCAATCATAGTCAGACTAGCTGACCTCTAAGCTTCTGTGGTTCCTCAGCTTGTGGGGCAGGGAGAAAGACTGTGAGCCCACAAACTGAAGAAGGAGTAGAATTTGGGGAGGAGAGGAAGGTGGTTAGTATCCTCTGATCAGCGCTGCTTAGAATCATTGGACAAAACTCTTCCATTCTCATTTTAAAGACAAAGAACATAACATGGAGACCGGAGAGGGGAAGAGATTCAACCAAAGTCACCCCACAGTGAGATACTGGCAGTCCCTGGGATTAGGAAGTGAGCCCCAAGATAGGGAGGCAGGGTCAGACTTTCTTGAAGGAAGATCTATGACAGATGGCGTACCCAGGCAGGATTCCAAGGAATCTGGTCTGGCCATCCCCGATGAGGCCCAGCCGGGATGTCTCAGGACAGTCTCAGGCTCAGCTGGTGGGGGAAGGGCTGGGGCTGGGGGTGGGCCTGACAACTCCAGAGGCCCCTCTGTCTCAAAGATGTCTCCATTAAGGGGACAATAGGAGAATAAGCACTTTTCCTTCTTCATTTCCCACTGTCGGCTAATATCATATTGATGATAATTTCCCTTTAATGGCCCATTTGCTGTAATTATGATGCAGAGATTGAGTAATTGTATCTGACTTCCAGCACTGCCTTGACCACAAACCTCTAACCTCCACAAAACCAGATTCCTTCAGTGGCCCCAGGCACAGTCCCCATTTTGCTCTAGGCAACCTCCCATAAGACCGTCCCATCCCCTCCACCCACCCCCTGCTCTGTACCCCTTCCTCTGCCTCTCAGACCCCCAGCCTGCTTTTTATTATGGCCTGTGGATAGAGCTTGAGAATCACAGTCACCAAATCTTAGAATGATTGAAGTTAACGAATTCATCAAATATTTATTAAGTGCCTACTAAGTGCCAGGCACTGGTTTAGATGACTAATATACAAAGAAAAATAATTGCCCTTAAGGAGCTTACATTCTATTAGGTATCAGATGGCTGGGATCAGAATCTCATGAATGTAACCTTGGAATTTTAGAATAATAGAATATTGGAGTTGGCATCTTAGAAACACAGCATATTGGAATTATAACATTTGAGATGGATAAAATCTTAGATTCAGAGATTTAAGAGGGTCTAGAGTCTAACCAACACCTCCTGTCTTATTCATTAATTCTCTCTATAGCCTCTGCTTGAACACTACCATGTCAGGGACCCCCCTCTCTCAAGGCCCCCGTCTTCCATTGTGGGCTAGATTTGACATACTCCTTATGGAGGTCTGGTCTCCCCCCCACCCTTCCCCTTCAACACTACTGAAGGACCTACCCTGATTCCCTATTGTGGTTGCAGCCACGTTTTTGGTCCTAGCATTCAAAAAGTCCACCTCCTTGTGCCAATGTAGTCTGCTTTATTCAAAGTGACCTGCTCATGGAAATGAGGCCATTCCTACCTTTCTCTCTTTCTTTGTTCCACGTCCTCTCCCTTCTTCCAAAGCCAGCCCAAAGCTCACTCTCTGCTAGAAAAGTCTTCCCTGGTTGACCCCAGTGTACATGGATGATCCATTTCCCTTTTTGCTAGGTCTCTCTCTCCGCAGGAGAGAGATGTATAGATCCCTTGCTCCTTTTAGAATAATAGCTAACATTTCTGGAGTGCTTTAAGATTTGCAAAGGGCTTTACATGTATCATAGCATTTGATTCTCACAACAATCCTGGGAATTAGGTGCCATTATTAGTCATGTTTTACAAATAAGGACCTGAAGCTGAAGGTGTTGGGTTAAGGGACTTGCCCAGAATCATAGAGTAAGCACTTGTCTGGGGCAAGATTTGAACTCAGGCCTTCCACACTCCAACTTCAGCACCCTATAGACTATAGCAGCCAGTTGCCAGGGCTGAGTATCCATCTCCGAGTTATGAAGTGAAGTATGAGGGGTTGTGTTTCTCCCTACCTGCCCACCATCCTTGATCCGCCCAAATGCTCCTCCTGCCCTCCTTCATCCTCGAGGCCGCATCTAGCCATGACTCTGATTTGGTGCCTGCCCCTATAACAAATGTTTATTTTAGGGGCAGCTAGGTGGCACATTGGATAGAGCACCAGCCTGAAGTCAGGAGGACTTGAGTTCAAATCCAGCCTCAGACACTTACTGGCTGTATGATCCTGGACAAGCCACTTAACCCCAGTTGCCTCCAAAAGATGTTTAACATAAACACCTTATATTTCCTTAGATAAGGCAGAACAGAAGGTGATCTCACTGATGGTTCTCCATCGTGTACCTCTTGTGAATTCTCCTGTGGCCTTGACTTTAGCCCTGGAGATCTGAGTCTTGGTTACCCCACTGGACTTCTCAACACTATCCTCGCTATACCCACTATGACTTGAGTCTTCTTGGTTCCATTAATAGCTGTTCACCTTTATATGGCCCCTAAAAGTTTTCAGAGTAACTGTCATTACAACAACCCTGGCAGGGAGGGAGGGAAGGAGGGAGGAGTGGTCAACAACCATTCATTCATTTGAAAAATATTTATAAAGAACCTACTATGCACTCAGTGTGGAGGACACACAGATAGAACACAGAATTATAAATCTAGAGCTGGAAGGAAACTTAGAGGCCGTGTCCAACCCCTTCCTTTTTATACTTGAAGGAGCAGAGTGACTAGCACAGGATCACACAGCTGGTCTGATGTGGTATCTGAAGCTGGGCTACCTCTTACCACAGACTCTGCCCTCAGGAACTTTACCATCTAAGGAGGGAATGTCTTGAACACTCCATGTTCACACACACACACACACACACACACACACACACACACACACCAAAGGAGACAAGTACAAAGGAGAGGTCCAAGTAAACAGCTATAAGAAATCTGAGGAGGGCGTTATCAAGAAGACCAGGGGAAAACTTCACGGAGAAGGTGGCATTGAAGGCAGTGTCTTGGAGGCAAGAAACAAAGACTAGGAATTAATTGGGAGAGGGCAGTACAAGAACACAGGGCAGACTGGCCCATTCAGATGGTGAATAGACTTGGGAGGGGTGCCATGCTGAAACCTGCTCCTACCTGCCCTGAAAGCTGATTGTTAAAGGTTCAGTGTAAATGGTTACATCTTAGAAATCTTACATGCTACCAGAACTCCATTTATTGTTGATTGTGATGAAGAAAATTGAACTTATTATTATTATTATTATTATTTTGGTGTAGAGGCTGGTTGTTGAATATTTACCAGCACATGAAGGAAGGGGGAGGGGGCTGTCATGTGGAAGAGGGATTAAACTGGTTCTGTTTGACCCTAGAGGAGCAACAGGTGAATGCTGCAAAGAAACCAATTTCGTTTCGATGTCATGGAAAATTTCTCAACAATTCAAACTGTACCAAAATGGGATGGGCTTTATGGGGAGGGGCGCCCCCTCCTTGAAGGTCTTCAGACAGCAGCTGCATGACTGCTTGTCAGGTGTACTTTAGTGGGTATTTCTATTGAGTCGGAGTTAAGTGATCTGTGGTTCCTTCTAACTCTTAAATTCCACAACTCTGTAAGATGACAATTGAAGCTCTGTGTGTGTGTGTGTGTGTGTGTGTGTGTGTGTGTGTGTGTGTGAGAGAGAGAGAGAGAGAGAGAGAGAGAGAGAGAGAGAGAAAGAGAAAGAGAATCTGTGTGTGTGTCTATGTGTGTTTGTGAGAGAGAATCTGTCTGTGTGTCTGTGTCTGTGTCTGTGTGTCTGTGTGTGTGTGTGTGTGAGAGAGAGAGAGAGAGAGAGAGAGAGAGAAAGAGAAAGAGAATCTGTGTGTGTGTCTGTGTGTGTCTGTGTGAGAGAGAGAGAGGTGGGAGAAAGACAGAGAGACAGACAGAGACAGAGACAGAGACAGAATACCATAGAGCTAGCTATGGTGTACACCTAGGCGACATACCTGGGATGATGACCCTATCAAAGAAAATGGGATGGATTCGGTGGACACGTAGAAAGAGGGACAGGACAGACTGTTGCCAAAACCCGAATCCGAGAGAGTATCCAGAAGGACAGAGGGATCGTCTGTGTCAAGTGCAACAGGGAGCTCAAGATGGAAGAGGATTGAGGAAAGGCCATTGGATTGGTGACCTTGGAGAGAGCAGTCTCAGCTGAGTGGTGGAGACAGAAGCCTGATTGAAAGGTGGTGAGAAGCAAGTGGAGGCTAAGAATTCCGAGGCAATGGACGATGGCAGCTGTTTCTAGGAATTTGGCTGTGAAAGGGAGGAGAGATGTAGGACTAATAATACTAACAGTAATGGCTAATATTTATGTAGCACTCTAAGTGTATCCTCTCATTTCATCTTCACAACAGCCCTATAAAGTGGGTGTTATTATTATCTCCATTTCACAGATGAGGCAACTGAGGTTGACCGAGGTTAAGGGTCGCTCATCTGGTAAGTAGCAGGGAGGCAGTACAAAGGTCTTCCTGGCTCCAAGTTCAGATTTCCATCCTCTATAGCTTGAACACTTTATACATGGGGGCAAATCAAAGGGATTTGTTTTTTTGTTTTTTTAAGGATGAGGAATAATTGGGCATGTTTGAAGGCAGCAGGAAAGGAGCCAGTGGAGGAGCGACTGAAAAGTAGGGAGCAAAAGAGGATGGTTGGAGGTGTAAGCTTTCAAAGCAGAGGGATGGTTTTGGATGAGACCAAAGCTGCCGGTACCATATTGGTGTCTTCTGTCTCATTTTCTGAGATAGAAGCAAAAGAAGAGAGAATAGGGGGTGATCTCAGGTGTTTCAAGGGTGGAATTGAGGAGAGGAGAGGGAGTTCTCCACCAACAGTCTTTATCCATCTATCTATCTATCTATCTATCTATCTATCTATCTATCTATCTATCTTTGTTTATTTGTTTGTTTGTTTATCTATTTAACGTGAAGCATGAGGCGAATCATTTGCATGAGAGAAAAGGGAGAGGGCTAATGTGGAAGGTTTCAGAAGAGAAGAGAAGCTTTAATCAACTGTTGTGGGCAAAAGATAGAGAATCAATCAGGGAAAAGGGAAAGGCTTATTCTGCAGCAATGAGGGTCCAGTGGAGACTGGGTAACAAATTTTGGAGGTGGACTCAGCCAGTAGAGCCGCAGACTTCCTCTAGCGTCCTCTAGCCTTGGAACTGAAGAAGAAAAAGCAGATGGTGGGATTAATTCAGGGGTAAGGTTTGAAAAGGGATCGGCATCAGTAGGACAATGGGGCCAGGATGGAAGGGTCAAGTACAGTTTTGAGTTGTTTAAATCCTAAAGATTTTGAATGGAGAAGGTGAGACCAGAGGAAGTTGATAGAAAGGGAAAGCAGGGAAGCAGCTAGGTGATATAGTGCATAGAGCAGCAGTCTTGCAGTTGGAAGAACCAGAGTTCAAATTTGGCCTCAGATACTTACTAGCTGAGTGACCCTGGGCAAGTCACTTAATCCCAATTGCCTCAAAAAGGGAAAGTAGGAATGAGTAAGGTGGCTGGAGATCGAAAATTAACACACACACATACACACACACACACGCACACACACACACACACATACACACACACGCACACACACACACATACACACACATACACACACACGCATACACACACATACACACACATACACACACACATACACACACGCACGCACACACACATACACACACACATACACACATACACACACACATGCATACACACATGCACACACACACATACACACACATACATATAGCACTTTAAGGTCTGTAAAGTACTTTACATATGTTAACTCATTTGATATTCACAATAGAGGTGCTATTATTATCACCATTTTAAAAAAAAATTGGAGAGGAAACAAACTGAGGGTAGTTAATGGATTTCCACAGAGTCACACAGCTACTAAGTGCTTGAGGCAGAATTTCTACTCCATTCTTCCTAATTCCAATCCACTTTCTCCCCTTTGCCACCTGGCTGCCTCTGGGATGACTGAAGTCAGAATGCAATAGTTTTAGTAAATGTTTAGCCATTGGCTTTCCAAGAAAAAATGTCCCTCTCTCCCCCCGCCCCGACACATTTTTAAAATGTATTCTGCCTTAATAATATTTTCTATATCCCTTTCTTAAATCTAGACCATCAACACAAAAATAAGTCAAGCCTTGATTTGTAGTGATTGCCAATTTCTGAGATGTAAATGCTCACACTGAAAAAAAATTTTGTTTTTCAGTTTTATCTTCAACTTATCTTTTGGGTTTATTTTAATTAATTAGTTAATTTTAGATTCATTAAAAAAATCTTTTTGAGCTCCACATTCTTTTTTTTTCTCCAGCCCCTTACCTATGAAGAAGGCAAGCAGTATGATATAAATTATATATGTGACATCATGCAAAACATATTTTCATGTTATCCATGTAGCAAAAATAAAAGCAAAAAATAAAGTGAAAAAGTATGCTTCAATCTGCAACCAGAGTTCCTCAGTTCTCCCTCTGGAGATAGATAGCATTTTTCATCTTGAGTCCTTTGGAATTGTCTTGGATCATTGTCTTGATTGGAGTAGCTAAGTCTTTCACAGTTGATCATCATGACAATATTGTTATTACTGTCATATTGAAATTTTCACAAGTGGTTCTCTCAGCTGGGGTGAGCTGGCTCCGGTAAATTCCTGTTTGGGAGGAAGGAGGGGAATCTGGAAGGATAGGAGGTTATATTCACATAGAGGAATTTCAGAGTTCTGGACTGTAGAAATTATATACCTGTGGATGTGGGTAATTATGAAATCAAAGGTATGACCATCCCTGTGTGTGACTGAGGTGAAGTAAGGGTGCAATCCGTACGGGGTGAGGGAGGTGGATGAAGTGGGAGGCGAAGGCATTTGAGGGGGCATCAATATGTTAGGTGAAGTCTCCAAATATAAGGGCTAGACTTGGAGTGCAGCTTGTCAGACACTGAACTCCTTAAGAAAGTAGTCACCTCAGGGGGCAGGGATGGTGGTAGATAATAGCCTCTATAATTTGGGTAAGGTAGGAGATGGAAGGGAGAAGGCCTGAAAGAGATACCGAGGACCAAGAGGAGAGTATACATCCAACAATGGGAGGGAGGGAGCAGGGAATACAGCGTTTTCAGGGGACAGCAATGTTTCTGTAATTTTCAGAAGATGAATTATTATGATTTCTAATTGTAGGCTCTGTCCTGGTCTCTCCTCTTCTCCCTCTACCTTTTTACCCAACTCCCTCAGGTTTATCATCTCTATGCAGGTGGATACACAGATCTATGTGTCTGGCCCCATCTTCCTCTTGAATTCCAGTCCTGCTATTAACAGCAGTCTATTGGACATTTTGAAGTAGATTGACTGATCTACTCAAGCATCAGTCCTGTTTTTTCCTGAATGCTTCTTTCCCCCCTCCCCCCCAATATAGCTTTAATAAACTCCCTTAAAAAATAATTATGTTTCCTTGCAAGCCTCAGCTCATCCTGAGCTTTTGCTATGCTGGGCACTCTTGTCATTAGACCAGGCCATGTCTTTGTATTCATCCTCCATTACCTGTCTTTGTTTCCATATTCTCTACATGCCTAAAACAAAAATAAAAGCAAAAAAGGTAGGTTGTTTTGAGAGTTCGCTATATAGCGACATCAGTTTCTTTAGACATGCCCCCCTCTTCTCATTAGAATTGTTTCTCTTTTGTGAACTGATCTAACCATTCTGGAGAATAATTTAGAATTATGCCCAAAAGGCTAAAAAAAATGTGCATACTCTTTGATCCAGCAATACCGCTACTAGATTTGTAACACAAAGAGATTTAAAAAGGAAAAAAGACCTATAAATATGAAAATATTAATAGCAGCTCCATTTGTGGTGGCAAAGAATTGAAAACTGGGAGGATGATCATCAATTGGGGAATGGCTGAACAAGTTGTGGTGTATGAATGTGATGGAATACTATTGTGCTATGTAAGAACTGACCAGCAGGAAAAGTTGGGAAGACTTAAATGAACTAATGCAAAGTGAAGTGAGCAGAACCAGAACACTGTACACAGTGACAACCATATTGTACCATGATCAGCTGTGAATGACTTAACTGTTCTCAGCAATGTAAAGATCTAGGATAATCCCACAGGATTGATGATGAAAAATGTTATCTGCCTCCAGAGAAAGAATTGATGGAGTGTGAATGCAGATTGAAGCACACAATTTTTTGCTTTGTTTTTTTCATATTTTATTTGTCTGTGTTTTCTTTTACAATATGACCAATTACGGAAATATGTTTTGAATGACTGCACATGTATAACCTATATTAAATTGTTTGCTTTCTTAAGGAGGAGGAAGGGAGGAAAGGAGGGAGAGAAAGAGAATTTGGAACTCAAAGTTAAAAAAAAAGTAAATACTAAAAATTGTTTTTACTTGTAATTGGGAAAATGTTTTTTTGGTGTTTTTTTTTAAAGAATTGTTTCTCTTTGTCTCCAGAATTTTATTCTTGAATGTTACCTATCTCATCTGGTCCTGTAGAATTGTATTATATTAAATACTACCTATTCATTTTCTGAACCCATTGAAATCTGTTCTGTTAAAATTAGGGTGTATGGTTACCCCAAGTTTTCTTCTTTTCCATCACAAATCCTAGGATCAACCAATCAACAAGCATTTACTAGGCACCTACCATATGACAAGCCCTGACCTAAGTACTGGGATTACAACGATTAAAAATAAAACAGTCTCGAAGAGTAAGAAGGTTATATTCTAGAGAGAGAGATGTATATTTGTAATCATATGTGAAATAAATAGAAAGTAATTTGGTAAGGGAGAGTCTAGCAACTGAGGGGATCAGGAAAGGCTTCCTGTTAAAATTGATGATTGAACAGAGTTGTTTTTTATTTTGTTTTGTTTTTAATCTGGCAGCAATTAAGTTTATTTTTACTTTTTAATAACTTTTCCCCCAATTACATGTAAAAATAATCTTAATGTTAATTTAAAAAAATATTTGAGTTCCAAATTCCCTTTCTCCCTTTCTTCCCTCCCTCTCATTAAGAAGGTAATCAATAGAGAAATGCAAATCAAAACCACTCTGAGGTACCACATCTCACCAGTCAGATCGGCTAAGATGACAAAACAGGAAAATGACAAATGCTGGAGAGGATGTGGAAAAATTGGAACACTGATGCATTGTTGGTGGAGCCATTAACTGATCCAGCCCTTGTGGAGAGCAATCTGGAACTATGCCCAAAGGGCTATAAATATGTGCATACCCTTTGACCCAGTAATACCACTACTGGGTTTATATCCGAGAGAGATCAGAGAAGTGGGAAGAGGACCCATATGTACAAAATTATTTATAGTTGCTCTTTTTGTGATGGCAAAGAATTGGAAAACAAGGGGATGCCCATCAATTTGGGAATGGCTGAACAAGTTGTGGTATATGAATGTAGTGGAATACTACTGTGCTATAAGAAATGAGGAGCAGACAGACTTCATAATAACCTGGAGAGACTTATATAAACTGATGCTGAGCGAGAAGAGCAGAACCAGGAGAAATTTGTACACAATCACAGACACAACATTGTGTGATGACTAACTTTGATAGACTGGGCTCCTCTCAGTAATACAAGGTTATAGGACAACTCCAAAAGACTCATGATTGAAGGAGATATCCACATCCAGAGAAAGAGATGCTGAGTCTGAATGTAGAAACAAACTACTGATATGTTTCTTTTTCTTGTTTTATTTTGTTTCCTCTTTCCCACTGATTATTCCATCAGCTACAATCCTTTACAACCTGACTAATGATTAATGTGAAGATATTTGTAGATCCTGTATTGGAGTGCATGTCGCCATGATAGGGGTGAGGAGGAGAGGGAGGGGAAGAAAATCTGAAACTCAAGGCACTGTGGAACTGAATGCTGTAAACTAAAAGTAAATAAACAAATTTAATTTTAAAAATAACAATAGAAAAAAGAAGGTAATCAATATGATATAGGTTATACATGTGCAGTTATGCAAAACCTATTTCCATATTAGTCATGTTATGAAAAAAAACAGATAAAAATATGAAAAAATAAAGAAAGTAAAAAAATAGTATGCCTCAATCTGCATTCAGACTCCATCAATTCTTTTCCTGGAGGTGGATAGCATTTTTTATCACGAGTCCTTCAGAACGGTCTTGGATTATTGTATTGCTGACAGTGGCTAAGTCATTCACAATTATGGTACAGTGCTGCTGTTGCCATATACAATACTCTCCTGGTTCTGCTCACTTCACTATGCATCAATTCATGTGAGTCTTTTCAGGTTTTTCTCAAAGCATCCTGGCTTGAGCAGAGTTTTGAAAGAAACAAGGTATTCCAAGAGTCAGAGTGGATGGAGACGGTACATTGAGGCATTGAGGATGGCCAATGCTAAAGTATAGAAATAGGAGGTGGAATATCATGTATGAGGAAAAGCTGGAAGGCTAGTTTGACTGTTCTGTAGATTTTGGAAAACAGTAAAATGTAATAAGCCTGGAAAAGTAGATTGGAGCCAGGTTGTGAAGGGCTTTAAAAGCCGAGAAGCTTATTTTCCATCCTAGAGTTAATAGGAGCCATTAGAGTGGAGAGTGATAGAGTCAGACCTTCGATTTAGGAAAATCACCTTGATGGTTTAATCTTGCCTATAAAAATGTGTTGAATTTATTTGAATTAAATTAAATTTTCAACAAGTGATTATCCAGTATCTGTTTAAATTCCCCCAACCTGGACTCGGTGACAAAGAACCTGCTATCCCACTTTGTCACAGATGTAGGAGATAATAAAGGTATATTGGTTAGAGAATGCCACCCTACTGGATCTGGCATTGGTTGGCCCATCCATGTGAATATGGTTCAGGTCCCCAAGGTCAGTGTGAAGGGTGATGGGAGTGCTGGGTTCCCTCAAGGTCTTGTCTCCATGCCTGATAGATCTGATGTGGATCTAAGAAGTGATGGTAAACTTTCTTCCACAGAAAGGAACTTTTCTCTGAATAAGTCAGTCTGAAGAAGATACAGGTACTAGGCAATGTCATGGGGAAGGGTAGTAGGATCTGGGAGAGGATGCTCCCACCTCATGACCAATTGGCTGCTTCAGTTTCTTTTATGACCTGTTTATGTGGGTTCACTTAGATAAAGGTCAAGGTAAAAAGTCTCAAAGCCACAAAGTGTGCCCCCTATTTCTTGGAATGCTTTCAGGCATGTATAGGCACCAAGGTGGTACAGTGAATAGAGTACTGGACTCGGAATCAGGAAGCTCTGAGTTCAAGTTTTGCCACAGACACTCATTAGCTGTGTGACTTTGGATAAGTCACTTCACCCCTCTCGGCCTTAGTTTCTTCATGATGATAGCAACAATTTCACAGGGTTGTTGTGAGGATTGAATGAGATCAGTTGTGTTCAGTGTTTTGCTAGCTGGCTGTTGTAATCTGCACAGGGCAGTAACCGACTCTTTTCAGAACTATAACCCTAGCATTGATAGTCCTTAGAAGAGCAGCTTCAGGCAAACGGCAGCATTAGAAGCCAGGATCTGAGAAGTGAGGGAGTGATAAGGAAGTGGTGGCATCAATGCCTGTAACTCGGGAGTTTGACAATAAATGAATGAAGCTTTTTAAAGTATTTGCTATGTACTAAGCATAGCACTAAACACTGAGGATGCAAATAAAAAAGCAAGGCAGTCTTTATTTTCAATGAAGTCACATTCTAATGGGGAGACAGCACATATGGAAGCCTTCAGCAGTCAGATGGAAAGGTCCAATGGTCCTTCGGGTGTGGCAGCAAGGCAGATGGTGATGCCTCTTCTTTAATGTTATTTCCACTGATAAAAATCATATTAGTTTCCGATGGTGAACCATTTGTCAGTGCCAAGGACTTTGGTGGCAAGGCCTTTCATCTGGGGTCTTCAATAGCTGTGGCTGTGGCACCTGCAGGGGCAGTTGCCAGGCTCCATTTCCACGGGGGTTGCTTCCCAGGATGATGGCTGTGGATACAGGGCTGGAAACATTGCTATTTCAAAGGCTCTTGACTAGGATTCTGGGCTGTCTCCATCAGGGTGTAAGGGGAAGCTGGTGGTCAAAATGGCAGCCTGGCCTGACTTGCCTGGCACATACTGCCTCTTGATGCTTTAGCTAGGCTGGCTTACCTGCCCTGTCAGTGGTAGTTGATTGGCAATTGGTAGAGATGACTGGCCCTTTCTTTATAAGCTTGGTTTCCCAAGATGATGACTGTGAGAGCTGGGCTGGAGGTAGAACCAACATTCTGAAGGGGCAGTGCTGCCACCCCCAAGGCTTCGGAACAATAAATTTTGATGCGATGTGAGAGTCCAGTAAAGGTTTGGAAAGCATGGGAAGAGGTGGGCGTGACTTTAAATGGCAGCTGTTGTGGGAGGGATCCCTGCTGAGGGATGAATTGGAATAAATGCCTTCTGCCGTCCCTTCTATAATTCTGAGATTCCATGATGGTTTTGTCATCCCAAGGAATCACAACCCCTCAGTACATGCACTGGCATGGAAACCAGGCTTTGGCCCCTCAGAGCCTCAGCCACCTTGGCAACCTCTTCAGGAGCCAGCAGAGCCCTACATACTGATTGATGGGCAGATATCACATTTAGCCAGAGCATGGTCCCTACCCTTATGGGACTCACAGTTTAGTTAGGGGATCAGATACCAGTGAAAGTCTTGATAATAACGATAATAACAGATATCACTTATATAGCACCTCCCACATTCCAAATACTATGTAAATATTGCCTCATTTGATCCTCACTGAAGAAGGTTCTATTACTCTCCCCATTTCACAGTCAAGGAAACTGAGGCAAGCAGAGGTTAAGTGACTTGGCCAAGGTTTGTTGCTGAGTCATTTCAGTCATGTCTGATTCTTTGTGATCACATTTAGGGTTTTCTTGGCAAAGATTCTAGAGTGGTTTGCCTTTCCTTTCCTTCTCCAGCTTCCTTCTCCCAGGGATGGGGAGGCCCCACTGTACAGGGAGAGTATCCTGTATCGGAGCACTGGAGACTGGTTAGAGATGGCACCTGAGCTGAGCCTTGAAAGGAACAAGGAATTCCAAGAGGCAGCAGTGGAGTTGTTCAGTGTTTGACTCTTCGTGACCCCATTTGGGATTTTCTTGGCAAAGATACTGGGGTGGTTTGCCATTTCCTTCTCCAGCTCATTTTACAGATGAGGAAACTGAGGCAAACAGGGTTAAGTGACTTGGCCAGGGTCACACAACCAGCAAGTGTCTAGGGCTGAATTTGAACTCAGATCTTCCTGACTCCAGGCCCAGAACTCTATCCATAGATAGATGCTCATAAGGGACCCTAGACTCGTAGGCATAAGATGTCTACAAATAGACCCTATTGGCTTATTAACGCCTGTATGTTATGACTCCATAGACCCATTTAGTTGCTCTTTTCCTTTGAAATAAGATGTCCTCTTCCACAGCCACGTTCCAGGTATGAGGACCATCTCACTCAGCCTTAGTTTTTTTAGGGGAGAAGTTGCTGTTCAGTCGTGTCCCACTCTTCATGACCCCATTTGGGGTTTTCTTGGCAGAGATACTGGAGTGGTTTGCCATTTCCCTCTCTAGCTCATTTTACAGATGAGGAAACTGAGGCAAACAGGGTTGAGTGACTTGCCCAGGGTCGCACAGCTAGTATCTGAGGCCAGAGTTGAAGGCAGGGTGATGAGTCTTCCTGACCCTATGACCGGCACTATGCGCACTATGGGGCCCCCTAGCTGCCCCTTAAGGTGCCAAACTCACCTTATTTGTTCACCTTATCCCTGCATTTGGGTGTAGACATCTTGAGATCACAGCTTTTGTCTCTACCTCCCTTCTTAGATCTGGTCTTTTGAGAATGCTGGGACCTCTTCATGATCTGCCTGGGTTGTTCCTGTAGGTTACAGGGGATGTGGCTCTACATGTGACCCCAGAGAGTTTCTCTCCTCGACCCACCCTCCTGACGGTCGTGAGTTTAAAGTCCGTTAAGTCATTTACAATCAGAGATAAGGGGAGCAGAGGACGAGGCTCCCTGCTTCTCTGACCAGTTCACTCAGGAATTCCCTATTATTTTTATGATTTTTTCCTCTTCTCCTACATTCCTTGTAAACTTTTTTTCTTTTAAACTTTGGGTACATTTAGGTACCTGAGCATAGCTTCAGATAGGCTCCATGGGAAGCAGCAACAGGAGAATAAGGAAGAGCCTAACCCCAAGGCTGGCCCTTTCACATCATTGATACCTTCTTGATTATGAGTCTATCAACAAGCATTTATTGAGCCCCTGCTGTGTATCAGAAACTGTCTTCATCCTCACTATCCACACCACCTTCTTATTGAGTCTTGACACTATCTTATACCATGTTAACTCTACCAGCACTGTTTCAAATGTCAGCACTCTAATCTAAGTTATTGATAAAAATCTTGAGCGACACAATGACATGGATACATCCCATCAAGATTCCACTGCAGATGTCCCTCCAGGGTGACATCAACCACTACAGGAAGGATCTGGTCATTGAACCTCTTCCAAATCTACCTCTCTGTGCAACTATGCAGGTGATGGCTAGGTGACAGTGGACAGAGTGCTACACTGAGAAGCAGGAGGACCTGAGTTCCAGTTCTGCCTCAAGTGCTTACAAGTTTTGTGATCCTGGGCAAGTAAACTAACCTCCGTGCCTCAGTTTCCTCATCTGCAAACGGAGACAATAGTACTTAGCAAACCTCAAATCATCACAATTAATAATAACTAATATTTAAATTGCACCTTAAAGTTTACAAAGCACTCCACATGTGATCTCATTTGATCCTCACAACAAATTTGAGGATTAGGGCCTATTATTAACTGCATTTTACAGATGAGGAAACAGGCAGGCAGGTTCAGGGACTTGCCTAGAATCATACATCTATGAGGTATCGGAGGCTGGATTTGAACTCAGGTCTTCCTGACTCCAGATAGCTACAAATATTCTTTCTGATGTAATTCACAACTCACCATCTTGTCCTCAAGAATGTCATGAAATACTTGTCAAATATTTTGTCTGAAATCCAGATATGCAGTTGTTGTTTGTCCTTCATGCTTGAAGAAGACCAAAACAACACCACGATGTTGGGGTCGATGTACAGTATGTCCGGCAGGCATAGGTCTGAAATCCAGATGTGTAATATGAAGTAAGAGAAAGACCTAGTCAGTGTCCTGCTTCTACCACTTAATGGCTGTGTGATCTTAGACAAGTCACCTAACCTCACTGAGTCTTGTTCCTAATCTATAAAATGGGAGAATACTACTAATGCTCCCTACACTACAAGGGTGCCAATGAGAAAGGTACTTTGTAAACCTTAAAGAGCTATGGAGATGAAGGCTATGGTGGTGTTTGCTGTTCATGCCCCTGGTCTCCAGCCTAGTAACCCTGCTAAAAAGGGAAATGAGCTTGGTCTGGGATGATCTGTTCTTGATTTAAAAAAACATGCTGACTCTTCATGATTGCTACTTCCCATTTTACATACTCACAAACCATCCCTTTGGAAATCTGTTTTCTAATTTTACCAAGAATTCAAGTCAATTTGGCCAGCCTATTAATGCAGAGAGCATGTGTTGGAACCAACTTATAGAGCAAAGAATTTACTTTCTTGTCTTTTTGGAAAATTGGAACACTATTTTCCTGCTTCCAGGGCTATGGCACCATTCTCATACACCATTATTTTTGAAGTTACCAACAGAGACTCACCTACCACATCCTCCATTTCTTTCAATGTCTTTCTCTAGTTGAGTGGCCCAGGTCACTTGAACCTCTTGAGGGCAGCTGGGGCCTCTGGGAGCATGCCCTCACTTAGTTTGGAGCATAATCCTGGTTAATCATTTTACCAATCAGAAGCTATTTTATCTTGGTCGCTAAAACTGAAGCAAAGCAGGAGTTGAGTAATTCTGCCTTCCCTCCCTCGTTCTTTGTCCTCATCTTTTTCATTCTGCAGAATGGTTCTGTCCCTTGTTAGGTCCTCTTCTTGTTCCCAACTAGCTTCTTAAAAGCCCTTTTTGTAGTTCTTAGCATTTATTGCCAGCTGCTGCTTCTTCTGAGCTTTAGAGTGTCTGACCCCACTCTCACAGGACTGCGAAACACCTTTGCATTAGTCTGATTTTCCTTCTGCTTTTTGTACATATCTTTCTAAGATCTAAGTTGGTCAAGGAGGTTCCTATGTATTTACATGTTGTAGATAGTTCCTCTTTTTTCTTTCCCTTTGGATTTGTTTCTGTTTGTGTCATCAAAGTTTCATTCTTAGGAGTACGCCATCCTTCTTAGGTTTTCAATTTAGAATTTTGGGCTATGGGAACCTACCTATCCTTTCTAAGAATCCTTTGGAATCCCTTTTCCCCAAATCTCTGATAGATATCAGACTTGGATTTACTTTTCTTTTTTATTGCAAACTCTAGTTATCTTCTCCTTCTTCTCCTTCCTCCTCTCTCCTCTCTCCTCCTCCTTCTCCTTCTCCTCCTTTTTCTTCTTCTCCTTCTTCTTTCTCTTCTTCTTCTCCTCCTTCTACTCTTCCTCCTTCTCCTTCTATTCCGTCTCCTTTTTCTTCTTCTTCTTCTTCTTCTTCTTCTTCTTCTTCTTCTTCTTCTTCTTCTTCTTCTTCTTCTTCTTCTTCT
>CM053587.1:288492636-288538740 GCA_028646515.1 Pseudochirops corinnae | reverse complement strand
ATATATATATATATATGCAATTATTATTATTATTATTGACTACATCCAACTGGAACTTGAGATACACAGGCACTACGGTTGGGAGATCCATCCTGCCCTACCGAAAAGTGACATAAGAGAGAATAGACTGGGGGAGGGGGGACACACTGGGACGGCTGTTTTGGGGTGGTGGGTGGGGGAAAGAGGGGGAGAAAATATGTAACTCAAAATCTTGTGGAAATGAATGATGCAAACTATAATAAAATTTAAAAAAATAAAAATTAAAAAAAAAGAGGAAAGGGATTCTGTGATGTGGAAGTGATAACGAATTTCATTCAAGGCATAGCCAAATACAAAGACAAGCAGATGGGGGGTTAGAATGTCATGTGTGAGGAACAGAGAAGGCCATGGCAGCTAGGCAGAGCAGTGAACCTGGAGTCAGGAAGATCTGAGTTCAAATCCATCCCCAGACACTTACTAGCTGTGTGAATCTGGCAAGTCTGTTTCAGCTTCTTCAACTATAAAGGGGGGATAATAATAGTACTTACCTCCCGGGGTTGTTGTCAGGATCAAATGAGACATTAGTAAAGCATTTAGCTGGCACCAGGCATATAGTAGGTGCTTAATAAATGCTTGTTTCTGTCCTATGGTTTCCTACCACTCTGACCCTATGTCTCCCTTCAGTTCTGGTGACTTATTTGGGAAGAGCTTCCTTTAGACTCTAAAGTTTAGAGGGTCATATTCTTTTCTTTTTCCCAATTTATTTATTTATTTTTAGTTTTCAATATTCATTTCCACAAGATTTTGAGTTACAAACTCTTCTCCCCCTCTCTCCCCCCCCACCAAAATAGCGAGCCTACTGATTACCTCTTCCTCCAATCTGCTCTCTCTTATATTCTCCCCCATCCTCCCCAACTTTCTAGTAGGGCAAGATGGATTTCTATAGAGGGTCATAGTCTTATTTATCACTAAGGTGTAAATAATTTCCTGATGCCCCCAAGAAGTGATAAGACCCTGACCCTCGGCAGACACTTGATCATATGTAATCAAGAGAGATGCCTTTACTATACTCCAAGACTTTACTCCTTTCTCTGCCATCAGTGGACCTGGAGACCTGAGGCTCTCACACAGGAGTCAGCATCCCAGAATTTCTCAGTTGTAAGAAACCTCAGAGGCAATCTATACTAACTTAAGCCAAACTGGGATCCGTTCTGTGACATCATAAATAATACCTGACTCTCATATATGTGTTACATACGTTATCTCATCTGATCCTTATAACAACCCTTCAAGGTTATCATCCCCACTGTACAGTTGAGAAAGTTGAGGCAAACATAAGTTAAGTGACTTGCTCAGAGTCACACAGCTAGTAAGTGTCTGAAGCTGGATTTGAACTCAGGTCTTCCTGACGCTACACCCAGTGCTGTACCACCTAGCTGCCCACCATCTTTAGCTGACTTTCTGGGGTTTTTTCCCATCCTAGTGGGTCAAAATATTATTTTTATTCTTCAGCCTATCCCCTCTTCTCACCCTCCATGAGATCATTCAGTTACGCTATAACATCACCCAAGGTCATCCAACCTCCAGATATAGAAGGCCCTAATAAGTAGTCCTTTGTTTTTTTTAATTGCCTCGATAGCATTTGTCTTTACATCGCCTCAATTTCCCTCTGTATCTCTCCCCATTTCCGTTCCTGGTTAGCCATCCCACTTCACAATATTGTCATTTCTAAATATATCCTTAATCTGCCCCCCCTACTTATCACACTGTCCTTTATAACAAATACTATTCAAGAAAGGGGGGGAAACAATTCAGCAAAACTAGACAACTTATTCACCTCCTTTGAGGGTATGCCTGATGCTTAAATCCGTTATCCTCTATGTCTACAGAGAAGAAAGGGAGGATTGTTTTCTCATTTATTCCTCAGGGCCAAGCTTGTTCGTTACAATTTCACAACATGACAGTTCTTCTTTTGTTGCTGCTGCTGTCTCTATTTACATTGCTGTCACTGTTTTGTACGTTATTTTTGCCTGGTTCTGCTCATTTCACTCAGTGTCAGTTCATATAACTCTTCCCATGCTTTTCTCAATTCTTTGTATTCATCATTTCTTTTTTTTTAATTATTAGAAAACTTTACTTTCTTTTTTTTTTTTTTGGTTTTAAAATTTTTTATTTATTTACTTTTAGTTTACAACATTCAGTTCTACAATCCCTTGAGTTCCAAATTTTCTCTCCCTCCCTTTCCTTTCCCCTACTTGCCCCCCCCTGCCCTGCCCCCGCCACAACAGCATGGAATTCAACATAGGCTCTGCAACTACCTTTGCATTAAGCATTAGTCAGGTTGTGAAGAAGAATTATAACCAATAAAGTGAACAATGAGAAAGAAGGAACAAAACAAAACACAAAAGAGAGAGAGCAAATAGTTTGCTTCAATCTGCATTCAGACTCTGTAGTTCTTTTCTCTAGATGTGGATAACTCTTTTCATCAAGAGTCTTTTGGAGTTGTCTTATAACCTCACATTGCTGAGAGGAGCCCAGTCTATCAAAGTCAGTCATCACAGATACGATGTGTCTGTAATTGTGTGCAATGTTCTCCTGGGTCTACTCCCCTCACTCAGCCTCAGTTTATATAAGTCTCTCCAGGTTATTATGAAGTCTGTCTGCTCCTCATTTCTTATAGCACAATAGTATACCATTACATTCATATACCACAACTTGTTTAGCCATTCCCAAGTTGATGGGCATCCCCTTGATTTCCAATTCTTTGTCACCACAAAAAGAGCTACTATAAATATTTTTGTACATACGGGTCCTCCTCCCACTTGTATAATCTCTTTGAGATACAGTCCTAGAAGTGGTATTGCTGGGTCAAAGGTATATTCATCATTTCTAATGACACAATGATATGTCATTGCCTTCATGTACCATGATTTATCAGTCCTTCCTGCTTTGTTTCCAGTTCTTTCTTTAAGTCTGCACAAGAGGCCTGACCAAGGGTTCCATTGGTACTGCCTCTTCTTGGCTAGGGCTGACTTTCAACTGGTAAAGGCTAACAGCAAGTAGTTCCCCCAAAGCAGTCCTAACATGGTGATGACCCAATAATCCTGCTTTGAACTTCTTCCCAGCAAAGGCTCCTCTCCTCCATCAGAGGAACAGTCTCTCTTAATTTCCCTATTACAAAGGCTACTCATGCCAGATCCCAATCAATAAAAAACGTGCATGTACTATGAGCCAGCCACTGTGCTAAATGCTGGGGATACAAAGAAAGGCAAAAATGATCCCCGCCCTGCCCTCGGGGGGAATAGATTCTAATGGGCGGGACGGAACAATAAATGTGTAAAAACTGGCTTCATGAGGCACTTCTTAAGTTTAGTCTGTTTTTACTATTTTCTGCATTACTTTTCTCAAGTCTAGATAATCAACAAAACAATAAATCAAGCCCTGATTTGTAGCGATGATGGATTTCTGAGGTGTAAATGTTTGCAGAGCATTTAATAATCTGCTCATTCCCTTTGAGCTGGCTCTAACACAGCCCTGCTAATACAGGAGATAACACGTCCATACCTAGGTAGACCCAAGACGCAGAGAGTGGAGGGAGAGTTAACAGAAGCTGGGGATGGCGAAAGGCCTCCTGAAGAACATGGGTTTTTAGCCAAGTTTTGAAAGAAGCCCGGAAAGGTGAGAGAGAGAGAGAGAGAGAGAGAGAGAGAGAGAGAGAGAGAGAGAGAGAGAAACTGAGAGAGGAGAGAAAGAGAGAAAGAGAGAGAGAAAAACCGAGAGAGAGGAGAGAAAGAGAGAGACAGAGACAGAGAAGAGAGAGGGAGAGAGAGAGAGAGGAGAGAGAGAACAGAAGAGGAAAAGAGAGGAGGGAAAGAGAGAGAGAGGGAGAGAGAGAGAGGAGAGAGAAAGAGAGAATAGAAGAGGAAAAGAGAGGAGGGAAAGAGAGAGAGAGGAGAGAGAGAAGAGAGAGAGAGAATAGAAGAGGAAAAGAGAGGAGGGAAAGAGAGAGAGAGAGGGAGAAGACAGAGGGAGAGAGAGGAGAGAGAGAGAGAAAAAAACTGAGAGAGAGAAAGAGAGAGAGAGAGCAGAAGAGGAAAAGAGAGGAGGGAAAGAGAGAGAGAGAGGGAGAAGAGAGAGGAGAGAGAGAAACTGAGAGAAAGAGAGAGAACAGAAGAGGAAAAGAGAGGAAGGAAAAAGAGAGAGAGAGAGGGAGAAGACAGAGGGAGAGAGAGGAAAGAGAGAGAGAAAAAAACTGAGAGAGAGAAAGAGAGAGAGAGAGCAGAAGAGGAAAAGAGAGGAGGGAAAGAGAGAGAGAGAGGGAGAAGAGAGAGGGAGAGAGAGGAGAGAGAGAAAGAGAGAGAGAGAGGAGAGAGAGTGAGAGAGAGCACATTAAGCCTGGGGGGCAGTCAGTGCAAGAGCAGAGATGACTGATTGAAGGTCATGAGTGTTATGGGATTGTACAGTGCTTAAAGGAGATTATGGTATAAGAGTAGTTGCTGTTGTTCATCCATGTCCAACTCCGTGACCCTATTTAGGGTTTTCTTGGCAAAGACACTGGAGTGGTTTGGCATTTCCTTCTCTAGCTCATTTTATGGATGAGGAACTGAGGCAAATAGGGTTAAGTGACTTGCCCATGGTCACACAGCTAGTAAGTGTCTGAGGCTGGATTTGAGTTCATATCCTCCTGACTTTAGGGCCAGTGCTCTATCCACTGCACCATCTAGCTGCCCCACTTTGGGATTTTCTTGGTAAAGATACTAGAATGGTTTGCTATTTCCTTTTCCAGCTCATTTTACAGATGAGGAAACTGAGGCAAACAGGGTTAAGTGACTTGCACAGGGTTACACACCTAGTAAATGTCTGAGGCCAGATTTGAACTCAGGAAGAGGAGCCTTCCTGATTCCAAGCCCAGCACTCTATCCACTGAACCACCTAGCTGCTAGGTGGTAGAAAGGTAGAAAAGTGACAGGTTATGAATAGCTTTAAATGCCAAACAGAGGACTTAATAGTCAATATTGGAAATAATAGAGAGCCATTGGAATTTATTGTGCAGGAGAGTGGTAAGCCTTATGTTCTAGGAAACCACTTTGGTAACTGAAAGGAGGATATGTTACAATGGGGAGAGACAGACAGAGAACATTTAGAAAGCAAATTCCGTAGTTCAGGCAAGAGGTGATATGAGCCTAAACTCGAGTGATGGATAGGGGCAAGCTGGACTTTAAATACCATATTCATAATATTTATAAAGTGCTTAGCATGGTATCTGGTACATAATAGATACTATTCATACGCTAGCTATAATTATTATTATAATTATTACTCTCAGACCCCGTCGGATGGTGGGGCAGACTCAGAAGCACCAAGGAATCACAAATGCAGCCAACACTCTCCATGAAAGACCAGGAAATCACAGCCTTGGCCTGATCCCCAAAACTTCACCTCTGCTACACAGAGGCAAATGCTGCCCAGAGACGCCTGGTACCTAGAGAAGGGAAAACACAGACACTTAGACATGCCAATGTCCCAGCTGCCTCTCTGTCAGTCAACACACTGGGTAAGAGGCCGAGATATGCCTGTTCAGAGCCATGTCTCTGGGAGGCTCAGTCAGTACATCCACTCCTTCAGTGCCCCAAAGGCTCACTGGAGTCTAGACTCCCACTCTTTGAATAACCCCCAAATGCCTAAAGGGGCCAACGTTGCGTCTATTCTAATTATTCACCAGCCACAAGCAACAGTCCTTCTTGTGCCTTAAATACTCCAGCTGCCATGCCCACCTGCTGGGAATGGGGAAGCCAGGCACTGACGTGCCACAGCTTTCCTTAGCAGGAACACTGACCTGAACTAGCTGCTTCCTCCTCCAGAGCTTACTCTAGCCATGCTGTTGACACCTACCAACCTCTATATGCCATACACTCCTTCCTGACCATCCTCCCTACAGCAGAGACAGAGGAGAGGGAGTGGGAGACAGGGGCCAAAGAAGAGACAGAGAGATAGACAAAGGAAACAGCCTGGGAGCCAGAGACAGGCAAGGCAGGGCGGGCCAGGAGCGCCTCCCAGAGTTCTGAATGCCCTGGCGACAGGGGGAGCAGAGAACCCCTGGATTTCCTGCTTTTCCTCACTCTCTTCTCCTCCTTTTCCAGTCCTGCCTGCAGCGCCCAGGCCAGCTAAGGGTAGGAGTGAGTGGCATAGCCTCTGATCATGACTTTAATCTCCTCATATGTCTTTTCTGCTCAATAAACCCCGTGTCTAATGGAGTCAGTGGCTCTGAGAGCTGCTGGAAGGAGGCCGGCAGCCCAGCTAATGCAGTTTGTCATAATTAAGTGCGCAGTCTAATTAATTGAGTGGTCAGGATGCTAATTAGTGCCTTTATTGGGACTGGAGGAGGGTGAAGGGCAATATGGGCGCTCATCAAAGGCTGCCTCCTCCTCTTCTCCTCTTCACTCATCCCCTTTCACTCTTTCTTTCATGTCCCTCTGTTTCTGTTTCCTTCTCTCTCTCTCTCTCTCTCTCTCTCTCTCTCGTCTTCTTTTTTCTTCTCTCTATCTCTCCATTTCTATCTCTGGGCTGCTCTCAGTCCCTTTGTGTTTCTCTTTTGCTCTGTCCCTCACCATCTCTGGGATTGTCTTTCTCCCTCTCCCTCTCCCACTATTTGTCTCTGTCTTTCTAATAATAGGACATCAGAGCTGGAAGGGATATAAGACAGCATCTATTCTGACCCAATCATTTTACAAATGAAAGAGGAGAGTCCCAGAGAAGGGAAGGGACCTGCCCAAGGTCACACATCAAGCTAATGGCTCTGACTCTGTCCCCAAACTTCCTGTGAATAACCAGAGAGGCCTTCTTTGGGGCCTGCCATTGGAAGGGCAGGGATGTGGTTAGTGGGTAGAGCTGGACAAGGAGAGGTGAGGTCTGCAGCTTGTTGGCCCTTTTGGCCAGCTGGGCGTCAGGACAGCCAAACTGCTCTGTTTAAGGTACCTCTCCCCCTTCCACATGTCCTCCTTTATACATTGAGGAGAGTGTTCGAGCAGTCCAGTTGTAGGCTGAGTCAGAGATACTGAGACACAGAGATTCCAGGAACTCAAAGGCAGTTCTTCTCCCTACGGGGCCTGTTCCTGCTGCCCAGCCAGAGGATATAACCCCCTGCTCGGCCTGGGTCAGGCCAGGACTTGCTCTCTTATGGGCAGTTCCCAGCACCAGCCTCTCCTAACATAGCCTTCTCAGGTTACAGATCCATCCCTGTGTCTGGTTACAGGGAGGGAAAGATGGACAGAGCCAAAGATGGATGGGGAGACAGCAACAGGGAGAGAAGGCCAGAGAGGACAAGATGATTTTTCTGAGCCAAGTCCACTGAAGGTCCAAGGAAACTCGGACCAAGAATGACACCAGGAACCTAGGATGTCATGGTGCCTGATTCCTGCATTTTGCCGAGGGAGAAACCAGGGCCCAGAGAGAGAAATACATTTGCCCGAGGTCACAACTCTAACCTTAGAATAGCTTAGTGTTACAGAAAAGCGAACGGTGAATAAGAAGATGGGGATTCTAGTTCCCTCTTTACCGTACTTTTGCTGCTTTTTGAAGTTTGTCCCTTCTCCAGCCTGGGCCTCCATATCCTTCTCTATAACATGAAAGTTTTAGACCCTTCCAGCTTAGACTTTAGTGATTCCTTTGGAGTTGGGAGGGACTTTAGAAACCAATGAGGGAACTGAAGGTCAGAGAAAAATGACTTGACCAAGGTAACATAACTGTGTAGTGTCAGAGCCAAAGACTAGAACCTGTCTTTTGGCTTCTAGCCCAGTGTTGTGACTATTACAGCCTTCATAGCCAATGTCTCCCAAGAGTAAAGAGTCTTGTGCTTACAATAATGGGGCCCGGGGACCCAGAAGAGGTTTGCTGAAGGGACAAGAACCAGTACATCTCCAGTTCTAGGAATATTTTGACTGTACGATGCCAGCAAGATTCCGAAAGCTGTCTTCCATTGATCTCATCTCTAATGATGTGCTATGGGCCAGATGGGAAAGTGGGAAGAGAGCAGAGGATGGAAGGAGAGCTTGACAAAATCCCAGCTCCCCAAGGAGAAAAGGAAAGAAAACCAGGAGAAGACAAAGGCAAAGGAGAAAAAGAGAAGGAAAGAGCTGAAGAAGAAAGAGAATTGAGGCAAAGGGAAAAGGAGGGGGGTAGGAAGAGGGAGGAGATAAAAGTTGGAAGAAGAGAAAGGAGGAGGATCATGAAAGAGGAGGGAAGAGAAATAGGAAATAAGAAAGGGGAGCTGGTGGTGGTGGTGGTGATGGGGTGTGTGTGTGTGTGTGTGTGTGTGTGTGTGTGTGTGTGTGTGTGTGTGTGGGGCAGGACCTTCCCATTCTCCCCTGTACCAGACCTAACCAAGGTCAGGGTACAAACACCAATGCCCACATCTGCCGACTATAATCCAAATATATTGGACTGGGAGTTGGGAATGTCAGAGTCTGAGCCCAGCTGGGCCACTGCCTTGCTGTGAGACCTGAAGAAAATCCTTTCCCATCTCTGAACCTCAGTTTCCTGAACTATGAGGACCAGAAGAAATCCACTAATCAGTCAACAAGCATATAAGAGCCTACCACATGCCAGGCAGTAATCCAGGTGACGAGGACACAAGCCAGAAATAAAACATTCCCTGTCTTCAAGGAGGTTACATTCTCTGGGGAAATGTAAGCATGCACATAAAAAAATACCAATAAACACAAAGAAATTTGGGAGATGCTCACAGCCAGAGTCATCAGTTAAGGTCTAATGTGGTG
The DNA here is from genome assembly GCA_028646515.1 of Pseudochirops corinnae. NCBI lineage: Eukaryota > Metazoa > Chordata > Mammalia > Diprotodontia > Pseudocheiridae > Pseudochirops > Pseudochirops corinnae. Next base: position 288,529,987 of record CM053587.1, on the reverse strand, counting down.
TTCAAGCTGAGCTTAGAAGGAAATCAGAGATTCTTGCAGGTGGAGATGAGGAGAGAATGAGCACAAAATGAAACGTGGACAACTTATTCAAAAGCGAGAGACGGAAAGTAGAATGTGGGTGAGGAACAGCAAGGAGAGTCTGCTTGGGCTGAAGAGTCATGAAGGGAAAGACTGGACCACACCCTATGGTCCAGCGAAGTTGGCCTTATTCCAGTTCCTCATACAAAGGACCCCACCTCCCTGCCTTGGTCCTGGCCATTCCCAATGCTTGGAATGTACTCCCTGCTCATCTCTGCCTCACAGAATTCCTCATTTCCTTCAAGACACAGCTCAAGCAATACCTCATACACAAAGCCTTCACTAATCCCCCCAACATGGACATCCTTTGTTGTTCAGTCATTCAGGTGTGTCCGACTTTTTGTGACCTCATGGACTTTGTCCATGAGGCTTTCTTGGCAAAGACGTTGGAGTGCTTTACCATTTCCTTCTCCAATGTGTTCCCCTTTTTACAGATGAGGAACTGAGGCAAACAGGGTTAAATGACTTACCCAGGGTCACTCAGATAGTAAGTGTCCGGGGTCAGAGTTGAACTTATATCTTCCTGACTCCAGGCCCAGATGCCCCACCTCTCTATAGCTTATTGATTTTATATTGACTCTGTATGTATTTATATGTGTGTCTATTGTCTTCCTCAGTAGAATGTAAGCTCCTTGAGGGCAGAGACGGTTTCCTTTTTGTCTTTGGATCCCCAGAGCCTGGCATATAGCAAGTACTCAGTAAATGCTTGTTGATCAAATGCTTGATTGATTAAAAGACTGATTGACAGGTTTTGAAGGACTTTTCATACTAAACAGAAGAGTATGCACTTGAACCTTGGGAACCAGTAGAGTTTATCATTGGGGGAGTTCCATGGCCCAAATCACTTAAGCAGCTGTGGGAGAATGGGTTGGAATGGGGAGAGACGTGAGATTGACAGAGAGACACATTAGGAAGATGTAGCACTAATCTAGGCCAGAGGTGAGGAGGGCCTTGTGAGTGGAAAAAAGGGGACAGGTGCAAGAGAGATTATAGAGTCAGAGACGACAAAATTTGGCAACTGATTGGAAAGTAAGGAAGAGCGAGGAGTTGAATGTGACCGAAGTTTTGTATTCAGCTGTCAGGAAGAATGGTGATATCCTTGCCAGAAAAAGCAAAGTCTGGAAGAAGGGTGGGTCTGAAGTTCTGTTTTAGACATGTTCACTCCGAGCTACCTATTAGACATCCTCTTTGAGAAGGCAGCCAGCAATGAAGGACCAGCAATCAGGGGGGACTTCAGCTGGGTACATAGATATTTGTGTGATCTTTATGTTTCTTTCTGGCTCTGTCTATGAGCCAGTGAGGTCTTTACTGGAAAAAGATGTCCCAGAATGCCCTGACCTACCCCCTGCCTTTGTGGAGCTAGAACATCCACTTCTCCCTCCAGCCCTGGGGATCATTCAGTCCACACTCTCTAAGGAAGTTTTGCAGGACTGATCAGAGGAGGGCAGATGAATTCCCCTGATCCATCCCAATTCTGACTCAGCCTTCCTACAGCTGCTACCTTTCCTCACCCACCCCTGCTCACCCACCCCTGCCCCCAGAAAATCTTTTTCCTCCTGACCTAGGACCTGGAAAAACATGCATACACTCAAGGCACTGATTTCAAAGAATGGTAAAGCTAAATAAAGCCAACACCAATGATCACTGAACCCAACACCCTCATTTTACAGAAGCGGAAACTGAGGCCCATAGAAGTGAATTACTTCCATCACATAGTTAGAATGTCAAAGAAATAGGACTCAAACTTAGGCCATCTGCCCCCGAATTCTTTTGCTGCCTCACACTACCTCCCCACCCTATCACACCAGCTCAGTTGTCCTGCTTCCTTGGCTTGCACGCTCCAAGTTGTGGTTGCAGAGGTTGGGGTAAGGCTCTGGACCAGCTGATGTGGAGAACTTTCTGTCCTTTCCTGTTTTCCTCTCTTCTACTTGCTGTCTATTTTCATCTCTCTATTTGCTCGCTCTCTTTGTCCTTTTCTCCTTCTCTGTTTTTACCAATTCAATGAAAAAACATTATTTCTGGGCCTGCTATGTGTTCAGTAATAGTCAGGGAAAGACAATGATGGATAAGATCCAGCATCTGCCATCAGGTAGTTCACTGGGGAAATAAAGTCCAATCACTACCATGGCTTAAGCCTCTAATAATAATTTCCCTTTCCATGAGGAAAGCTTGAGTTCAAATCTCACCTCAGATACTAACTAGTGGTGTGAATCTGGACAAGTCACAGTCTTTATAGGCCTCAATTTTCTCACTGTAAAATGGGGGTGATACTAGCACCTCCCTCACAGGGTTGTTGTGAGTGAGCATAGAATGAGTTAAAGGTATATAAAGTGCTTTGTAAACCTTTGTAAATGCAAGCTCTTGTTTACGGCATTTGGGATTTTGCAAAGTGGCTTCCTGACAACAGTTTGCTGAGAAGCAAAATACTAGGTCAAATTCTGGATGTGGGGTCAGGAAGATCTAATATTCTGATCCTGCCTCTGATACCTGTGTGACCTTGGGCATGTCACTTACTTCCTCTTAGCCTCTGTTTTTTCATCTGGGAGATAATGATAACTGTAATACCTATCTCAGAGTATCTCTGTGAAGTTCGAATGGATAATATATGCCAAGCACTTAGCACATTGTAAACTTTATGTTGGTGAAGTTGACGATGGTAATGAGCTTCTGTTCTGAATCTGATTCTCGCTAACAAGGAAAAAGCGGCTGCTGGGTTGGAAATGATGGGAACCTTGGGGGGAGGGGCGGAGTTTCTTCTTCATCTTAGAATTTGTGATAGAAAAGCAGAGAGGTTGTGAGTAGCCCGGCTTGTGTCCTAGATTTTGGAAGAGCAGATTCCGAAGGGTCTAGAGCAGTGGTTCTCAACCTTCCTAATGCCACAACCCTTTAATACTAGTATGTGGGCATATCTGCATGTGGGTGGACTCGCCTGGAGATGGATAGAGGAGTGGTGTTTCAGTTCCTAAGACCACTGGAAATATGTGTTTTCTGATGGTCTTAGGTGGCCCCTGTGACCCCTGTGAAAGGGTCATTCGACCCCCAAAGGGATTGCAACCCACAGGTTGAGAACTGCTGGTCTAGAGAAAGGATGGGTCAGATCCCACAGCCTGAAACAGCCTAGTCATTTAGCGTGGGTCAGTCCACAAGCACTTATTAAAGGCTTACCTACCACGTGCCAGGCACCGTGCCAAGATCTGGATACAAAGAAAATGGTTCATACTCTCAAGGAGCTGACCATCTAATGGGGAAAGGCAAAGACAGACATCACTAGGTGCATATAAGGTGTATAGAGAAGAGATGGGAGATAATCTAAGAAAGAAAGGCATTAGCATCTGGGGAAGCATGGAGAAGCCTCCAGTGAAGGCTTCGAGCTGAGGCTTGGAGAAGACTAGGAAAGCCATGAGACAGAGAAGGGAGAACATGCCAGGTGTTAGGAATGATGTGTGCAAAGCCATGGGGATATAACAGGCTCTGGAGAATGAAACTCTGAAGGAACAAAGAGAAAAAACTTTGAAGAGGAGGAAAGGAGCATTTGGTTAAAGAGCCTAAATTCTCTTACATTCTTAAAAAGCAGATACAGAAGACAATTAAAAGCAGGTGATAGAGAATGACCACAGAAGTATGAGTTATTTGTGTGACTCTTTGTGATCCTATTTGGGAATTTCTTGGCAAAATACAGAAATGGTTTGTTATTTCCTTCTCCAGCTCATTTTATAAATGAAGAGAGTGAGGCAATCAGGGCTAAGTGACTTGTCCAGGATCACCCAGTTAGGAAGTGTCTGAGGCCAGATTGGAACTCAGGTTGTCCTGATTCCAGGCCTGGCTCTATCCACTGTGCCACCTAGCTGCCCTGGAAAGTGTCTGAGGCTGGATTTGAACTCATGAAGAGGAGTCTTCATTATTCCAGTTCCAGCACTCTCTCTGCTATGCCAACTAGCTGCAAAGTACAGACTTACGACACTAGTGTCTCATGTCCCAAAATTCATAAAAAACTGAGGCTGGTGATGAATTGAAGAGTTACACAAAAGCTTAGGGTTTTTGTGCTTTTGTTTTGTTTTGTTTTTAGCTATATTAGTTTGTCCTTCATTCCCGAAGAGGACCAATGACATCAGGAGGGTAATGTCTTGACCTGTAAGTGAATTGGATTTAAGTGAGGCAGAGCTGTGTGAAGTCATCAGCCTCACTCTCTCCTGCAGACTTCGATGATTCCAATTGGGGGAAAGAGGAGGCCCCAAGAAGAGATAGGTCTATTGCTCAGGGTGGGATGGGAAAAAGAACAAAGGCAGAAAAAGGAAAGAAGGCAAAGTTGGTGAATTCTTAGTTTTACTCTGTCTTCTCTCCACAGCCCTGCTTTGATACCTCATTGTTCCTTGGAATTTGCCCTTGGTTTTCAAAGGCAAAAGCAGCAAAATGCCATCTCTGGTAGGTTCTGTTGTATTTGAAAGACTTCGAGAATTGTAACATTTGAGTATAGCAACAGGCTGAGAAACTGTTTTCTGAGGTTTGAGCTACCCAACTCTGGAGGGGTTCCCCATCAGTGGGCTAGCTTATTGGGGATGAATTCATCAGTCACAACAACCCATGAAAAAAATCCAAAATCACTCTCAGTCCTATGTAGGGGCATTTTGTTCCTGCAATGTTGGCAGAATGATGGAAGAGGCTCTAAGGATAATCACACCGTTTTTAGAGTATCTAAAAACCTTATTTTGGCTGTTGGTACTTTAAGTGTGACACCCTTGTCCAATGGTCAATGAAAAGACATGCTGCTAGGAAAGCTGAATTGTATCGATATCTACATAAGATCCTCACTACAAATGAAGCCAGAAGAAAGAAGGAAAATACAGCTAACTGGAAGGTAACCTTGCAGGTTCTTTTTGATGGAGCAAATAAAAGAATGGGCAGAGTTGGTTTTACTTTCTTCCCCAAAATAACAAGTAATATCATTTTGTGGGATATCTAGTTATCTTACCTGGAAATATTCATGGCAAATATTTGCCAAAAGACCACCATGAACATGATTGCAACTTACCCACCCACCACCTACTACAGAGGATGAAACAGCAGAGAAATTTTATAAAGAACTTGATAGGACTCTCCAAATTGAATCAGCATATATCATGATACTCAGTGACTCAATGAAAAGGTGGGAGTACGTGAGGATGTCAAGAAATATATCGGAAACCATTTGTCAGGAATGTAGAATGGGAGAGGCCAAAGACTATTAGACTACCATGAAAGCCTCATATCTCTGTATCGTAAATATCTTCTTAAAGAAAATAATCAGGAAGCATTGATATGAAAAGCTCCAAATCACACCACAAAAAATAAAATTGATTACACTCTAACAGACTGAAAATGGCTCATTACTGACGTGGAAGTTATTCTTGAGCCAGCTATCTGTGTATATTGAGAGCGCTGATTTGTTATGGCAGTGTTTCTCAACCTTCCTAATGCCACCACCCTTCAATATTTGTATGTGGGCATATCTGCATGTGGGCGGACCCGCCTGGAGATGGATAGAGGAGCGGTGTCTCCGTTCCTAAGACCATCGGAAATATGTGTTTTCTGATGGTCTTAGGCGACCCCTGTGACCCCTGTGAAAGGGTCGTTTGACCCCCAAAGAAGTTGCGACCCACAGGTTGAGAACCACTGTGTTATGGTAAAAACATAAATGAGTAGTAAGCTAGAAGAAAGGACAGAATGAGAACTAGATATATCTTTGTTGAGACAACTAAATCTTGACCTTTTCAAATATGTTATTAATAATGAAATATAAGTAATTGATAGAAGAAAGGATATAGATACATACCATAATTTCATACTGAAGTTTAACTGATGTAAAGCAATTGCCGTAAGTAGAACAAAAGAGCCTTAAAATTGGCTTTGGTCAGAAAATATTTGACTTATTTCCCAAGCAGGGAGATATGACCACCAAAGGCTGCACCAGTTTAGAAAATAACTGTGTTTGTAAAATAATGGGGAGACAGCTAATGGAAGATTTGTACAATATCATCTCATAAGAGAGAGGGAAATAGTGGGGAAGGTAAGGCCCATTTTGCGGGTAAGGCCCATATTTATTTTTATAAATTTTTTCCATGTAAAAACAATTTTTAACATTCATTTAAAAAAAATTTTTCAGTTCCAAATTCCCTTCCTTTCTCCCTTCTTCCTGTCTCCCCTCCTTGAGAAAGCAAGCAATTTGATATAGGTTATAAAAGTGGAGTCACACAAAACATATTTCCATATTAGTCATGTTTTGAAAGAAAAAAAGACAAAAAACACAAGAAAAATAAATAAAGTTTAAAAATTGTATGCTTCTTTCAGCATTCAGCTTTCATCAGCTCTTTCTTTGGAGGTGGTCAGCATTTTTCATCATGAGTCCTTTGGAATTGTCTTGAATCTTTGTATTGTTGAGAATAGCCAAGCCATTCATAGCTAATTATCTTACAACATTGTTGTTACCGTGTGCAATGTTCTCTTGGTTCTGCTCATTTCACTCTAAATCAATTTATGTAAGTCTTTCGAGGTTTTTCTGAAATCCACTTGCTCATTATTTCTTGGGTCTTTTTGGTTTTTGATTTTTGTGGGTTTTTTTTTGCAGGAGAGAGGGCAGGGCAATTGGGGTTAAGTGACTTGCCCAAGGTCAACGGCTATTAAGTATTACATGTCCGAGGCCAGATTTGAAGTCAGGTCTTCCTGCCTCCAGGGCCAGTGCTCTATTCCCTGTGCCACCTAGCCACTCCCTCATTATTTCTTATAACATGATAGTATTCCATTACATTCACATGCGACAACGTGTTCAGTCATTCCTCAATTGGTGGGCATCCCCTCAATGTCCAGTTCTTTGCCACCACAAAGAAGACTTGCCATAAATATTTTTTATATGTATAGCTCCTTTTCTATTTTTTTTTAAATCTCTTTAGGACATAAACCCAGTAGTGCTTGTGGTTTATCTTTCGTTCTTAAGGAGGACCATGACATTAGGGAAATGATGACATGACTTGCAGTTGAATTGGATTTGAGTGAGGGAGGGCTGTGCAAGGTCACCAGCCTCACTGTCTCCTCCAGAGCCATCTGGGTCCAGTGACCAGATATAGATCAGAACAACTGGAGATGGCCCAGGGGTTGCTGGGTCAAAGGTTATACACAGTTTTCTAGCTCTTGGGACATAGTTCCAAATTGCTCTCCAGAGTGGTTGGATCAGTTCACAACTGCACCAACAGTGCCTTATTGCCCCAATTTTCCCACACCCACTCAAACATGCAACATTTTCCTTTTCTGTCTAATCTGGCAGGTATAAGGTAGTAGCTCAGAATTGTTTTAATTTGCATTTCTCTAGTCAATGTGTGTGAACTGAGGGCAGCTAGATGACCAAGTGGATAAAGTGCCAGTTTTGGAGTCAGAAAGATTAATCATCCCAAGTTCAAATCTGGCCTCAGACACTTATTAGCTGTATGACCCTGGGCAAGTGATTTTACCCTGTTTGCCTCAGTTTCTCATCTATAAAATAAGCTGATAAAGGAAATGGAAAACCACTTTAATACCTTTGCCAAGAAAACCCCAAATGGGACCACAAAGAATCTGAGACAGGTAAAAAATGACAACAACAATCAGTATGATTTAGAGTATTTTTTCAGATAATTTTGATTTCTTTGATTGAGAACTGCCTGTTCATATTCTTCTGTCATTATCAACTGGGGAATGACTTATCTTCTTACAAACCTGACTCAGTTCTCTAGAGAGCTGAAAAATGAGGCCTTTGTCAGAGAAATGCTAGAAAAATTCCAGTTACGATAACTGTATTTTCCTCCATTTATTTTTCCTGTTTATCCTTCTCTCTTTCTCCTTTCATCTTGTCCCTTCTCAAAAGTGTTTTGCTTCATATATTTTTGAAAAGGGACAGGGTCAAAGCAGAAAACAGAATAAGTGGGGGGCAGGATAGGATGGAGGGAAATATAGTTAGTCTTCTACAATATAACTACTACAGAAATGATTTGGGTAACTACACATGTACAACCTGTAGTGAATTGCTTATCTTCCCAGTGGGGGTGGGTGAGGAGGGAGGAGGGGAAAAGAATCTGGAACTCAAAATTTTAAAAACAAATGTTTAAAAATTTGTTTTTTACATGCAACTGGGAAATAAGATATACAAGTACTAGGGTGCAAGAAACCCATCTTGCCCTACTAGAAAGTTAGGGAGGTGAAGGAGGAGGATATAAGAGAGAACAGATTGCTATTTTGGGGTGGGGAGTAGGGAAAGACAGAGAGAGAAAAAATTGTAACTCAAAATTTTGTGGAAATGAATGTTGAAAACTAAAAATAAATAATTAAAAAAATTTTTTTAAAGTGTTTTGCTTCTGACCCCTACCTCCCCTAATCTACCTCCCTTCCATCAGCACCCACCACCTTCTCTTATCCTCTTCCTCTCTTACTTCCCTGTAGGGCAAGATAGATTTTTATGACCGTCTGAGTGTGTTTTATTCCATCTTTGAGACAATTTTGATGAGAGAAAGGTTCAAGCGTTGTCCACCCTCCCCCCATCTTCCCCTCCACTGTAAAAGCTCTTTTGTGCTTTTTCATGTGATAATTTACTCTCATTCTGTCTCCCTTCCCTCTTCTCCCAGTGCATCTCTCTTTCTCACCTCAATTTCATTTTTAGATATCATTCCATTCTGATTACCCCTCTTTCTCACCTCTTAATTTTATTTTTTGAGATATTGTAGTCAACTCACACTTATGCCCTCTGTCTGTGTATACAGTGGTACCTTGACATATGAATGAACCAACTTACAAGATTTCCGAGATACAAGTTGTCACTCGGTTGATTTTTTGCTTTGAATTGTGAGCCACAATTTGAGGTACGAGCTGGCACTAGTTGGCGAAGCAAACACCACAAACTAACACCCATCCAGCATCCCGCGCCTCACTTTTTCAGTCCAGGCGTTTACCTCGACAGTGAAGCAAAAGTAAAAAAGATATTGTATCAATTAAGCTCAGGGATAAAGTGTAGCATTAAGAGTGTAGCGAGTAAGTGAACAAAAGTGATCAAAAGAGCAGGAAACAAAACTCCTCTAACCTCTTCCATTTATCTCCTTCACCCTCCACCTCTGCCAGTATCTTCTGTTAGCTCAAGTCGTCTGATATCCAAGGTAAATATACACTTTGTAAAACCAGTTTATTTCTTTACATTCTCTTTTATTATGTTTTTATACAATATTCGTTATTTATAAATACTTTTTCTTATTTAAAAACATGTAACAAAAAAATACTGGGGTGGCATTTTGGGGGCTGGAACAGATTAATTGAATTTCAATTAATTTCTATGGGGAAAATTGATTTGATATACAAGCAAATTGAGTTACAAGCTCAGTAACAGAATGAATTAAACTCGTAAATCAAGGTACCACTATACTCCTAACTTCCCTAATAGTGATAAAGTTCTTAGGAGTCACAAGTATTATCTTTCCATGTAGACATGTAAACAGTTTAACCTTCCCGAATCCCTTAGGATTTCTCTTTCCTGTTTACCTTTTAATGCTTCTCTTGAGTCTTGTATTTGGAAGTCAAATTTTCTATTCAACTCTGGTCTTTTTATCAGGAATGCTAAATCCTCTATTGCATTAAATGTCCATTCTCCCTGAAGGATTATACTCGATTTTGCAAGGTAGGTGATCCTTGGTTGTAATCCTAGCTCCTTTGCCCTTTGGATTATCACATTCCAAGCCCTCTAATCCTTTAATGTAGAAGCTGCTAAATCATGTGTGATCCTAACTGTAGCTCCATGATATTAGAATTGTTTCTTTCTAGCTGCTTAAGGCACATTTTTTAAAAAATGTGACAAGGAACCCAATTGAACAAAGTCATTTTGAAGGCATTTAAGGATGAAAATGAATGGAGGACAGCAAAAAAAAAAGCAGAAAGTGTCTTCAAAGTTCTTTATAACAAACTTTGGTTCATCATCGAGGATGTTAGAACTTCCACACTTGGATTCTATGTGCTTGTTGAGGTGATAGAACAGGCACTTGAAATATGAGCAAAGCATCTGAATTAGACCAAAATGTACCTAGAGGTGATCTGTGATAGAGATGACACAAAAAGATGTTGAAGGATTGATTCCCAAGTTGTCTGAAGGATAAGAAGTTACCAAAGGGTGAAAAAAGATCTCAGATCTTAATGCCAAATGTGTGGCAGTTTAGGGGATATTTAGTCATCTTACTGAAAACTGTATATGCCTGTTTTCATTTCCATATACAACTTTTCTGAGAATCACCCATATGTGTGTCAAGGACATTCTCAATGAGTATATTGATAGGGAACAGTTAGACTTTTGCAAGAGTTAGTCATCAATTGGTCACACCATGAATATCATTCATTTGACTGGAAATTGTAGAGAATATAAGATCCCACTATATTATGTTTTGTTTTAAAAAGTATTTGTTTCACTAGATCAAAATAATGCCTTTCTTCCAAAAAGATAATTCACATCTACCTGTCAAAATTATTCAAGATTGCTTGAAAGGTATGACAATAGAGATAACATTGTTTCATGACTGTTTAGTCAAAAATAGCAGGGAAGGCATGTTCAAAGGTATATACTATTGATGAAGGAGGAGATCCAGAATAGAGTCCAACTTTATGGGAGATTCTCTGTGGGTGATTAGGTTCGCCAGATGTGTGAGTGCCATTGTGTTGGTTGTATCAAACCCTGGAATGTTGAATGTTGAAGAGCCTGCTGGAAGAAGTCTACAGCCAATTGAAAGAGTAATTACATGCGATTTAAAAAAGCTTGTCTGTCTGTCTGTTTTTCTCCACATATAAATAAGGAAGATTATTCTGACATCAGTATGGATTTGAGGGGGCAGAAAGTAAAGATTGGAAGACCTATTAGGAGGCTATTGTATTAGTCTAGGCCATGGAAATAACCAGAGATAAAGGATACAAGGGATGTTGTGGAAGTAGAATCATCAGGACTTGGTAATCAATCAATCAGTAATTAATTAACATGAATTTGTTTATTGTCTACTATTTGCCTAGCACTTTCCTAGGTGCTAAAGATACTAATAGAAAAGTGAAAGAGTCCTTGCCCTCAAGGAGCTTACATTCCACTAGTAACTCTTTTAGATACATGAGTTGAGGGACACAAAAGTGTCAAAGCTAGTCAGTCAGTTAATAAACATTCATTAAGCTTCTAGTATGTGCCAGGAACAGTAGTGCCAAGTGTTGGGGATACAAAAAGAGGTTAAAGATAGTCCCCGTCCTCAAGGAACTTACAATATAATGGGGGCATATTTGAGAGATGTTTCAAAGGTGAAGTTGACAGGCCTTGGCAACAGACTGGATATGGGAGAGGAGAAATGGTGAGGTGTAGAGAATGACACCTTGGTTTCGAGCCTGGGGGTCTAGGAGGATGGTGTTGCCCTAGACAGTAATAAGGAAGTTAGGAGAGGGGGAAGACTTAGGGGGAAAAGACAACGACTCGTTGAGTTTAAGATGGTTACTGGACAACCAGTCTGAGATGTCTGAAAAGCAAGATATGAGATTGGAGATCTTCAGAGAAGTTAAGGCAGGATAGGTAGATTTCAGAATCATCAGTATGGAAATGATAATAAATTCATGGCAGCTGATGAGGTCAGCAGGTGAAGTAGTATAGAGGGAGAAGAGAAGAGGGCCCAGGACAGAGCCCTGTGGTTAAAGGGTATGACCTGGATGAGGGTCCAGCAAAAGAGACTGAAAAGGAGAGGTCAGCTAGGTAGAAGAACCAGGAGAGAGAGGAAAACATCCAGAAAAGGGTCATCAGGATGGCTAGGTGGCACAGTGAATAGAGCACCAGCCCTGGAGTCAGGAGGACCTGAGTTCAAATCCAGCCTCAGACACTTAAGACTTACTAGCCATGTGACCTTGGGCATGTCACTAAACCCCAATTGCCTTGCCTTCCCCCCACCAAAAAAAAAGGCACAAAAAAAGAGAAAAGGGTGATCAACAGTGTCAAAGGTTGCAGAGGGGTCAAAAAGAAGGGGGATTGAGAAGAAGGCCATTGGATTTGCAATTAAGATATCACTGGTGGAATGACAAGGTCAGAAGCTGGATTGAAAAAGGTTAAGAAGAGAGTGAGAGGAGAGAAAGTAAAGGCACCTATGAACTTTTTGTGGAGTTTGGTGACAAAAGGCAGAAGAGATATGAGATGATAGTTAACAGGGATGAGAGGATCAAATGAGGTTTTTTTGAGGATGGGAGAGACATGGACATATTTATAAGCAATAAGGAAGGAGCCAGTAGACACAGAAAAATTAAAGATAAGTGAGGGGAGTGAGATTACAGGCCAGATTTTCTCTAAGAGAAGAAGGGATGTAATGGGACCACTTGAGCAGGTAGAGGGGTTAGCCTTAGTAAGGAGTAAGGTTACCTCATCATGTGAGACAGAAGTAAAGGAGGAGAGAGTGGCAGGAGGTACCTCAGTAGTATGAGATGATGAAGAGCAGAGAAGAAGGAGTTCATCATGAATGGCCTTCATTTTTTCTACAAAATATGAAGCAAGCTTCTCATCTGAGAGAGTTAGGGGAGGGAAAGCCATGAGGAGGGATGAAAAAATTAGGAAGAGACATTGTGGAGAGTTGGGAGAGTGAATTGAAAAGGAAAGGCCCATTTGAGGTTGTATAATATACATTTGTAGTAGACCCTGTCAGAATGATTGCATGATTTTTCTCTACCTACATTCGGCGTCACAGGTGTAGGAGTGAAAGTGGCTTATGATGGAAGCAATACAAGGTTGAGGCTTGGCAAGGCACAATTGGTGATATAAGAAAGGGACTCAAGAAAAGGGGACAGCACAGAGATGAGCTGGTTTATCGAAGGGTCAAGATGGGGAAAATAGGAGGGAGTGACTAGTGCAGGGGAAATGGCCTGGAAGACAACTGGGGGTTTGAGGAATTGGAGGTTGTGGTGAGGATGGAGAGTAGGGTTTGTTAAGGGAAGGCAAAGGGAAAGGTGGAAAGCCAATAGATTAAAGGGGGGTGAAGGAGCTGGTCATGGGAAATGAGTATGTTGAGTAACAACAGAGTGGTCAGGTTGTTTGAGGGAGAGTCAATATATATGCTGAAGTCTCTTAGTAGGAAGGAAGGAGTTGGAGAGGAGAGAAAAAGTTGGAGCCATGTACTGAACTCATTGAGGAAGAAATGGGAGTGGCCTGGAAGTCTGAAGACAACAGCTACCAGAATGCTGATTGGGTGGTACGTATGAATAGTGTGGACCTCAAAGGAGAAGAGATTACTGAGTGATAGAAGTAGGGGCGGGGGAACCTAAAATTAGCCATAGGGAACAAAGTGTATTCTGACTCCCCTACCTTGATCGGTGAGCCAAAGGGAATGAGTGAAGGTGCAGCCAGTAATGGAAAGGGTGGCCAGGTAGATTGTGTCATCAGGGGAGCTAGAAGCTCCCAGCAGATGTCTATCAGCTAGAAGACAGACAGAGAGGGACAGGAAAAGATTTAGGATGAAGAGAAGCTTACTGCTGATGGAATAGGCATTTCAGGAGGCACAATGGAAGGGGTAAGTAGCATTCAGTTAGGGCTTTGGGGATGGAGGATTGAGGGGGATGGGAATAAAGAATGGTGATGTAGGGGCTTGGGAATGGGGAATGGCTTTGCACCTCCAAGGTTTCAGACATGGGAGAGACACACAAACAGTGAAATCAGAAGGAGGACCAAGTTTAGGGGGAAAGATAGTGAGCTCAGTTTGGGACATGATAGCCTTGTGATACAAATGAAAATGCCCTATAGGGAGTTGGTATAGATCTGGAGCTCAGAGAGAAGTCAGGGCTGGAGATGGAGGTTTGGGAGTCATCTGTATGAAAAAGAATAAAATTGCCAACAAAATAGAGTCAAAGAGTGCGTCTGGAGGCTCAGTCAGGAAGGAGAGAAACAAGCATTTATTAAGTACCTACTATAGCCAGGAGCCATGCTAAGTACTTTTTACAAATATGATCTCATTTGGTCCTCACAATAACCCTTCGAGGTAAGTGCTATTCTTCTCCCAATTTTACAGCTGAGGGAACTGAGGCAAACAAAAGTTAAGCTCCTTGCCCAAGGTCATACAGCTAGTATGTCTGAAGTCAAATTTGAATTCAGATCCTTCTGATTCCAGGCCCAGAGCTCTACCCACTGCACTACCTAGCTATACTAGGATAGTATATTGGTTAGAAGAACAGACTTGGAATCAGAAAGACCTGGATTCGAATTCTATCTCAGATACTTACTAGTTAAGCTCCCCCAGCCTCAGTTTTCTCATGTGAAAATGCAAATGATAATAGCACCTACTTCACAGGATTGTTATAAGCGCCACAGCAAATGAAAGAATCTGTATAAAACACTTTGCAAATCTTAAAGTGTGTGTTATATACATATAATGGGCTATATTTTTATTACTGTTAGGGTCAGGGTCCATTTTGGGAGCAGGACAAGATGCCTGTCTGGGGTTGTAAGGACTCCGATGGGAATGAGGAGCAGAGGGTTTCTCTGGTCTGGACAGAGGTAATCCCTGTCATCTGAACACTGCCGTCCCCCTCCTCCCAGCCCTGGCTGTAAGCACAGCAGAAGAGGTCCCTGTCTGGAAGTGCCTGACCCTGCCCCTCCAGTCACCCCGGCTCCTGCTTGGGTTTGGATGGCCTGATGGCATCGCCGACCCGCCCAGCTGCTGGGCACTTTCCCTATGAGCCCGGCCTGCCTGCTGGTTTAGCAGAAAGAGCCCTCCCTGACCTGGGTATTGGGGCCCTGACTTCTAGCTCAGCTCTTCAGCAGACTGTGACTTTGGGTAAATACCTTCTCATCTCTAGGTCTCAGCTGCCTCCTCTACAAAATGAAGGTGTTAATCTGTTTCCTTGTAGGTCTGAATTTGTGGGTCTTATGATCCCAAAGTCCTGTTTTTACCACTAACTTACTATGTGACCTTGGGTTTGTCATGTATCCTCTCTGGGCCTCAGTTTCCCCATCCATAAAATGAGGGGGTTGGACTCTGACATCTGAGATCCCCAGTTTTCTCAGTCTGTGAGTCCATAAAGGTTGACCGCTGTGTCTTTAGAACACAAGGAAGTGGGGGAGGGGGAAAGGGAAAAGGGACTCAGGAGGAGAAGATTGGTGAGAGGATGAGGGAGAATTGGGACAGGCCAGGACCAGACCCAGCAGATGTCAGGCAGGCTCTGGCAGGTGGGGGTGGAGGAGGCAGGGAACAATCCTCACCAGCTTGGCATCTCCCAGTCCTGTCAGATGGCACCAGAGCCTGAGGATGGAACCTGGCACTCCAGGCTCCACACCTTTCCCTCTTTCAACCCCCCATGGGGAGATCTCGCCCCACCTCCATCCCCCTCACCACTCTCTGGCTCCCCCCTACCCCACCACATCTGCTTGCCTGAGCTGGAGCCAGAGGCCTGGGGGAGAAAGTGTGTATGTGGGGGGGGGAATGGCACTGGGTGGGTGGCAAGGGAGGTGACACCCTACTCAGCTCTTAGTCACTGTGGTAGGCTCCCCACCCCCACCTGCCGGGGGCTTTCCTGGGCAGGGGGGAGGGAGGTGGAAGACGAGGTGAGAAGAGCCAGGGCACAGCTGTGCGGGTACATCTGCTGTAAGGTCGAAGTGTTTCTTTTCTTTTGAGAAATCTTCCTTCCTTCCTTCCTTTCTTTTTTCCATTTATTTTATTTCTTTCTTTAGGAAGCTGGTGCATACAACTCACACATATGAACATACATGCAATCAAGGCATCACACATAAAATCACACAAAAAGGCAGAAGGATGAGTCACAGAATCACACACAACTGCAAAGCAGAGACACAGTCATCCCCAGATACACAGAGACACAGCTACATCCACACACATGCACCTAGAGACAGCCACAGACCAACACAGCCTCACTGCACACAGCCGCAGACACGCCAAAACCATGAACAGCTTTGTACAGTCATGAACCAGGTCATGCCCACATACACATGCACAGAGAAGGCAGAAATACCAGCTTGGTCTGCTAAGTGCCCCCTGGCCCTGAGCAAGGATAGGGGAAGGAGATGTTAGTTGGAAGTCTCAGACCTGGGATAACGGAGGGGATTCCCTGGGACAGATAGGTTAAACTGAGTTGAGGCTCAGAGAAACAGATTGAAGAACACCCAGAAAACATCATCTTAGATCAGACACTCAATATTCAGAGACCCTAAGGTGAAATTAGGAGTTACCAGGGCAGGATGTGAATTTTGAAAGGCAGTCTCAGCTTGGGGTGGGACAGGCAAACAGCCAACCTTTTGGGCAATACCATTTTAGGAAAATTTCCCCAGAGTGGCGCTGGCCCTGTCTGGACACATCTCAGGACACAAGGGACATGGGTCAGGACCAATGAGATCTGAAGCTAGATATGATGGATAGATGCTTCTGAGCTTGGGAAGGGGGCAAGCTGGGAAATGAAGGTCCTGGGATCAGCAGTGTGCGGAGGGGCCAGAACTAGCCCTCAAAGGCCTTGCCCAGGCATAGCCGGAGCCTCACAGCTGGAAGGGACTGGAGGGGGAAAGATATTTAGTCCAAGCTATTATCTGGGGATATTCTCTACAACAAAATAGTGTTTATACAGTGCTTTGTTCTTCATGAGGAAGGAAGGAAAGAAATAAACAAATATTTATTATGTGCCCGATGGGCTCCAGGGACCATGCTAAATGTTTAACAGATTTAAATCTGTTTAACAGGTATTATTTCATTCGATCCACACAACAACCCTGAGAAATAAGTGCTCTAATTATTCCACATTTTACAAATGAGGAACCTCACCTAGGTTAAGTGACTTGCCCAGGACCACATAGCTAGAGCTAGTTAAATACTTGAGGTGGGATTTGAATTCAGGTCTTCCCAGATCTAAGGACAACACTCTTTCCACTACCTAGCTGCCTCTAACATGCTCAATAAATAGTCCAAGGCCTTAATATAGTGCCTGGCACATTAGTAAATCCTTTATAAATACTGAATGAATGAACGAATGAATGAATGAATGAATGAATAAATGGATGAATGAATGAATGGATGGATGGATGGTTGGATGGATGGTTGGATGGATGGATGGATGGATGGATGGATGGATGGATGGATGGATGGATGGTTGGATGGATGGATGGATGGTTGGATGGGTGGATGGATGGGTGGATGGATGGATGGATGGATGGATGGATGGATGAATGAATGAATGACTATCCAGCCTTTGTTTGGAGACTTCCAGAGAAGAGGGAAGAGTATTGCTTCCTAAAGTAGACCTTTCTACTTGGAGAATTAGGAAGTTTGAAATCTGCTGGCCTCTGTCTGCTAGAAGAACAAGGGATAGGGTTTAGCTTAGTCAGAGTAACAAAATGAATACTAGATCTAGAGATGGAAAACCTGGACTCAAATCTCACCTCCTCCAGTTGTCAACTTTTATGACCTTGGGGAAGTCATTTTACTGGATGGGTCTGTGTATGTGAACCAGAAACACTTGAAAATCTATAAAACAGGGAAGGCCATAATCCTTGTGCCACCTACATCACAGGGTTATAAGAAAAGCACTTTGTAAACCTATTATAATGACAATAACCATAGCTAGCAAGTATCATAGCATAATATTATGATATAATATAAAATATTACATGTAATATTATGATACTGGCTTTAAGGTTTGCAAAGTCCTTTACAAGTATTGTCTCATTGTGTCCCTGGGAGATGGGTGCTATTATTATTCTCATTTTTCAGATGAGAAAACTGAGGCAGACAGAAGTTACTCAACTTAGAGTCACAGTTGATAAGTGTCTTATATTGGATGACTCCCTTGATAGAGAGCACTGGGATTGGAGTAAAAAGACCTGAGTTCCAATCCAACCTCAGACACTTACTAGCTGTGTGACCCTGGGCAAGTCACTTAACTTTTGTTTGCCCCTGGAGAAGTCAAACCACTCCAGTATCCTTGCCAAGAAAACTCCATGGACAATATTGACGTGATATGGTCCACAGGGTCTCAAAGAGTCAGACACGACCGAACAACAACTAACCTGACCCCAGGCCTAGCACTCCATCAACTACACTGATAGTATCAATCTATCCTCTGTAGAAATAGGATCTATTCTTATTTCATTAGACTCTCAAGAACTTAGATATCATCTATTTCTTCCCCCACATTTTACAGTGCAAAGAACAAGGGATTTTGGGTAGTGCTCTAACAGATTAATGTAAGAAAAATAAATCCTAAGCATTAAGAGCTACCCCAAGCAGAAAGTGCTTTCTCAGGAGGTAGAGCGTCCCATACCACACTAGAGAGCTTCAGGCAAACTCTAGATGACCACTTGTCAGGAGCCCTGTGTTGGGAAATCTTCAGATATGGATTGGAATAGAAGCCCACTAAGGACTCTTCCAATTCTGAAATTCTGTGATTGTGGATTTCTGAGTCGAATGAGCTAATTTTGAATCAGCAGTAGGAATTTTTGTGACTGGGATAAGGGAGAGCTATCTGAGCAGGTCGAGGGATGGAAGGGGAGCTCATCTGTGGTGTGGTCACCAATCAGTCAGCTAATAAGCACTGTACTGATGGATGGGAATGCAGCCAAAATAAACCCAAAAAACCCAGCCCTTTCCCTGAAGGAGCTCTGAAGTCTAATGGGGGAGGTAGCATCTCGATAACTGTACATTCAAGATATATAGATTTGTTGCATTATTTACTCATTTCACTCATGTCTGACTCACTGTGACCCCATTTGGGATTTTCTTGGCAAAGATGCTGGAGTGGTTTGCCATTTCCTTCTCCAGCTCATTTTACAGATGAGGAAACTGAGGCAAACAGGGTGAAGTCACTTGCCTAGGGTCACACAACTAGTAAGTGTATGTCTGAGGGCAGATTTGAACTCAGGAAGATGAGTTTTCCTGACTCCTGGCCTGTCACTCTATCCACTGCATCCCCTAGCTACCTCCTATATGGATTAGATAGAAGGTAACCTGGGAGGGGAAGGCACCAGTAGGGAGGGGAAGGCAGCACTAGGAAAGATTTGCTGCATAAGGTGAATTTGACTGGGGTAGGGAAGAAGGATAACCTGGAATAATTCAATCAGTGCCATGTAAATTTCTGCGTCCTAGGGGAAAACTCCAGTTACCCTACCTTAGTTATGGCCCTGGCATCCACCCAGTTCTGATTCTTTTCTAACTGTGTGTCATCGACAAACTCCTTCCTCTTTCTGGTCCTCAGCTTCATCATATGTAGAATGAGGGAGATGACATGAAGAAGGGAAGCCTTAGGGAGGGACATGAGACCTGTCTTAGAGCATTTAAAAGCTGTCACATGGAAAGGATGACTCAGTTTGACTCTAGGAAGCAGAATCAGAAGTAATGGGTAGAAGTTGCAAAGAGTCAAATTTGGGTTTGATGTCAGAACGAACTTCCTAACAATCAGAGTTGTCCAAGGGGAACTGGCTGCTTCAGGAGGTTTTCCCTTCACTGGAGCTTTTGGTCGGAGGCTAGATGCCCACTGGTCAGTGACACTAGGAGTTAGGAGTTAGACTGGGTGGCCTTTTAGCTCTAGGATTCTATGACTGGTAAGATGTCCTTCATCTCCAGATTAGAGATGAAATAAACTCATACCTAAACCAAGAATCAGAGAAGAGGAGGCACTTACCCTGCATCACACAGGGTGCTTTGTTTTAGGGTGGGATCTCTTAAGCCTTTCCCAGGCAGTCTGGGTCATTGTCAGTCTTCTTGAGACTTTTGTCTAGCCATTGGACTTCAATGACTTTGTAGGAGAGAGTGAGGCTGATGGCTTTGCATAGCCCTGCCTCACTTAAATCCAATTTAAATCAAGACATCACCCTCATGATGTCATCAGTGGTCTTTGAGAACTACAATCCAATATAATGTATTGGAAAGAGGAGTGGACGTGGACCTGGCTGGGTTTTTTTTGGCCCTATTCCCATTGATCAGCACAGTGCTTATTAGCTGACTGATTGGTGACCACACCACAGATGAGCTCCCCTTCCATCCCTCAACCTGCTCAGATAGCTCTCCCTTATCCCAGGCACAAAAATTCCTACTGCTGATTCAAAATTAGTTCATTTGACTTAGACATCCACAATCACAGAATTTCAGAATTGGAAGAGTCCTTAGCGAGCTTCTATTCCAATCCCTATCTGAAGATTTCCCAACACAGGGATACTGACAGAATCCTGGCTCTGGGAGATATTAGCAGTGTTACCCTGAGCAAGAGTCCCAGTTAACTCTCCTAATATGAAGGGATATTAACCCTAGTACATTTAGTTAGCATAGCTGTGTTCAGCCATTCTGGAAAGCAACTTGGAACTATGTCCACCAAGTTACCAAATTCTGCATACTCTTTGACCCAAATATACCTCTAATAGGCCTATATGCCAAAGAAATTAAAAAAAAAAAAAAAAGAGGGAAAATGCCTTTTTGTTAAAAAAAAAATTGTAGCAGATTTTTTTTTGTAGTGGCCTCAGATTGGAAATTAAAGGAATATCCTATCAGGGAATTTCTGAATAAACTGTGCTATATGAATATAATGAAATATTATTGTGCTATAAGAAATGACAAAACAGTTTCAGAGAAAACTTGGAAGACTTCTATAAACTGATGCAGAGCAAAGTGAACAAAATGAGAAAAACAGCTTCGATTGATACAATGATAAACCAGAAATCTGGGAGACTGAAGATGAAATATGTGACTCATCTCCTGACAAAGAAGTGAGAAACGTAGAAAGATATACATTCTCGGACATAGTCAATGTGAGAATTTATTTTGCCAGACACATGTTTATGATAAGGATTTTATGTATGTATACATCTATTTATTTATTTTGTTGTTATTCAATTAAGAAGAGCAGATTACAAATGTATATAAAATAAATAAATTCATTTTAAAAAATAAAGAGGGTTGCTTACCTGCCTCAAGGGGCTAATATAAAGAATATGCTTTGTAAACTTTAGCACTTTCTAGGCCATTCAGTCTCTGATTTACATCTCACCTTCTTTCCCTCAGTTCTTGTGAAAGCCCTTTATTTTAAAAAAAAAAAAAAAAGGACTCCAGCCTTTATCAGGAGGGTATTCACAACAGGTCCAGCAGCACTAGGTAGAATTAGAGTGTTCTGTAAGTAAGGCAACATGGTGGGGGGGGGGGGGGGAGGAAGAGCAGTGGCAGAGGAAGAAGAGCCTCTTCTCAACTTTCTTCCCCCTTATTGGATAAAGCTAGGTATTAGCCCATTAAGGGGAAGAAGAGTCCCCAGACTCTGAATGCTCCTTCCCTTTCTGTATGGAATCACAGAGCTGGAAGGGACCTGAGTACACATAGTCCACATAGAACACAAGCAGAGACCACATCCCCTGCTCATCTCCAGCAAGAGGTCATTGAGCCTGTACTAGGGGACCTCCAATAGCGAGGAATTTGCTAGCTCTCAAGATAATCCATTCTATTATCAGTAATAACTCACCCTGACATAATGCATTAAGGTTTAAAAAACATGACAGTCTGGTGTGTTAGGGAGTATAATTTCCACTTTAGAAAAATAAAAGCTGAAACATGGAAAGGCCCTATGACACACCCTGGTTCACACAACATGCAAATGACCAGAATTTCGGTTCGAATTATAGCTCTCTTCCCTGGCCCCCACACTGACTTGCCTTTTTAATGACTCTAGTTCAAGGAGGGGAGGGGATCCTGCAGCCACAAAGCCACATATGACCCTGTAGGTCCTCAAGTGTGGTTAGTTTGGATTCAAAGGGCTGCACTTGAGGACCTAGAGGGTCACATATGACCTCGAGGCTGCAGGCTCCCTTCCCCTGCTGTAGTCCTTAGTAAGCTTTTCTTACATTGACCTGAAATTTGCTCTCTGATTCATGGGGCAGCAAAGGGAATGCACATTTACTAATGTCCTTCTATGTGCCAGGTTCCACCCTAAGTGCTTTACAAGTATTATCTCATTTGATCCTCACAATCACTAGCTATTGTATCCCCATTTTTCAGTTGGGGAAACTGAGGCAGACAGGTTAAGTGACTTGTCCAGGGTCACACAGCTAGCGAGGGATAAGATCTTGTTACTGTTATCCTGAAAGCCCCTGAATTCTAGGTTGGATCGTTGGAACTTTTCTCTGGAGGCAATGGAGAGACGGAGTGTGTGATGAGACCTGGGCGTCTTGGGCAGGTACTAGCTAATCTGATATTACACTTCACTAAGGGAAGCAACCTGTCCGGAACGAAGGGGTGGATAGTCCTGCGAGAATCGACTCTGATCGGTCCACAAACGGGCATATTGCGTCTGGTTGTGGGTACTGCATTTTAGGAAGGACTCTGGCAAGGTGCAGAAATGTGTAGAAGGTGCAGAGAGGCAGCGTTGGGCTACGTTAGGGAACATGTTCTGATCCTCCAAGCTGCACAAAAGTGAAGGGGGAGCCTAGGGAGGTTCCCCTCTCTTCGGGGCTTCAGGTAGAAGCTGGTTGACCAGCGTCAGGCTCCTGCTGAGGTTCAGCTCTGAACAGATGGCCTCCGAGGAAGGTCTCCTCCATCCCAAAAAGCCTGTGAGGATGCCTCCGGCAGTGACTATGGGATTGCTGGGAAGGAAAGAGATGTCTGGGAGTCCGAGGGATCTAAGCCCTCGCCTTCGACACTTCCTCTCTCCACAATTGGCCTCTAGGGCACAAAAGGGTTTCCGGGAAGGGGGAGACAGACCTCACCAGCTCCGGAAGATCCTAAATAATTGAGTCCAGTCCATAGGGACAGGACCTGGAGCATATGCAAGAGGAAGTTCCGGAGAATGGCAGCCCCTTCCATCCCCGGAGCCCTTGAATCCGCAGAGGGCCCCCTCCCAACAGCTCTATTAGGAGCCATTAGGAGGAACCTTTTCCCAGCTCTAACCTGAAATCTGAGTCTTGTCTCTCCCTCTCCAAATTCTTCCTCCCCTTGCCCCAGCCCCTGGTCCACTCTCCTGTCCGAATGCCCCCAGATCTGGTCTACTCCCTCCTCCCCAAACTGTCTCCTGCTCCCTTCCCCCTCACCCAGTCCTCCCCGTCCTGGCTCCTTCTACCCTCTCCCCAAACTGGCAGTCTCTCCTTTCTTTCGTCTCCTAGCTCCCAGCTGAGCCCCAGGGACTCTCCCATTTCCTTGTGAGAGGCGTCTCTCCCTCTCTTCTCTGCGGAGTCTCTCCCTATTCTCCAATGTCTGGTCTGTTCCTCTAACCCTCTCCATCTTTTTCAGTCTCTCCTACCAGTTGTCTCCCTCTCTCCATGCTTCCCCTCCCCGTCTCTGTCTCCAATTCTATCTCTGTCTGCATCTCATGCCTTCTCTTTCTCTCTCTCTGAGTCTTGGGGATTTTTTTCCTTCTGTATCACGCTTGTGTTCTGTCTCTGCATGCACCGGTCTGTGTGTCTCTTTCTCAATCTCTACTTCTCTGTCCTCATCTCTGACTTTCTCTCCAACTCTGACTCTCTCTCTCTCTCTCTCAAGCCCTGCTTTTCTCTCCTGTCTCCCAGGTGTATTTTCTGCCTCAGGAGACAAGAAGTAACTATATCATTGGACATCTTTGTAATTTTCAAACAAAAGTCTGGCCTTAAACCTCTTCTCCCCCAACCCACGTCTCCCCACTTTCACCCACCCATAGAAAAATGAGGAGGCAGATTCAGTTCAACATAAGGAAGTAAGAATCGCAACTGCCCCATAGTGGAAGTGGGCGGTGAATTTCCTATCATTGAAAATCTCCAAGAGAAGTCTTATACTTTCTTATACTTAATAAATGCATGTTGATTGACTGAATGACTACCATTCAGGGATGTTGCAGTGTGGAATTACCATTCATGGGCCAGTTGAACTAGATGTAATTTCTGATGTCTCTTTTGGCTTTGAGATTATGTGATCCTTCTTCAGTCCTCCAAAAGAGCTGTGGTTTCACCCACATGAATAGTCCCTCCACAGAGGCAGTTCCCAACCCCTCCTAGCCCTTAAGAAATGTTTTTTCATCCATCCATCCATTTCTGAATCCCTGGGGCCCAAACTATTGAAGAATGGGTTGAGACAGAGGAAGCTACACCACAGAACCCTCAACCTCAGACACTGAGGAGGAAGGGCAGGCACTGAGTATCTCACTAGGGGAGGAAGTTTTCAGGGGTGAAAGCATGGTGAAAAGAACTTTTCCACCTCTCTGATGAGTGGGCCAGGCCTTAAATCTTATGAATTCACGCCATCCAGGAGCCTCCCATAATCTTGCATGCAGGCACAATAAATATTATACAAGTATGCTCTCATCTTCTCCTTTGGCCATGGCCATTCCCTCCTCATCTCCCAGCCTCCTCCTCATACCCTGTGTCTCCCCACAGCTTCTTCAGAATCAGTATCTAAGAAGATCAGAGCAGGAGGGCCTCAAGAGACCACTGAGTCCAACTGGAACCAAGAGAAGGAAAGTGTTTCACCTAGGGTCGGTCACAAGGAAAGTTATAGGCCAAGAATCACAGGATCTCAGCGTCAGGACGAATGTCTAGCCCAAACCATCTACAAACAGGTGTCCTCTCTGCCATATCACTGACCAGCAGCCATCTGGCCTCTGCTTGGAGACTTCTAGTTCTGAAGACCTCACTGAGCCCATGCCATTATGGGCAGCTCCAATGACCACTTCCTTTATTGGACCTAGGGTCTAATGGCAGCATGGCCCAGGGGATAGAGAGAAAGCCTCAGTGGTTTTGAGCCCTGCCTCTGACAAATACAGTCTCTGTGTCCCTGGCAAGTCATGTAACCTCCTAGTGCCCCCAGACCACTCTGGGGTTGAGCAGATGCCAATCCGCATTGGTAGTAGGCACTGCCCCTCCTGGTAGTTCCCTACATCACTGTATGTTTGTGTGCATGTATGTACATGTGCTGTCTTTGGAACCAGAATCTATTTCTATGACAGTTGAGGCCCAGGAGGGACAGAGACTGCCTGTGTCATAGGACTTGCTCTCAAGGAGCCTAGGAAGTAATAGAGGGAGGAAAGGGCGAGTGTAATAGTAACAATAATAAGTATTCATATGGCACTTGAAGGTTTGAAAAGCATTTTCCACGTGTGATCTCACTTGATCCTCACAGTGACCCTATGAGGTAGGTGCTGTCATTATCCCCAGTTTACAGATGAAGGGGATAAGTGACTTGCCCAGGATCACAAAATCGGCAGATGTCTGAGGTCAGATTCGGACTCGAGTCTGCCACTGCTCTACCTAGGAAGACTGTGTTAAGGGCAAAGGAAGGAGCAGAGAACATGTTATGAGAAGCAAGAGGAGGGAGAGATCGCTTTTTGCTGAGGGTAGCTGAGAAGGCTTCCTGGGAGAAGTGGTGTCTAATGGACTGTAAGCTCCCTGAGGGCAGGTAGGAATTGTTCTATTTTTCACCTTGGAATTCCCTCAGAGCCGATTACAAGCCTTTATACATGATAGGCTCTTAATAAATACTTGCCATTAAAATCCACTGAAAGTCAGAGCTGTGTGATTTCAAGGACATTGTCTGGAGCTCTGATGCAGGAGATGAGCAAGTAGGCAGAGGAAGGGGACCAGGTCTTGCCTTTGAGGGGCTCCTGGTTGGCTCTGGGGAACAAATTCAGCCAGAAAACAGAAAATGAAGGGTTTATTTGAGGCTGAGTGAGGACCACAGGAGCTTGGAGGAGGGCTGGGGTGGTCAAGGAGGGCTTCCCGGAGACTGGTGTCATCCAGACAATAATAAATGACATTGGTGTGGGGCTTTCGTTTTTACAATACGTTCTCTCATTTGAGCCTTACAACAAGTATTATTATTTATTCACATATTTACATGGGGGGGAGATTTGTTGTTGTTTGTGACTCTTTGTGACCCCATTTGGGCAAAGATACTGGAGTGGTTTGCCATTTCTTTTAGCAGCTCATTTTACAGATGAGGAAACTGAGGCAAACAAGGTTAAGTGACTTGCCCAGGGTCACACAGCTAGTAAGACTCGGGCCTCATTTGAACACAGGTCTCCCTGACTCCAGGCCTGGTCCTCTACTACTCTGTGCTGTCTTCTCACTCTCACTTTTTTTTTTTTTTTTTTTTGCTTTTTGGAAGAGGGAAGGCAGGGCAATTGGGATTAAGTGACTTGCCCAAGGTCACATGGCTAGTAAGTGTTAACACAGGATCACACAGCAGGTAAAGAAGGGACAGAGGTGAGAGTCAAACCCAGAGCTCTCCTGACTGCACATTCTCTTTCTACTGCCCCAGGCTGCCTCCTGCAGGCAGCGAGGAGGGCCCTACTAGGCTGTGCTGGAGAAAGGGATGAGACTTGTTCTGTTTGCAGGAACAACTGGGTTTGAAGGGGGCCTGGGAGAGAAGCAGAGAGAGTCAGAATTTAAAGAATGACTTACTAACAACGGAGGCTGTCCAAATCTGGGCTGAGCTGCTTGGGGAGATGGAGAGCCCCTCAGCCCTGAAGGTCTCCAAATGGATGGTGTTGCTGGGGTGTTCCTGTTCACCCATCAGTAGGACCGGATGACCCCCAAGGACCCCTCCAGCTAGGAGATTCCGTAAAGATGGATGACCCCAGAGTGGGAACAGGCTCTCCAGAAAAATACCCAAAAGACCCCTAGGCCAGGAGTCATGAGGGCCAGCTGCTGGAGCCCAGACTCATTGTGATTTCGGACAAATGATTTCCCTTTTCTGTCCAATAAAGGAGTTGGACCCAATAATGTCCCTGCTAGCCTCAGGAGCTCCTTTTGCCCTTGCTCCCCCCGCCCCACCCCCAGCAATGGCTCCAGGTTACCCCCTGTCCCTCCAAGAAAGGGATGTCTGCTCTCTCCCCCCACATCTCCCCAAAACCACAGCCCCCTCGTCAGAGCTGCCTGGGGAACTAGAGCTTTGAGGTTGGATTACCTGCTGTTCTCTTGCAGCCATGAATAATGTAGCCTGAGCCGTGATTGGAAAGTGACCTCACCCCAGCCAGGCTGCCCCGCTCCCTTTCCCCCCACCCTCAGCCCAGCCCCACCCCGCTCCTCCTCCCTGACCTCCTGCCCTGACTTGGCTCTGCTTCCCCCTTGCCCAGCCCAGGCCCTATGCCCACCCCTACACACATCTCCTTAACTCAGGGAACTGCCCTGACTGGGAGGCAAGAGATTTGGGCCCAAGTCCCTCTCTACCCTGACTCTGGGCTTCTGTATCTTTATCCATAAAACAAAGGGGCTGAACTCCTGCCCCGGCTGCCCCAGATGCCCCTTCCTCCCATTTAGGCACACGCCGGCAGCCACCCCACCTCCCCAAGGCAGTTGAACATGTGCCAGGGAAGCAGGAGAATTCTGTTCTGTCCAAAGAGGAGGGGTCTGAGCCCCTGGTTTCCTGGCCTTGCTCTCCTTCAGCGGGGAGGGGGGGGGGAGGATATCTCAAGAGTGATTCTCCATAACTCTATTGAAACAATGGCTGTGATGTCCCCAGGGTCATAAGAATCCTAAGAACTGGGAGGAACTTCAGGGATCATTGAATCCAACTCCTAGAGGCAGCTAGGATATCACTCCAGGCCTGAAGTCAGGACAGACCTGAGTTCAAATGTGACCTCAGACACCTACTATCTGTGTGACCCTGGGCAAGTCACTAAACACCTATTTGCTTCAGTTCCTTATCTGTAAAATGGAGAAACGCTGAGAAGGAAATGCCAAACCATTCCAATATCTTTGCCAAGACTTCGTCCATGGATTTGTGTAGAATTGGGCCATGACAAATCTAAGCCTTCCTTTCACAGAAGAGGAAATAGAGGCTCAGAGATGACTAGCCTTTAACAAGCCTTTGATAAAGATGCTCATCTTATCTTGGACCAGATATCAAGCTGAAAGATGGGATAATTAGGTAGATTCAGGATTGGTTGAATGGTCAGACTCAAAGAGTAGCCACTGGCAGGAGATCTCCAGTGGAGTGTCCCAGGGACCGGTGCTTGGTCCTCTGTCATTTATCATTAAAAATAAAAATTAAGGACTTTGATAAAGGTGTAGGAGGTATATTTTATCAATTTGCAAAGGATGCCAAACTAGGAGGGGTAGCTAACACACTGACTGACAGAGTCAGGATCTGAAGAGATTGTTAGGCCAGATCGAGTAGATTAAAAACAGAAAATACCCCTCTCCCCCAGCATGTCCCAAAAGTCTTAGTGCAGTTTTAAGCTATTAAAGCTTTTATGTCTAGGAAATCACAAATCTCTACTACACGCAGCTTGTTTTTAAAAATATGTACTAAATTCAGTGCAGCATGCCAATTCTGTGCTGCCTGTCCCTGCTCCTTGTTGTACTTTCTTCCATTCTCTCCTCCTTCGTGTTCCTGTCATCACCTATGGTCCCTCAGCTCTCTGTCAAAGGGAGGCGCAATATGCTTCACCATCCACCTGCTGGAATTGTCATTCGTCATCATGTCAATCAGAGCCCTTAAATCTTCCCATTGCTTTTCTTTTCAATGTAGTGACTGGACAAATTGTTCAGCGTATCATTCTGTACAAGTCTTCCCAGGTTCCTCCAAATCCATCCTTTTCATCATTTCCTATGGCAGAATAGTAGCCCCGTTACATTCCTATGTCACAATTTGTTCAGCCATTCCCTGGTGGATGGGCTCCCACTTTGTTTCCAGGTCTTTGCTACAACAGCAAAAATGCTGCTATAAATACCGTTGTCCAGATGGGTCCTTTCCTCTCTTCTAATCTCCTTGGAGGACACACGTAGTGGCCATATTGCTGCATCAAAGGACGTACCCACGTTTAGAGGCTTTTGAGAATGTTTCACATTGCTTTCTAGAATGATTGGGCAAGATAGGATTTAATAGGAATAAATACAAAGTGCCCCAAAACTCTCAGTGAAATTTTTGGGTCATTCTATATAAAGTCTTATATTTGGGTTTTAAAAAAATGACTTTACAGACACAAGCCAGGAAAGCATGACTAGACATAGGCAGCTAGAACTAGCCACACAGAGAACAGAGAGTAGGAGTTGGAGACAGGAAGAACTGAGTTCAAATCAAGCCTCAGGCACTTATTAGCTGTATGACCTTGAGCAAGTCACTTAGACTCTCTGTGCCTCAGTTTTCTCATCTGTAAAATAAGATAATAATAACAGCTACCATCAAGGGGTATTGTGAGGATCAAATCAAATGAGATAATATATTAAAGAACTTTGCAAACCTTGAAGTACTATATAAATGCCATGTACATATATATATGTGCATATGTATATGTGTGCATATACACATATATTTAGACAGGAGTTCATCTGAAGAAGATCTAGGGTTTTCAGTGGACCACAAAATTCCATTTGAGTTAACAATGTAATACTACAGGCAAGAAAAACATCAATTCATTTTGAAGAGAGGCGTAGTAGCCAGGATGAGAAAGGTTCTAATCTTGCTGTATTGCACCTCAGTCAGACCACATCTGGAATGATGCATTTCATTTAGGATGGCAGGTTTTAGGAAGGACAATGGTAAACTGGAGTGTCCAGAGGAAGACAACTGTGATAGCGAAGGGTCCTAAGGTCATGGCTATAAGCATCAGCTGAAGGAGCAGGAGAGGAAAAGTCTTAGGGCACAACAGGAGAGCTAATAATAGCGATGTTGTGAACTTTTAAGGTTTGCAAAGGACAGCAAACAGTATTTTATTTGGTCAAAACAACCCCAGGAACTAGGTACTATTATTATCTCCATCTTAAAAATAAAGAAGGAAATATAAATTGTGTGTGTATATATATATATATATATATATATATGCATGTATGTATACGTGTATGAACACATATGTGAGTGTGTGTATATATGTGTACTTAGACAGAGGGCACAGGAGCAATTGAAGAGGAAGGGGTGATATTTTGGAAGGTGAAATTGAGAGGTGGGAGAGGAATAGAATGAGAGGAGACACAGAGAGACAGAATGGGGTTAATCATTTCATATAAGAGGTAAGGGATAACTGTTACAATGGAGGGGAAGAACAGGAAGGCAAAAGGGAAAGGGTCAACCTTACTCTCATTGAATTTGGCTTAGGGAAGGAATGACATACACCCTAAATTGGGTATCTTGCCCTACAGGAGAGTAGCGGGGGATGGGGATGAGACGGGGGACGATGGAGGGGAGGGCAGGTTGGGGGCGAGGGTTGTTAGAAGCACCCACTTCTGTAAAGGGGACAAAGTGGAGAATAGAACAAGTGGGGGACAGGATAGGAAGGAGGGAAATATAGTCAGTCTTTCACAATATGTCCATCGTGGAGATGTTCTGTGTAACTACACATGTACGGCCTGTATTGGATTGCTTGTCTTTCCAATGAGGGTGAGTGACGAGGGAGGAAGCAAAAGAATCTAGAATTTAAAGTTCTATAATCAAATGTTAAAAAGATGTATATGTATATGTGTTATTATTGTTATTATTACTATTATTTACATGCAACTGGGAAATAAGATATACAGGCACTGGGGTAGGGAGATCTATCTTGCCCTACTGAAAAGCCAGAGGGGTGATGGGGGAGGATATAGGAGAGAGCAGATTGGGGGAGGGGATATACAGTGGGATCACTGTTTTGGGGTGGTGGGTAGCGGAAAGACAGGGAGAAAATTTGTAACTCAAAATCTCATGGAAATGAATGATGTAAACTAAAAATAAACAAAAGTTAATTCAAAAAAATTTTAAGAATAAAGAAACTGAGTCAGATCAAGGTTAAATGACTTGCCCAAGATCACACAGTAGGCATCTGAGACATGATTTGAACTCAGGTCTTCCTGACTTCAGGACCAGTACTCTATATCTACTGTGACACCTAGCTGAGTAGCAGGGCTACCAGCCTGTCTTCAAGGAATTGAATTGTTGTTGTTATTTTGACAATGACATCCCAGGGTGATGTCGTCACTCATGGGTGAATTAGATTTAAGTGAGGCAGAGTTTCATAAAGCCATCAGCCTCACTCTGTCTTCCAGAGTCCTCGAAGTCCAATGGCAAGACAAAAAGGTCAGAACCACTGGCAACAGCTCTGAATGCAGTGGATGACCTTGACGTCTTTGATGTTTGACCAACCTCTGAGCACTCCTTGGCGGCCATTGGAACAAACTATTTTCATCTGCCCATTCTGCTGGGGAAAGTCTTCACAAGCTTGGTATAGACGCCCCCTAAGCCACTGACAGATTTGTGGCTGGCTCATTTACCCTCAACCTGGTTCAGCCCGCTGGCTGAGATGTTTACGGAGTCGTGGCCGCTGTGCCTGCCTCGGCTTCTTGGATCTCAGGTGAGAGGAACTGAAAGGTTCGCAAATGGAAGGAAGGTGAATTTGCTCTACTTCACACCTAAATGGCAGAACAAGAAAGAAGCTGTGAATACTACAGAGAGGCAGGTTGAGGGTCGATTGAAAGAAATGTGGAAAGGGATACCTGGGAAGGTAGGAAGCAATAGGATAGGTTTTCTCCCACTTGGCCCCAGGAGTCTTTGCACAAAGGCTGGATAACCATTTGTTTGGAGAGGATTCTAGTTTAGACAAGGTTTCTGAGGTTCCTTCCAATTCTAGATTTTCTGAACCTATAGAAATGACTTACCCATGGTCTCACAACTATCAATCAGTCAATGTTTATTAAGCAGCAACTATGTGCCAAGCTCTGTGCTAAATCTTAGGGATACAAAAAGAGACAATAAACAGTCCCTGCCCTCAAGGAGCTTATAATCTAATGGAACAGGGCTGAGATTCACTCCCAGGTCCTCTCACCAAAAATTCAGTCCCCTTTTTTGTCACGGTTCATATCACACACACACACACACACACACACACACACACACACACACACACACATCAGTCCCTTGAAAACACTAAGGACTAACCCTTTTATATTACTTTAAGTTTGCCAAGACAGGTACTCCAAGTATCATTTTCCCTAACTGACTCGTCAGGAAACTAAGACCCAGAAGAATTGAGTGACTTGCCTGTGGCCACATGACTAGGTGTAGTCAGAGGTAGGGGAGGAGTCCAAACATTCCTGGCCCCAAGTCCAGCACTCACAATGCCTGGTGAGGACTTACCAGTAACATGATAGCTGTCTTCGAGTCTTCGAAAGGCAGTCATGTGGAAGAAGGACTATTTCCATTTGACACCATAGAGCAGAATTAGGAGCAACATCGGGGGAGGGGGGGGACACGGCTGGGGGGATTGCACAAGACCATGATTAGGCTGGATGTTAGGAAGAGCTTCCAGTGAGAACTATCAAAACAGGGAGCTCCTTCATCATTGGAAGTCTTCAAGTGGAGCCTAGATGACCTTTTGTTAAGGATGATACCTTTCATAAGGCACTGTTTGGTTTTTTACATATAGATGAGTTTGATCTCCCTGTTAGGGTGGGGAACTCCCCCAGGTCTTGGTCTCCTCCTCCTCTTCCTCCTCCTCTTCCTTCTCCTCCTCTTCACAGCGTCTATCTGTAGGTGATGGTGAAAATAATCAGAGAGGATCAGTTATTTGACAACAGAAATGTGATTAGAGGGACTTTAGCATTTCACAACAGGCTTAACAATTTACAAAGGACTTTCCAGATCACAGTTGCTTCGCAGTTCATTTTAATTATTATTTTTGGGAGTGGGGGTCCAGAGTTATGATTTTATTTGTGTCGGGAACTCCCAGTGCTGAAATTCTCTCCACTGAAATAAATGGACAACTCCCTCATAGTTTAGCCCTAGAGAGTTTCCTGGGGCACCCAGAGGTTGTGTCTTGCCTAGAGTCACAAAGACAGTTTAGAAAATATGTTATTTCCAGAGCACTTTCCCATCCCTCATCTCATTCGACCTTCCTGTGAGAGTGGTCACCATAAACATGAGGAAAGCAAAGCAGAGATCATTATTCCCATTTGGCAGAGGTGAAAACTGAGGCATAGAAAGGTTAAAGGATTTTCCCAGGCTCATACAAATGGTGGAGCCAGGACTCAAACCAGCTCTCCCAGTTTAAGAATCTTCCTGGGGGATCAGCCTGTTTCCATAGTGGATAGAAGGCTCTGAAAATGGAAGTAGCTTAGGAGTCAAGGGGAGACTAAGTCTTCAAATTGAAAGCCTTCAATTTGTGATTTTTGGTCAAAGCGCTCAGGATCAGGATCCGGATCCAGTTTTTTCATTTTTGTCTTTGCATGCTCAAAACCTAATACAGTTCCTAGTACACAATAGGTGCTTAATAAGTGTTGGTTGTTGGATTTATTGATCCAATAAGCCTGTATTCACCACTCCCTTTGTCACTGGTACTGTACTAGGTACAGACTAAGGGCCTCTGTCAATCTATTCAGGACTCCCCTAAGGACACTCCCCATGGGATTCAAAACCTATAAGCCAGGGTGGGACTCTCCTCCTCACCACCCCTGTCTGTATCTGGTTGGTCACATAGGCACTTTGGGGTCGGACTTGAGGTTCCCCTCATGCACACACCCCTATCAGATGATAGGTCAAGTTGGTCAGGATCCTAGGGCCTGAGCCCCTCCTAAAGCCCCCCCAGAATCACTCCTGGGTGTACCTGGTAGCCTGCCCACCTCCCTAGGATCTACTGGTCACAACTTGGGGAATCAGCTTCCCCCTAAGTTGTGTCTTAGTCACAACTTAGGAGCCTTCCTGTCCCTGACCACTGGCAGCTCATTGTGGGAACCCCAAACCAAAGTCATATGAAATCTGAGCTTTGACACAGCACAGAAGGATGGATTCTCCTCATTCCTTCCCTATTATCTTTGAACCCCATTTCCTGACCACTGAAAGGATGAAGGAGCTGGAATAAAATCTGAGGTTGCAAGTCTATGGGGTCTGTCTGTTGTGTTTGTTGGGAAGGGTTCCTGAGCAGGGTATTGAAGGGTTGAACAGGTTATGAACTGGGCTCCCAGGATCTCATGTCAGGTCAGAGTGCTAAAGAAGACAACACATCATCCATTGTCAATGGCCCAAGTCATTCCCCCACCCCAACCTCAGGATGGACTTTGGAGCCAGAGACCTCATCTTATAACCCCTGCCATCTTGGAACTGACAGCAGTAGATGTGAGGGCCAAAGTGGGACACTGGGCCAGTAATGGCCTAAGGTCCCACCAAGCATCCAAAAGAAGTGTTATGAGGAGCACTGAGTCAGAGAATTATAGATTTAGAGGTGGAAAAGACAGACATTGTGGCTCTGCAGGAAGAGTGCTGGATTTTATAGTCAAAGCATCTGGGTTACAATCTCAGCTCCATTACTTGCTCTCTCTGGGATCTTGGACAAGTCACTTATTTCTCTCTTTCCCTCTCTCTGCCTCAGTTTCTTCAGCTGTAAAATAAAGGGTTTTTCATGTGTCAAGTTCTAAGTTCCCTCCCAGCTCTTAATCTATACACTTATCATAGTCCTACATTTTAAAGTTTGAGAAACTAAGGCTCACAGAAGAAAAGAAACTTGCCCAAGGGCACCTACTTTGGGGGCCAGGAAGATTGAAATGACAATCTTCCTCAAGAGTCTCTATTCCTGCCGTCACTGGTCTGATTGTCAGAGAAGAGCCAAGGAGCCTCCGCTTGGCCCAAGAGAGAAATCAGATCTGGCCCAGGCCAGTGCCAGCTAAGTGTTACCTGTGGGCAGTGGTGGCTGGAGTCCCCTTATAGCCCCAGCTGCCTCGGGAGGGAATATTCAGAACCCCTCTGTCATTGCCAGATGTCAGGGTCCTTGTCCTTCAAGACTCGGACCCTGTTCCCTGGGTCCTGGACACCTCCTTGGCTTGGATCTGAATCTAGGTTTCACAGGGGCTGCCCCCTGGATTTCCCCACCTCTCCTTGAGGGCCTATTCAAATCTGGACTCTCTGTGTCACCTCCTGTGCCTAAGCCATGACTGCAGGGTCATTTGGGGCTTCATTGCCAGGGCTGCTGAGGGGGCAGGCTAGCTCTGCCCAAGATATGGGCTTCCCCTTCTACATCCAGGCCAGAGTATGTGCTGGAGCCAAAACTCTCAGCTGGTGCAGGGGTGGTGGTGGTCAAGAGGATTGTGCCAGCCATGAGCATGTCTCTTCCTCTTTCTGGGCCTCTCAGTAAAATAAGGAGGTTGGACTGGGCTGTCTCTAAAGTCGGGCAGCTCTGATAGTCTCTGTCTTTTCTAGACAAGGAGGAGGGAGGGGAAGGAAGATGAGCTATCTGTGGAAGAAGGGACAGAGGAAGGGATGGCTGCCTGCGCCCATCTGGTGCCCCCGAGATGTGTCTGAAAGATGGGGGGTATGTCTAGGTCCTAGCTGGCAGAAACCCAATCTCTTCCTCTCTGCATAGTCTTACAAAGCTTGTGGGAGAACAGTGGGACTTGGTGGGATTGGGTGGGGAGTTTCCAGGAGCCTGGGCTCCTGGCTGGGAGTCAAAAGAAAGGTCTGGACAGGCCCTGAGTGGTCCCCACCCCCACTTCCTTCTCCTCCTGCCCCAGCTCCTGCCTGCACCAGTACCCCCACCCTCTGACAGGCTGATCAATGGTTCATCAGTCTCTGGGAGGCTCTAACTCAAGTGTGGCATCTTAATCAGGCCCATCGACAGCTTCGGGACTGATGAGGAGGCCCACAGAACCCCTCCCCTTCTTCCTCCCCAAGTCCGGACCTGGTCTCCTCCCCCCTCCCCTGCCTCTTGCTGGCCGGCCAGGCACTTGGCCTATGTCAGATCCTTGGCTGGTGTCTGATCGCCTTCTAGCGGCTGCCGGCAGGCTTGCGGCTGTCCTGAGAGGCCTGAGCAAAGAAGCTGGGCTGGAGAGGTGTGGGAGCGCTCCCCAAGCCTCCCAGTGACCCCTCCTCAGTAAAGGTTCGTGGTTACCAGAGCTCTCCATCTCTCTGTCTCCCCCTGTCTCTGCCACTTTCTCAGCCTTTTTTTGGTAAGGGCGGGGTCTCCATCAATCTGATTCTACCTCCCTATCTCTGCCACTTTCTCAGCCTTTTGGGGGAGGGTTCTCCATCTCTCTGTCTCCCCCTGTCTCTGCCATTTTCTCAGCCTTTTGGGGGGGTCTCCATCAACCTGACTCTATCTCCCTATCTCCGCCACTTTCTCAGCCTCTTTGGGGGTCCTCCATCTCTCTGTCTCCCCCTGTCTCTGTCACTTTCTCAGACTTTTTTGGGAGAGGTCTCCATCAATCTCACTCTCTCTTTATCCCCCTCTTTGTGTCTGTCTGTCTCTGCATGCCCGTCTCCATTTTCCGCTGTCTCTGGGTATCTGTTTCTCTATGTCTGTGTTGCGATCTCTCTCTGTCTCTGTGCCAGTTCCTGCATCTCCGTTCCCCTCTTTTCTCTATGGAGTTCTCTGTGTTGCCCTCCAGAGATGGGTTTGGGGTTCAAACTGCATCCAGCGGTGAGCCTGGACTCCTCGTGGTCCTTGCAGGGCTGATTGATAGGAGGAGTAAAGAGTCAGAGGGGCAAGGACAGTTGGGTGAGAGGAGATGGTAAGTTAACCAACAAGCACTTACTGATCATTTACTACAGGCGCAGGAAGGCCTTGGCAATCAGATTCAAAAAGGGACTGTTCAGCCCCAGAGGAATGCCAACCCCTTCTTAGAATTTGATCTGAGCCTTTGTCCTGGTTCTGGATTGATAAATAGCAAGGCATAGTGAAGAGGGCATTGGACTTGGTTTCAGGAAGACCCAAGTTTGAATTCTACCTTGGACACCTACCATCTGTGTAATTCTAAGTAAGCTGTTTAATCTCTGTGCCTCAGTTTCCTCATCTGTAAAATGAGGGAGTTGCAGGGTGGCTAAGTGGCAAAATGAATAGAGCACCCACCCTGCAATCAGGAGGACCTCGAGTTCAAATCAGGCCTCAGACACTTAACACGAAACTAGCCACGTGACCTTGGGCAAGTCACTTAACCCCAACTGCCCTGCCTTCCCCCCTCCAAAAAGAAAAAAAAAATGAGGGAGTTGCTCCAAAGCTCTGATCCTATGTCTGGGCCCTGGGGAGAGATACAATGAGGGAAGGGGGCAGGGACCTTGTCTTCAGGGTCCCAAAGACATACTGACTGTGACAATCTCCTGGTAATTAGCTTTCCTAGGTGAGGGGAGTCCAGGAGAAAGAGCCCAAGGTGGGCTTACAGGATGTGGGTCACTGGATGCTGGTGGTTTGTTTGAACGTGCCATGGGCTAAGCCCACTGACTTCCCCACTGAGTGCAGGACCATTGTGGCATGATGTCCCCCAGGAAATGGGGCACCACCAGGCTGCCTAGGAAGGGGGGGGGTGGAGCGTCCCAGATGGGAGGTAGAGCAGGTCAAAGCCTCCTGGCCAATGAGCAGCGGGATCAGGATGTGGAGTGTTTTCTGCACTACAGGACTGTTATGGGAACCTAAAGATCTT
>CM053587.1:288446100-288492136 GCA_028646515.1 Pseudochirops corinnae | reverse complement strand
CATTCTTTTGGACAGTTTTTGGACAGCTCTCATGTTTTGGTTGATTGGTTGGTTGTTAACAGTCCTTGGTTCTCAAAGAGGACCAAAATGACATCACTATGTTAGAGTCAAGTTTCAATGTGTCTGATTGTAGCTAATCAGACCAATATGAGCTCAGGATGCTCTACCACAGGTTGGGCACACAAAGTCCGTGCAAACATTTGGGGTGGATTCTCTAAATTTGCGCATTCTGTGTTTCCTTTAAGATGTTTCAATTCTGCTTTGTTCACAGACTACAGCACCTTCTCTGATGAGGGCACACCATGCTGAGCAGTCCTGTGCTAGTGTCTTCCATGTCACACGATCAATTCCAAATTTAAGAGAGACCTTGAGAGTGTCCTTATATCACTTCTTCTGACCACCATGTGAACACTTGCCCTGTGTGAGTTATCTTTCTCAGAGTCATCTACAGCTTCCTCCATTTCTCCCTTTTTGGACCACTGGCTCCAAGTAAAATAGATTTTCTTTCTCCATGTAATAGCCCTTCTTACTCCATTCCATTCACATACACATCTTCTTTAGGTTAAATGTCCCCATCTCTTTCAACCAGTCTTCATAAGGGATGACTTTAAGTTATTTCACTGTCCTGATGTCCCTCCTCTGGACACAATTCCCAGCTTGTCAATGTCTTTCCTAAAATGTAGTGTCCCAAGGTAGACACAATCCTCCAGGTATAGTCCAATTGGGACAGAATCAAGTGGAACTGCTCCTTGCATCCTTCTGAATCCTAAACCTCTTTCTCAACATGGTCCAAGATCATTTTGTTGATTCATGTTGAATTTGCAGTCCACTAGAATTCCCAGGTTTTTTGTTTTTGTTTTGTTTTGTTTTTTAAAAAAAATAATTTCTGGCCATGCCTTCCCTATTGGTTCCAGGGCTAACTCCTCCATTCTCTCTTTTTCCCCTTCCCATCACATCTGGGTTTAGGCTGCATTTATGAGTATTTCAGAAGGGAAGTGTCAACTGCTAAGAGCCAGGATGGCTTCACAAAGAATGTCATGGCTTACTAATCTCATTTTCTTTTCCGATAGGGTTATTACATGGGTAGATCAGTAGAACACCAGAGACATAATATACTTGTATTTCAGCAGAGCATTTGACAAAATCTATCCTGATATGCATGTGGTTGTCCAAGTATAACAGTGTGGTTGGAGTAGAAATGATATTGGCTTTGTAGTCAGAGGCAGCTGGACAGCTCAGTGGGTAGAGTGCTGGATGTAGAATCTTCAAGAACTGAGTCCCTCAGTTCAGCCTCAGGCACTTACTAGCTGTGTGACCCTGGGCAAGTTACATGACCTCTGTCTGCCTCAGTTTATGTTAACTGTGTAACCCTAGACAAGCTGCTTAACCTCTATTTCCTCATTCATAAAATGGGCATAATAACACCTATTTCACATGGTTATTATGAGGGCCAAATGAGACAATTAGTAAAATGCTGAGGACATCTTAAAGTCCTATATACAAATGCTATCTGCTACCAGTGGGTAGCAGGGTGACTATGGGTGAATTAACCTTTCTTGGCCTCAATTTGAGGCAAAATGGAAAGGCTACATTAGATGAAGGCCTGTCTTTGCCAGTTCTAACTTGGATAGATGTGGCCTAGATTACAGTATAATTAGGTGAATTCAGACCTAGTTGAATGATTGAACCCAGTGAGTCATTATGGAATTATATGAACTTGTGTGCAGGTCTTTAGTGGAGTACTCCAGGGATCTACCCTTGGCCCTGGCTGTTCAACATTTTTATCAACAACTTGAATGAAGGCATATATAGCATTATTTATCAAATTTACGAGTAACCCAAAGCTTAGAGGGATAAGGTCACAGGATTTCAAGCTAGAAGGGAAGATGTCAATTATTTTGATGAGAAGAAAAGTGAGGCCCAGAGAGGTTAAGTAATTTGCCCAAAGTCATACAAGGAGTGTCAAAGCTGGGACATGAACTCACATCCTCTGACTCAAAACCCATTGGTTATTCTCTACCACTGCAAGGCGTCTAACCAATCTGTCCACCAACATTTGGAAGAAAGGTTCAGTATTCTAAAAATTATCTACAGGCTAGAATGAGAGAATCGATCAGTCAATCAGCAAGCATTTATTAAAAGCCTACTATGTGCCAGATACTTTGCTGTGGATAAATCTGGGGATAAAAAGACAAAGATGAATCTAACAGCATGAAATTGAATAGGCAGCCCAGACAGCAGTTGCTATTTAAAAAAGAGACAGTTTTCAGGGACATATAAGCACGGTACAAGTCAATGCCATGACATAAAAACCTGAAATAGCTTGTTTGACTTTAAGCTTCATTATTAAAACATTTTTCTAATAATTTTCTTTATTTCCTCTTTTTATTGTGAATTCTCTCTCTTTTTTGGATGTCAGCAATTTAGTTTTCCCTCTTTAAAAATAAAATTGTTTTTTCCAAGGTGGGGGGGGGGAGCAGGGAATAAGCAAATGATTTGTTAAGTACCTACTGTGTGCTGGGCACTGTGCTAAGACGTTACAGATATTATCTCATTTGATCCTCACAACAGCCCTGGGGGTTAGATGCTGTTATGCTCACAGGCAGGGTGGTATTGAGGAAACAGGGGCTAAGCGACTTGCTCTGAATCACACAGCTAGTAAGGGTTGGAAGCTGAATTTGAACTCAGGTCTTACTGACTCCAGGCCCAGCATTCTCTCCACTGTGCTGCTTTATCTGTTTTGTTTTGTTTTTTGGAGGGAGGGAGTCAGGGCAAGTGGGGCTAAGTGACTTGCCCAAGGTCACACAGCTAGTAAGCGTGTCAATGTCTGAGGCTGAATTTGAACTCAGGTCCTCCTGACTCCAGGGCAGGTGCCCTATTCACTGCATCACCTAGCCGCCGCCGCAGCACTGTGCTTTAGGGGCTTTAATGAATAAAAATCTAGTTTCTCTCCCTAGCCATAATTCCAGAGCGTTCTACCTACCTCCTGACAAAGAGGTGATGAGCTCAGGGTGCACAATGAGACATTTTGAACATGCCCAGTGCCAGAATGTATTTTGCTTGACTATGCAATAATTTCTAAAAAATGTTTATTGATATTTTTTGCATCACCTTCATTTCTAAATATATCCCTCCCCCCTTCCTTCCCCGGAGAGCCATCCCTCATAACAAAGAAGAAAATAGACGGAGAGAAAGAACAAAACAGTTCAGCAAAACTAAGCAACCCTTCAGCCAAGGCTGACATATATGCTGTGTTACACACCCATAGCCCCACACCTCTGAAAAGGAGGAGAGAGGTACTTAATCTCTATCAATGAAACACTGTGTCCAGAATGAGGTTGGTGAACACTCCCACCCAACACTTGGGGCATTTTATTCCTTTCTGGGCATCATATTTTAGAAAGGGATGACACTGTCGCACTGAAGTTTACCCAGAAGACAGGGACTACAATAGAAAAGGGACCAGATTCTACTGCGCCCACGAGGACCCACTGAGGGAATTGGTGCTGTATAGCTTAGACAAGACTTAGGATGGACAGAGTAGCTGTCTTCAAGTATTTGAATGGTTGAAACGTGAAAGAGAAAATAAATGCATTCTTGGTTCTGGAGGGCAGAACTAGAAGAAATAGGGTGAGGGGAGAGTTGCAAAAAGTCAGATTTTGGCTCCATGTAATGGAAAAGCTTCCTTGAGGTTAAAGTTGTCCCAAAGGTTGCCCCCAGAGGAAATGAGCTTTCAGTCACTGGAGGTCGTCAAGCTGATGGTAAATCACCACCTGCAGAGCATGTTGTGAGACAGTTCTGGTCATCTAAGGAGTGTAACCAGATGGCCTTTGAGATCCTGTCCATACGAGTCTGAGATTCTGAGAGTGGAGGGTTCGTTATGAGCAGCTAGGTGGTACAGTGGATATAGTGTCCAGCTTGAACTCATC
The DNA here is from genome assembly GCA_028646515.1 of Pseudochirops corinnae. Lineage (NCBI taxonomy): Eukaryota > Metazoa > Chordata > Mammalia > Diprotodontia > Pseudocheiridae > Pseudochirops > Pseudochirops corinnae. Next base: position 288,488,207 of record CM053587.1, on the reverse strand, counting down.
TTCCTGAATTCAAATCCAGCCTCAGATATTTACTAGCTGTGTGACCCTGGACAAGTCATTTAACCTTGGTTTGACTCAGTTTCCTTATCTATAAAATAATATGGAAAAGGAAATGGCAAACCACTCTAGTGTCTTTGCCAAGAAAACTCCAGATGGAGAGCTGGACACAACTGAAATGAATCAACAGTAACAAAAAGGGTCTCATATATTTAGTAGGGGCTTAGGACAGAGAAATTTGTCTCTTCCCCAATAATTCATCCTTAAGGGATCCAGAACATAAGGGAGGAGAGACAGAAAGGGGAAGTGGAGCAGAGGGCAGCTGGGGAGTAAGGTAGTCTGAGAGCCTGCTAGATTTCTTTTCCTTTTTCCATTCTGCACCTTTGCCTACCTGTCTCTAGGTCCCTTCCTCTATATGTCCCAATGCCATTAGGTTGGGTCTGAGAATCTGCAGACCAGACAGAAAATTCACTTCCCCACCATAACCCAAGGGAAGTCCCTGGTAAAGATGATGGTGGTGTTGAGAATTATTGTAGAGGTGACAAAGTCAAGAATCATTTTGGTGCTTGTGAAAGAGTGATGAAGGTAATCATTCATACTCAGGAGGAGGCTTCTTCCCACCGTCACTCATGCCAGTGGGCTGCAGGGGTGGGGATTCTGTGGCCCCACGGTCACATGTGGCCCTCTAGGTCCTCAAGTGTGGCCTTTTGACTGAATCCAAACTTCCCAGAACAAATCCCCTTAATAAAATGATTTGTTCTGTAAACCCTGGACTCAGTCAAAGGTTGTACCCAAGGACCTAGAAGGCTGCATATGGCCTACAGGTCTAGGTTCCCCACCCCTTAGGCAATGAGCCTCATTTACTGAGATCATCCTCAGTTGAATCTAATGAGAAGGCTAGACCTTCTCACTGCTAAAAAAAAAAAAAAAAGAATCATTTTCCCTAGTAGAATGTAAGCTCCTTGAGGGCAGGAACTATTTTTCATTTTTGTTTTTGTTGTTTTTCTTGGTTTTTGTTCTTCATTTTCAAAAAGGACCATGACATCAGGAAGGTGATGCCATGACTTGCAAGTGAATTGGATTTAAGAGAGTTTTGTCTTTGTAGCCCTAGAACCTAGCCCTTCATATAGCAGTTACTTAATAAATGTTTGTTGCATGAAAATATGGACTGGGTTCTCAAAGCCAATGACTATTTTTTTTATCCGCAGCTTTTATATCCTCCACATTGTCCTTCCTGCCTAATTAGCCTGAATAATTTAGAATTCACTGATATTTAGCACTGATTTTTTTAGCTGCTTTGTGAGAATTTCTATGTGTGTGTGTGGGTGTATGTATGCACATGTATGCAGAAAGACACACATACATAAAGAAATATATGCATGCAGGATTATCTCTACCTGGATGGCCTCCTTAGTACCTCAAACTCAATATAGGTGCATTGAACCAGGAGTCAGGAGCCCTAGGTCCAAGCCCAGCTATAATATAATAGAAGGAGTGTAGGACTTGTCACAGGAGGGCAGCATGGGGCAGCACCAAGGGCACTTTGGCGTCCAAAGACCTGGTTGGAATCACAGCTCTGCTCCTTATTTCCTGAGGGACATTGTAGAAGCCCCCTTTCCCTGTCTTGGCCTGGCTTTCCTTATCATAAGATGAGATGATCATAATTAAAGGTACTTCCAGCTCTGACCTTCTAGGCTTCTGGTTGTAAGAATACTGGACTTGTAGTCAGGAGAAATCTCAATTGAAATCCTGGCTCCAGCATTTACTAAATGTATAAACATAGGCAAGGCAGTCAACTTCTCTGAGCCTCAGTTTTCTCACACATAAAATGGAGATCTTAATACTTAAATTATCGACCATACAGGATTAGAAACATTAAAATGATGAAATGAAATGAAAGTGGTTTTTTGATTCCAGTCCTGACATCCTGCGCTCTTTGTTCTAAGCCCTCGTCCATCTCTGACATTTTATGTTCGGAGATCTCTTCCAGCTCTAATATTTTAAGTCCTGGCTCATTCCTCTTATAATGCACGATAAACTAGGGGATTCTCAGAAACGGATTTTGTCCTGACCTGACAGCAGGCCAGCTCTGCCCTGTTTCTCCAGACCTGAGCAGAAGAGGAGAGGGGTTGGTGACAGAGACTGTCTTTATTCCAGGTCCTCTTGTGCTGGGGGCAGCAAAGGCAGAATCCCGGAGGACTCTCAGGAGATGGGAAGAGAAGGCGGATGATGAGGTATTGATAGAGGGGCAGGACTCAGACCTGAGAGCTGGGGACCTGGGAAGGGACATGGCTCAGCAGATCCGGCACTCATCTGTCCAGGATGTGAGCTAAGACCATTGATTGTAGTGATAACTATTAGGGGAAGGAAAGCAGGGGCCAGGACAGGCAAAGGGACTCAAAAATTTGGGTGCCAGCCAGCCATAGCCCCATCACCCTTCAGGCCTAGAGGATGGGGCCTCTGAGGCAGATTCCAGATCGTGGAGGACTAGGAAGATTTCTCTCCCACTGGGGGTACGTAGCTCTCAACTAGCTTGTTGTTCAGTCAGTTCAGTCATGTCTGACTCTTTGTGACCCCATTTGGGGATTCCTTAGCAAAGATATTGGAGTGGTCTGCCATTTCCTTCTCCAGCTCATTTTACAGATGAGGAAACTGAGGCAAACAGGGTTAAGTGACTTGACCGCGGTCACACAATTAGTAAGTGTCTGAGGCGAGATTTGAACTCAGGAAGACTGGACTCTATCTACTACATCACCTCTGCTCTAAGCAGATGACTCCTATCTGTGATTTAGCAGATTAAGTCAGAGTTGCCTGAGATTAAGGCTAAATTATTAAAGGTTAGGTGACTCACCCAGAGTAACACAGCCAATAACTGTCAGAAGCAGGATTTGAGCCCAAGTTTTCCTGACTCCAAGCCCAATACAATATTCCTGGCCCCATAGTCCTGAACAGCATGCTTCTCCTAGTACAGACTAAGGATCAGATTTAGGTACTGCCACGTCAGACTGTGGGTTTGCAGTCCACTAAAACTCTCCAAACTTTTTTTTCATACAAACTTTTGCGTAGCCCTAACTCCTCTCTCTTGTCCTTATGCTGCTGGCGGGGTTCTTAATTCAATTTATCCCTACCAAATTTAATCTCATAAAATTAAAGTAATTTTCCTAATCTGTGTGGGTCTCTGGGGCCTTGCCAGACAATGTGATAAATAACAATTCCTCTTCCTAATTTCAGATCATCCACCAATCTGATAAACCAGCTATACCCTCATTCAAACAACTGAAAAAATGTTGGATGACACAGGTTCAAAGACAGGTCCCTGGGGTACTTCACTAGAGACCTACCTCTGGGTTCATAACCATCCGTCAATCCCTGTTCTTTCACTTTAATTACTTAATCCATTCTGAATCTTCCTAACGGAACCTTTGTCTATCATACTTCTGTCTTGTTCACCAAGGGTACCGTGAGACTTTGTCAAAGGCCCTACTGAAAGCCATGACTGTCAATGGCATTTCCATGACTTACCACTAAGAAAAGAATCGTAGGGTCATAGAATCCTGAATTTGGAGTTGGAATCTATTTGCTGTGCCACCTAGCCATCATCTCATTCAGGACTCTCATTCATTCTATAGAAAAGAAAATTTCTAGGAGAATAGTGAGGGGCAATGACTTACCCAAAGTCACACGGAAAGTCAGTGACCAAGTCAGGACTAGTATCTGGTTCTACCATTTCTCATATATTGATATGGCACCTCCCCTCTGTTTCATTATTTTGCTGACCTAGCTGCCTATCCCATTTTATTAATTGATGCTGTTACATGTTCCCTGTGGAGCAATTTAGTGAAATTATCTCTGAGATGAGAATCTGAACTACTGGGCTTTATTTTTGACCCTATCACTGACTGGTCACTATGTGACAATTGACAAATCAATTTCCTCCCTGGGTCTCATTTTTTTTTTCATCTCTAAAATGGTGGTAATAATTTCTGTCCTAGGGGTGGCTAGGGGGCACAGTGAATAGAGTACCAGCCCTGGAGTCAGGAGGACCTGAGTTCAAATCAAGCCTCAGACACTTAACACTTACTAGCCTTGTGATCTTGGGCAAGTCACTTAACCCCAAATGCTCTGCCTTCCCCCCTCCAGAAAGCAAAACAAAACAAAACAAAACAAATTTCTGCCCTAGACTAGAACTCTGAACCTGAAATCAGGAAGACCTGAGTTTATATCTTGCCTTGGAAAGTTCCTAGCTATGTGACCCTGGCCAGGTCACTTATTCTCAGCTTGCCTCAATTTTCCAATCTATAAAGTAGGAGATAATAACATCCTGGGAATATTGTGAAAATAAAATAGGATAATATTTATTGGAGAATATAAGTAAAGTAATATGAATAAAGCATTTTACAACTTTAAAATATGTATAAATGCTATTTATTTATTAGCTTGTCAAAATCAGAGAGATAATGAATTCTAAAGCACTGAGAAAAATATAAAAGTAGCTGTCAAATGTGAAGTATAATTAATGGCCTTACCATCCCTTTGTTGACAGGACTACCTACTCTTTTGTGATTCTAACTCCCCAGGAATTCCATGGTCCAGTAGAAGCTCAAAAAATATGGAACACTTCATGAATCTGGGTGTCATCCTTGCGCAGGGGCCATGCAAATCTTCTCTGTATCATTCCAGTTTTAGTATATGTGCTGCCAAAGTGAGTGTGAAAGGGTGTGTGGGGTTTTCAAGGACTAGTGCCCCTGGTGTGAGGGCTGCCGTGCCCTTTTCAGGGCTGCTCATCCACCTTTGGTGTCCCCTCTACCACCCAACTCTCACCTGGGGCTCCAAGAAGCTGTAGCATGTGCAGCAGCCATGCCCCAGTAAAGCCATCTCAACAGATGAGCTAAACCAGGTTGAGGGTGACCAGTAGGCCTCAAACCCATTGGCAAGTTAAGGGGGTGTCTACCCCAAGCATGAGAAGGCTTCTCCTAGAGGAACGCATAGATGAAACAATTTGTTCAATGGCCATGAAGGCAGATGCCGGAGAGCTTGGTCAGACATCAAGGACGCCAAGGTCATTCACTGAATCCCTGGCCAAAGTCATCTTGACTTGTGTCTTGTCACTAGATCTCAATGATTCTGGAAGAGAGAGTGAAGCCAATAACTTTTGTGCAACTCTGCCTCACTTAAAGCCAATTCACTTACAAGTCGGCGTTACCCCCATGATGTCATTAGCCCTCTTGGAAGATGAAGGGCAAACAACAAGAGAAGCTTGAGGAGTTTTCAAGTTCTCTCCCTGACACTCTTTGTTTAGCTGCTGCCTCAAGTCCTTGAAACTCTAAGACTTAAATCCCTCCCCAGCCTAGAGGAAGGTGTTTGCCAGCTGGAGAGCCAACCAGGAGACAGAGGGAGACAGAGACAGAGTCAGAGAGAGAGACAGAGAGGGACAGAGAAAGAGGGACAGAGAGAGAGAGAGACAGAGAAACATAGACATAGAGAGAGAGAGAGAGAGAGAGAGAGAGAGAGAGAGAGAGAGAGAGAGAGAGACAAGAGACAGAGAGAGAGAGAGAGAGAGAAACAAAGAGTGACAGAGACAGAGTCGGAGAGAGAGACAGAGAGGGACAGAGAGAGAGAGACAGAGAGAGACATAGACATAGACAGAGAGACAGAGAGAGAGAGAGAAACATAGACACAGACAGAGAGAGAGAGAGAGAGAGAGAAACAAAGAGTGACAGAGACAGTCGGAGAGAGAGACAGAGGGACAGAGAAAGAGAGACAGAGAGAGAGAGAGAGAGAGACATAGACACAGACAGAGAGAGAGAGAGAGAGAGAGACATAGACACAGACAGAGAGAGAGAGAGAGAGAGAGAGAGAGAGAGAGAGAGAGAAACAAAGAGTGACAGAGACAGAGTCTCTTTGCTTAAACCAGAGATTTGCTTAAATGAAAGGACGGGCCAGATGCAGGAAGAAGACAGATATCCAGATGTAGCAGGTACTTTTTGGAGTAAGAAAAAAAAAACTAAGGAAAAGGAGGAGCAAAGACTTTATTTAGTCAGGGAAAAGAGCAAGGAGGGCCAATGGGAAGTTTTCCTATCTGTCTTTTGAGGCTTAGTTCATCTCCCACTTCCTTTCCTCATTTCTTCAGCCTCCCTTCTCTAAACTTCCACAGCCTTCTCCATGGCACAACTGTCCTAACCATTGAGTCTCCCCAGCCTGGTATCCTTTTCTGCATCCTCAAAGCAGGTATTATCTCCCTCCCAAGACTCCCAGAGGGCAAGGCTCTCAGTTCCCTTCCTTCTATCTCCTTCCTGGTGGGTGTGAGCCTCGGACCTTAAATGGGAAGAAGAGAGGGAGGCTCTGCTCAGATTGGTGAGATGCATGGGGACACACACACACACACACACACACACACACACACACACACACTTTCTTGATGTCTCAGGACAGAGGGAAAGAATGGAGACATAGAGGGTAAGAGTTAGGAAGGCCTTTGTTCCTCTTCCAGGTCAGGACTTCTGGAGGCATTTATTACTGGTGAATGAAAGTTAGATAGAGGCAGAGATAAATAGGAGTGAGAGATCTAAGGAAAGATAAAAAGAAACAAAGAAAAATGGAGAGGCAGAGAAGCTGGGAATATAAAGAGGAGGGGGGAGGAGGGTGCTGAAGTCTCCAGTCTTTGCCTTCTTATGCTGCATTAATGACTCCAGCTTGTCCTGGGCAGCCTTGGATCATGGGGTTCCTAGACAGGTCAATCTGGCTGGCCCTACTCCCCCTTCTTACTCATGGAAATACTCATCCTGCCTAGTTCTCTTCCCCTCCTTCCTCTCCCCTTCACCCCCCACTCATCCTGCCTGGCCATACCCCAGGAGTGATTCACAGTCTGGCCAGCCCATCCAAATTGATTAATTATTGGAAACCGATTCCTTCAGACCGGCCTGGTAGCCTCCGGGGCATGCCGAGCCTGGCCAGGAAACCGCAGAGCGGGAGGCCTCTCCTTTCCCTTCTCCCGACTAATGAATTGGAATTTGATCCATCTAACCACAAATATGGAGGGGCAAGCAGGCATTAGCCTAGCTGTACCCCAGAGTCTGCTAGGGAAGGAAACAGGAGGAAAAACATTCAAACTTGGGCACTTGGAGCCCTGGGTTCTAACCCTATATATAACCCATTTTAATGTGTGACTTGGGGCAAAATAATACACTCTTTCCATCTGAGTCTCAGTTTCCCTTCAATATCCTATCTTGAGGGAAGAGAAATTATCTATAAATACAAACTCTGATCACTCAAGACAAAATGGAACTAGGGGATAAGCCTGGGATTCAGAGGGACCAGGACTCATTCTAGAGAGTGGGCCTGGGATTGCCAGCCAGGAATTTGGATATAAGAGCCATCAAATCTTAGACTCACAGAATCTTGGAATCTTGACATCATAGAATCTCAGAACACTCAAATGTTAGAAGAGCCATAATTAGGGATATTTTCAGCTGTGGTGGAAATCGTTGATACCTTGCCCAAGGTGCTTAGTACAGTGCCTGGCATATATTAGATCCTCAATAAATGTTTATTGAACTATTATTAAACTGAATGGGATTTAAACTCAAATCTTGAGTTGCCTGGGCTTCAACGTCTTCCTTATTACGTGCTTCTCTATCACTCTATTCTACATATGCCCACTCTCTGAACCAACACTGGGTGTTTGTGGGAGAATGAAGGATATTTTGTAGCTGTTGTTTTAACTATGCTGTCTTAGCTATTGCTAAGAGCTGGTTATGTCTACTGGCTGATTGTTAACAAGAAACACACCGGTGAGGATTCATGGGTTATAGAATTAGAAGTACAGACCCACAGAGTTACAGAACAGCTGATCCCTGGGGATGGAGCCTTTGAAATCAAGTGCCCATTTGGCGAACAGCCCAGAGAGATGCTATGCTACTGTAAGTACATTGCCCTGTTTCACAGATACATAAACTGAGGCTCAGAGAGGTGGTTTGCCCAGAGCCACATTGCTTCTAAGGTATGGAGCCAGAATAATGGTTACCTTCGAGTGCTTAAAGGATCATCATGTGGATTTGGGATTAAATTTGTCCCCAGAGGGTAAAACCAGGAGCAGTAGGTGGAAGACAGCAGGGGCAAAGTCAATCTAGTTTCTAGTTGTGCCTCAGTAGGGGAATTAAGACCCTGGATGCCACCCTCAGCTAAGGCTGAGGTGGAAGAAAGCCTTTTAAGAGGGGTCAACAGGGTAACTTGATGGGGGAAGAGGAGGGGATGGATGGGTGCTACTGGCTGCACCCCATGGTGGCAAGAGCTAGTGAAGGACATGAGTGAAGGCAGGGGGACACTGGTCACCCAGAGTACAACTTCCCAAAGAAAGAAATGTAGCCCCCAGATGTGAGCACCCTAAATGTTTATACAGGGCTAGTTTCAGCTTTTATCACAGAGCATTAGAATCACAGAATCATGGGGCAGCTACATGGCACAGTGAGTAAAGCACTGGCCCTAGAGTCAGGAGGACCTGAGTTCAAATCTGACCTCAGACACTTGACACACGACACACTTACTAGCTGTGTGAACTTGGGCAAGTCACTTAACTCCAATTGCCCTGCCTTCCCCCCTCCAAAAACAAAATTTAAAAAAGAATCATAGAATCATAGATTTGGAAGAGATAGAGATCATCTCATCTACTTGAACCACATGAAACCTGTTTTTAACAACCCTGCAAGAACTGGAAATTGAGGGGCTACCTATTGATTGGAGAGTGGCTGAACAAGTTATGGTATATGTATCTCATCTGATCCTCCCAACAACCCTGAGAGGTAGATGCTATTATGATCCCTTCTTGTACTGTAAGAAATGATAAAGGGGATGGTTTCAGAGAGACGTAGGAAGGCTTGTATGAACTGATGCAGAGTGAGGTGAGGAAAAGTAGGAGAACAATTTATATGCATGGACAGTATTGTGAAGTCAAACAGCTTTGAAAGAGTGAGGAACTCTGATCAATACAATGACCGACCACGATTCCAGAGGACTCAAGATAAAACATACTACCCGCCTCCTGACAGAGAGATGAACTCGGAACACAGATGGAGACACGTTTTCAGAGGCGGGGCTCAGAGGGAGGAGGTGGAACCGCAAATGTGGGGATCTGTTTGCTTGACGATATGTGTTTGTAAAAGGGGTTTTGTTTTTCTTGCTTTCTCAGTTTAGGGGTGGGAAAGTGAGATGAAAAGAATTCATGTCTGAAAATAAAATTTAATTTAAAACAGAAAAAATATCACCCTGCACTTACCTTGTCAAGATCTCTGCCCATTGTACATCTATACTGTAAGAACATGAATAAAAGGTCATCTTTGCCATCACCCTGTGCAGGCTATTGCCCTGGCCTAAATCCTATACTCTCATCTGGTGCTCTCAGGGTTTCTTTCCCTCCTTTCCCCGTTACTCCAACTCCATACATCCCTATGGAAACTCCCTATCCTTTCTTCCAACTTCTGCAATCTTGGCTACCCATCCCACAGCCACTTATTTATCCCAAAGCTAAATTGTGCCAATAGGGGAGGGCAAGAGGAGACACCAGTCCCTCCTCCAGAAACACGTGGATGAGATCATAGGAACCTCTGAGAGACAACAGACTTGCCTGTGGGATATGATTCTGGGCATTTCTGGTGGGGTAAGAGGAAGGCTGACAGAAAGTTATGGAACATAAGGTACTTGGAGACAGGTTTGACTCCTGGGCTCATTGACTGCCAAGCACTAGAACAAAAATAATTTTGAATGGGGTTGGATTTTTTGCAGGGAGGGGGAGGGACTTATAATCATAGAATCTTAAAACCTCAGAATTAAAGAACCTTTGAATTTTTGAATGTTTGAAACATATACTCTTAGATAGAAGCTTAAGACTCACCGAATCAGCTCTGGAAGGGGGTACTGAGAGAAGTCAGGGTTTCCTGAGTGAGCAAAGTCAGTCCAGCCTCCCTTAACAAGGTGACTGACTGATGGCTTTCCCTATAGTCTCAATCTCGAGAAACTGGGGCTGGGGGAGCAGCCAGCTCTTGAAGATGGAATTATGGGGGAGGGGAAGAAAAGAGATTTTTTGCCAAATTAATGAAAAATCAATCTAGTCTCCCAGAGACATTAATGTGCAATGGGCCCTGGATGGAGAGATAGCATGAAAATCCAATCTGGTAAATGGAAAGAGGCCTGGCCTTGGCAGGGGTACCTAGGGATGAGGATGGGGAAGCCTGAGAGGAAGGGGAGGGGGTACCCTAAGCTCCTAGAAGGAATGGAAGGAGCCCCTGTGAAGAAATCCTTCTTATGGGCTGGGAGGCAATTCTCCCTAATAAAGAGGATGGAAGCATCATATAATTCAGGGATAGGAGAAACTTTCCATAGGGACCATTTTGTCCAATGCCTTTATTCTGCAGAGAAGAAAAATGTAGCTTAGATCGGATAAAGGAAGGAAGGAAACAAGCATTTATTAAGCACCTACTGTATGCCAGGAACTGGGGACTAAGTGTTCCACAAATACCTCATCTGATCCTCACAGCAATCCTGAGAGGTAGATGCTATTATGATCCCCATTTCACAGTTAAGAAAACTGAGGCAGATAGAGGTCAAATGACTTGTCCTGGGTCATACAGCTAATAAACATTTGAGGCTGGATTTGAACTCAGGTCTTCCCGACTCCAATCCCAGCACTCAAGCTATACCAACTAGCTGCTAGGAAAGGTCTTATCTAAAGCCACACAGTAACAAAGCAGTATTCTAACCTCAAACTCTTTCCATCCTGCCTCTACTTACCCTGAGTGAGTGGAAAGGACTAAAGGAGGCTGATGGGGAATGGGGAAAGGAACAAGAAGTCTGGGGTAAGGACTCCCCAAGCAGTGACCATCAGCCACATAGCAGAGCCTGGCAGGGCTTCAAGCTGCTTGATGCCCCATACCCAAAACTAAACTCATTATCCTTCTCCCACCAAACTTCCTTCTTCCAAATATCTTTATTTCTGCTGAAAGAACCATGAACCTTCCAGTGTCCCAGGTTCATTGCCTCCACATCATCCTGAATGCCTTGCTCTCTATCACTCCAAATATCCAATCAGTGGCCAGTCACCACAATACCTCTCACATCAGACCCAGTGCTAGCGATGAAAAGACAAAAATGAAATACAATCTTTACCCTCAAGATCATAGATTTAGGGCTAAAAGGAACCTGAGAAATCATCTAGCCTGATCCCTCATTTTTACAGATGAGGAGACTAAGGACCAGGAGGAAGAAGTACTTGCCCAAGGTCACCCTAGTACCAAGCTTCAGAACCTGGATTTGAACCCAGGTCCAGAGCTCATTCCTCTACAGCACAATGTCAGCTACACTATTCTGGAGGATGAGACCTCAATTGATGTCCTCAATTTCCCATTACAACCAAACCCCAAAGCTGCCCCTTCCAGGAGCAGGCAAATACAGTAGCAGTAAGAGACAGCTGGAAGTCTGGAGGTCAGTTCAGCAGCGAAGCTGATTGGAGAGGTCTCTGCATGGAGATGACCAAGGGGGCAAAAGCAGAGAGAGGAGAGGAGAGGGTGCAGGACAGACCCCTGGGGGAACACCAGCATTAAAAGATCTCAAAGAAACAGAGAGAGCAGCTGGAAAGGCAGGGGGTAAAGCCTCTGGAATTCCTGGGGTCTTTGGTTTACAGGCTCGGGGAATCCATTGATTGACTGGCTAATTGATTCCTTGACCTCCACAATGGAACAATGGAAAGAGTGTTAACCCTGGAACCACAGTACCTGAAGTCAAATCAACACTTATCATGCACATGTGACCTTGGACAAGCCATGATAGACTCTCTGGACTTCAGTTTCCTTATGTATAAAATGAAGGGTTAGACTAAAAGGCCTTCCCTCCTCCAACATTCCTCAGCACTGGGGTGGCAGAAAGGTGCCCGGAGAGGACTAAGTCATGGATACAGATGGTATTATGTTCCGTCAACTCAAAACCCAGAATAATTCAACATGACATGTCTCCAACTCCCCCCATCCACCCACTCCGACTCCTTCCTGCCGCTATTCAGTGGGAAACAGTGCTGAATTCAGGGTTAGAAAACCTGGGTTCAAATAACCCACTGACCACTTAATACCTGTATGGCCTTAGACAGTTCACTTTCCCTTCCTGGGCCTCAGCTTCCCCATCTGTAAAATGAAGGAGGTTAGATTCAATGGCCTGAGAATCCCTTCCAAGCCTAGATTGTGTGTGTGTGTGTGTGTAAGACAAGACAATTGGGGTTAAGTGATTTGACCAAGGTCACATGGCTAGTAAGTGTGTCAAGTGTCTGAGGCTGAATTTGAACTCAGGTCCTCCTGACTCCAGGGTCGGTGCTCTATTCATTGCGTCACCTTGCTGCCCCATACAGCTCTAAGTTTTTGAACCTGTATCCGACTCCAGCGTCATCATCACAAGAGCACATCTTTCTATTGCCCTTTAAATTTGGCAAAGTATTTCCCTCCTAATGGCCCCTGAGGCAGGGAGGATGAGGGTTACCATCCCCCTGTTCCAAAAGAGGAAAATGTGGAAATAATCCCCATTGGCATTGTTACCATCATCACCATCATCATCAGCCAATACAATACCGGCCAGCAAATATTTACTAGATGCTTACGATTGGGATTCAGAGACAAAATGAAGAACGGCCCCTGCCCGCAAGGAGCTTACACTCTCCATTGAGAAGATGCAACATGGAAATAGATAAGTAATACCTGACTGTTTGAGGAGGGAGAGAGGACCAGCAATTCAGGGGATCTAGAGGAGGGGTCCCTGGGCTGAGCCTTGAAGGGAGGTGGCGGTGGAGGGGACAAGGACAGTTATTCAAGGCATTGGATCTAGAGAGCTCTGTCATCTTCACCAGCATTTGTCACCCAGTTCATGAATCCACCCTGGGGTCAGCTTCCTCTCACTAAGGGGTTTTCAGGCTGTCTCTTCATTACTTGCAGGTGGGTTGTGGGGTGACGGTCTTAGGGACACAGTTTGATTATAAGGAAATGTCTCCATTTTCCTGGGGAAGCCCCCCTGAGCTCCCAGTCTGACTGGGGGAAGCTCAGGGCCAGGCCTGGCAAGAAAGAGGAGCTGGAGCTACAGGAGCTGGCCAGGCTACATTCCCGCTGTCACTCTCAAAGGTAAGCACAGCAGAGTGATGAATGGCCCCGACCGGGCTGGGCTGGACCTGAGCTGGCCATGGTATTTAACAGCCGATATCGGATTGTGCCGGCCCCGCCTGTGACCAGTGCATTACGAGCGTTAATGGAGTCCTGAGGCCCCATTGATTTTTCATTAATTTGGTAAAAATCTTTTTCTTCTCCCCTATAATTCTGTCTTAAAACGCTCCCCCTGACAGCTCGATAACTCACTCCTCCCTTAATGCACGTCTGGCTCATCTGTCGTCTGGGGGCTGCTTGGGAGGGGCCCCGTCCTGGACCTGGGGGAGATGGGCTTGACCTGTCAATCATATCCTCCCCCCTCTCCCCACCCCAGCTCTGGCCAGGCTGGGCTTGGGCCTGGGAGAAGGTAAACATTGAATTATTCATGCAAGACTGGGGGGAAGGCTCAGGTCCAGAGAGATAAGTGCCCTACCTTATCCTGGGACCCTTAGCTAGTCCCTCTCCTAACCTCCCAGAAAAGGTCTACTAGCCCAAGCAAAACCTCTGATTTCCCCACCCTGGATGACATACTTTTAGGCTCCAGGAGTCCCCAAGTCTCTGCCCAACAATTGGTTGGAAAGCAAATGGAGCCACTGACTTCATCTATCTCCCTTAAAGCTTGGGCTGCCACAGGAAGGATGCAGGTTAGATGTGGTAAAGTCCTTCCTAGGTCATGAGAGCTGGCAAGAGGTGAAGAAGGTGGGAGACATCCAAAAGAACAGAGAGAACAGACGGAGAAACAGAAAGATGCTAAGGCACAGTCACAAAAATTGAGAGAGAAAGAGACTAGAAACAAGACAAGAGCAGCCAAAGTCAGAGACACAAAGAGAAAAACAGAGAGAACTTCAAAGGTAGACACAGAGACAAGGACAGAGACAGACAGAGATACCATCACAAAGAGAAAAGAGATGGAAAGTGGAGACGGATACCTCAGAGCTTTCCGGTCCTGGAAGCAGGAGGACAAACTCTGCCAGCCTAAGAATCTGATTCTAAAATTTTCCCAGGGATGGGAACCCGCAATAGCTTCCTGTGCTCTCTCCCACTATGACAGATGCTGGGATTCTAGCAATCTTACCAACCCTTTCTCCTAACCCTGTCTCTCAAATGAAGCCCCCCACTCTTCTCTATGCTTTCACTCATACTGTTGCCCAATTCCTACAGATCCTCCCTCGGAAAGTCTTCCCTGATTGCCCCTCGCCTGAGCTCTGACCACTGATTTTCCTGGATTACTTCAGTCTTTGGGGACTCCTCCTTCAGATCTAGGACTTTCTGAGGGAAGGGGCAATGTCTCCCTCTCCTAGCTGTATTCATCTCCTTGGTTCTTTTCCTGGGCTTGGATGAGGTTGGCCATACTCTGGGGCTTCTCTCCTCCCAGAAAGGCTCCTCCCCAATCTTCCTTTTGCCCAGGAATAAATGGCCCAAAGGCCTCTGTCCATGAAGTTGGAGCCTTGTGGGTTCTAGCAGGTCCCTTCCTCCTTCCTCTAGCTCTCAGCACAGCAGAGACATACCCAGAGACCTCTCTCCTCCCCAGAAGGAGAGACCTCAGAGACACATACATACATCCTTTCTCATCCACCCTCAGTCACACACGCAATGACAAGTCACAACACAAACAAGCAAGTCTCTCACAGAGGTTCAGGATCCTAAGGGCAGATGCAACCTTAGGCATAGAGATCATCACTTAAAGATACATCTCTTTAATGGTCTGCCTCCTTCACTCTGGGAAACCCTCTTGGATGGATGGCCCAGGTTGGGCAGTAGAGACTTTATCAAAACTTCATCGGGGGGGCAGCTAGGTGGCACAGTGAATAGAGCACTGGCCCTGGAGTCAGGAGGACCTGAATTCAAATCCAGCCTCAGACACTTGACACTTACTAGCTGTGTGACCTTGGGCAAGTCACTTAACCCCAACTGCCTTGCCTTCCCCCCTCAAAAAAAATGCTTCATTAGGACTTGAGTTTACTTCACTGGCCCAGGCAGCCTCTCTTCATCACAAACAGGACAGAAATACCTAGCATGTGCATCCATGTACAATTTCATCCAGCCTTCACCAACCTCTTTGCATTTACACAGGTTGCTCTTCTATACCTCTATCCTCAGAAATCCTTCCTCCTTCCAGGGTCAAGCTCTTCTTGGTTGCCTGGTTGCCCTGGTTGCCACCCTCCATCTCTCCTCAATATTCCTAGAGCACTTTTCCTGGATCTCTCCTTTAACCCCATTGTCCCCCCTTGCATAATACCTATCCTTGTCCATGGTGAGGCCACAGGATCCTCTAAGTCTGGCCTGAGAGCTTGGGCCTAACACTTATAGCCAGACTGGGACTCTTCTCTCTCTTCTCACTCTGAGCTGAGACTCTGGTGTACTCAATCAGCAGCAGTGAGATGATCCCACAGAGCCCCCAGGTCCCCAAGCATCCCTATTTGCACCTGTAGCATCCTTTGCTCTTTGGTGGGGTGGGGCAAATGGGGGGGTGAGTAGAGGGGAGCTTCCCTTTCTCCCACCTGAGTCAGGCTGCCAGCTCTTATCTCACACCAACAGAGACCAGGGAAAGGAAAGTAAGAGACCAGTCAGGGTTATTACATACCTGGACTACAGGAACTCCAGAAAGGCAGACTGGTTACTCCGGGAAGCTTTCTGGGATCCTCCCCCTCAGGTAACGATCTTGCCCCTGCCAGAGTCTCAGAAGGAAGGCGTTCGTTCTCTACTTCTTGTATAATATTTGGTGTTAGTCTTGTCTTGAGTGGATAGACATCTTATTCCCAGACTGGTCTTTGAGCCCCATAAAGGTAGGGATGGATGATGACTTTTCTACCCTTAGTCTCTCCTCTGGCCACCAGTACAGAGCCCCATCCTTAGAAGACACTTAACAAATGAGGGAGTCCTCTGTGCTCCTTCAGCAGTAACCTCCCCTTCCATCATGACCTCTGGAATGCTCATTCTGTGTTTAAGAATCTCTATTCCTGTTAGATTTCATCTTCCCATAGTCCTTCCATCTCCTTTCAGTCACAGAAACCTGACTGTCCCCTGAAGACACTCCATCCCTGGCCACCCTTTCCAGGACTGCATGTACCATCTCTCTCTGGTATGAGTTTGTACCTCCCACTAACCATATGGCTCATAGTTTTCCTCTCCACCTCAACCTTACCTTATACTTGGTACCTTGAGCTTAGATGGTAATATCCCTCCAAATGCCCTGACTTCCCAGATTATCAACTTCCAATGATCAGCACCTTCAGCAGCTTGCCCCAACTCCAGCCACAGCCATGGATGGTCACACCTAAGTGTTCCATCTTCAGAGTGCATAACTTTGACATTCTTCACCTCACTACACTTTCCAACAGAGCCAGCTTGTGGTGCAATGGATAGAACACTGGGTCTGGAGTCAGGAAGCCCTTAATTCAAATTCAGCTTCAGACATTGACTAGCTGTAAGGCACTTTACCCCTGTCTGCCTCAGTTTCCTCAAATGTAAACCTCAGGGTTATTGTGAGGATCAAGTGAGACAATATTTGTAAAAAGCACTTAGCACTGTGTCTGGCACAAGGTAGGTACAATATAAATGTTTATTTCCTCCCGTCCTTCCACCTCCTCTGTGATTCACCCCTCTTAGAACTACTCCCCTTTCTCACTGAAACCTCCAGTCACTCCATTCCCCACTAAATCCCCAGGCCACCACCTTTGCACAGGCCTCTCCTTTCCCCACTTCGGAATCTCAATCCTTTGGTTAACCTTTTCTTGAGTTTTGAATTCCTGGCACCATCATCCTTTAGGCAGCTAGGTGGCACAGAAGATAAGAGTGCTGGGCCTGGAGTCAGGAAGATCTGAGTTCAAATCTAGATTCAGACATTACTAGCTCATGATTCAGGGCTAGTCACTCACTTAACATCAGTTTCCTCAAATGTAAAAAAGGGGACAGTAATAGTGCCTACTTCTCAGGATTGTCATGAGGACCCAGTATTTGTAAAGCTCAGCACTGTGCCTGGCACGTGATAGTCACTATCCATGCCAACCTTTATGAGGTTCAAAGACCAGTCTGGGAATAAGATGTCTATCCACTCAGACAAGACTAACACAAAATATTATACAAGAAGTGGAGAGTAAATACCCTCCTCTGAGACTCTGGCAGGGGCAAGATTGTTAACTGAGGGGGAGGATCCCAGAAAATTTCCCAGAGTAACCAGGCTGCCTTTCTGGAGTTCCTGTAGCCCAGGTATGTATCAGCCCTGACTGGCCTCTTTCTTTCCCTTCCTGGTCTCTGTTGGTGTGAGTTAAGAGCTGGCAGCCTGACTCAGGTACCAGGCACATGGTAGATGCTTCTTTCCTACAGTCATACTCCACTATCCACCTCCATTCCTGGTCATGGGCTGCTGGAAGAACTCAGTCATCCCACAGCTGGGCTGAATCTCCAATCTCAGCTTAGCCACCTGCGCTACAATCCTACACCCTACCAAGGCTGATCCAAACCTCTTCTCAAGTCATCTACTCATTCTGTCCTTCCTTTCTCTCAGAAGAAAATCTTGCTTGATTCTTCACTGGGAAAATTGAGACTGTCTGCCTCAAGTTCAACACTTCAAATCACCTCAGTATCATCCTCCATCTTCTTTGTTCACAGTCTGTGATGGATGAAGAGGTGTCCCTTCTCCTTACCAACACCCCCCTCATTTGTGCTGTCCCCTTTATCTGTTTGCTCCTTTTATCATCCCCTCTCTCTCCCTAATTTTAATCTCTGATAATCTACTGGTTTCCTTCTCTTGCCTTCAGACATGCCTATGTCTCCCTCATTCTTACAAAAAATGAGCAAAAAAAACCCTTTGTGTGATCCTATCCTGCCCTAAAAGTAGAATCCCGTATTTAAATGTCCCCTCTTTCACTGTCATAAACGTAGTGGGTGGGTAGAGATTTCCTATAATCATTGCCTCCACTTCCTCAACTCTTTGGAACATGTCTTCTGCCTGTACTTGCCGTTCTTGTTTCAATCATGTCTGACTCTCTGTGATCCCATTTGGGGTTTTCTTGGCTGAGATAATAGAGTGGTTTGTCGTTCCTTCTCCAGCTCATTTTGCAGATGGGACAAACAGGATTAAGTGACTTACTCAGGGTCACACAGCTAGTGTCCGAGGCAAGATTTGAGCTATTGTTCCTGACTTCAGGCTCAGAGCTCTAAACCACTGTACCACCTAGCTCACACATTCTACAAGAAGCCAAACTGTCCTGATATTTCTTGTACACAGCATTATTTCTTTAGTCCCTGTACCTTCTCACAGTCTGCTTCCCATGCCTGAAACGCTCTCCTTCCTCACCTCTGCCTTCTGGAACCCCTAACTCCCTTCAAAAGTTCAGCTAAAGCACTTCCTTCCACAAGAATCTTTTCTTGATTCTCCAATGACTGTACATTTATTTTGTATAGAATGTTTTTATTTTTCTTTTAACTTGTTATATGCCTTTAATAGAATTTAAGCTCCTGGGGGACAAGAATTCGTTCATCTCTGCTCTTGCCCCCTTAGCATTTAGCAAAGTGTCTGGTATGCATGGTAAGGGGGACCACAGAGCCATTTTGAACAGAGCTAATCATTAAATTGTCTGTGAACATCTACACCTCAGAAACCGGCAAACTATGTAAATCGGGGTTTGATTGATTGTTTTGTTGATTTGTAGACTTAAGAATGTGATAGAGAAGATGATAACAATGAAGATTAAACTTAAAATCATGCCATGCATACATGCCTCCCCTCCAGCTATAGTTAAGCATTTACCAGCATACCACAGCATAGAGTAAATGCCTAATAAGTATTTGTTGGTTGACTGAGATGAGTAAATTAAACTATACACAAAGTAAATGCGCAGTAATTTCTCGGGGAAAGTCACTAATGACTGTTGGAATCACAATAGATTCTGTGTACAAATATAGAGTTAGCCCTCACCAACGAGACCCCTAAAAAGAATTCCTAGTTGTAGATCCTGACCCTTAGCTTTCTAGACAGAGGAGGAAGGATTTCCTAGGCAGTGTGATCCTAGATTTGGGCCTTTTCATGAGAAAAAGGGATTTCCTGAACATTTTACCTCTTGGAGAGAGAAAAGGATTTTGCTTCCCCATGTGGTTCCTAGGGCTGGATGGCAAGAGACCAAAATCCGTTGTATGGAGGGGCACGAGACCTGGATTTTTCACTCTGCTACTAAACTACTATACATATAGTACAGATCCAGTGGGAAGGCTTAGCCTCAATAGCACCACCAAATGTGTTTCCCTTTTAGGGGTTCCAAGTCCTCAAAGGGTCTCTGTGGAATAAAGACTCATTAGAAAATCAGTGACCTGATGCCTGTTTGGCAGCCCCAAAAGTGCTTCCCTTGGCGGGGCCAAATGGGAAGTGGCCTTGAGTTTGGAATATGATGGACAGAGAGCATTAATTAATTACTTGTCATGTACCAAACACTATGCTAAGTGCTGAGGGATACAAATTCAAGCAAATAAGGCAGTTCCTACATTTAAGAAGCTTACATTCTAATGCATGAAAACAACACATAAAAGAGAATTGGACAGCGGGTGTGGAGAGAAAGGGTAACCCCACAGGAACCAGGTGGTTCAGTTGGTTGGTGAGAAAAGGGAGAAGTCTTTTCACTTCTCTAGTGAGCATGCCAAGACAGGAAAGAAGTGAAGCCTATCTGGGGCCATTACGGAAATATTGATCTCTAAGAGAGAATTGCCAATCAGGAGGAAACCTCAGGGAGAAGTTTTTACCAGGGTGAGAAGTCAGTTAGTGAGGAGGCAGAGAAGTCTGAAGGTGAAACTGAGGACCTTGTGGGAAAAAGGGACTCACCAAAAAGAGAGAAAATTGTATTGCTATTTTGGGGCTTTTGTGAATTCTTTTATGTGTTATCTTGTTTTGTTTATGGACTCTGGTAAGTCTTTTGCATTTTTCCATTATTTTTGGAGTGAAATCTCAACCAACCTGTATGTGATAAATGCATCTGTTACTTTTGAACGCCTAACTGATAACTGGGAATCCAGTCACCCAGATCTGAGACTTTTCAGAGGAAACTGAGTTGGCCAGAGTAACATAAGCCAAAGGGTGAGCGATCTTTTGGGGGTAGTTTCCAAATTTGAACTCAGTGTATGTGAGCCCAGTGTGGGGACACTGGACCATACTTACATCAAGAGTAAACCTTCCTCTTGGCAATTTACAATCATTTTTCCTAGTTCTGCCTTGTGGACTCAAGGAAAACAAGACTAAGCACATGAAAGCTCTTCAGGCAGATGAATACATGCCTTCCAGGATTTCTCTTCTATAGGCTAAACATCCCTAGATCCTTCAAACAGTCATTACATGGGCAGGATCCTGAGATTCTACCCCATCCTAGTTACTCTCTCTCTCTCTCTCTCTCTCTCTCTCTCTCTCTCTCTCTCTCTCTCTCTCTTTCTCTTACCCTTCTCCCCCTTCTTTCCCTCTCTCCTTTCCTCTCCTCTCTCTCCTCTCTTCTCTTCTCTCTTCTTCTCTCCTGTCCATCTCTCTCTCTCTGTATCTCTCTTTCTCCTCCCCTCTCCCCCTCTCTCTCCCCCTCTCTTTTCTCCTCTCCTCTTCTCTTATTGAGAGAGGAGGAAAAAGAGAAAAAGGAGGGGAGAGAGAACAGAAGAGGAAAAGAAAGAGAGGAGGGAAAGAAAGAGAAAGAAGAGAAGAGAAGAAAAGAGGAGAGGAGGGGAGGGGAAAAGACAAGGGAAGAGAGGGGATAGAGAAGGGGGGAAGAGAGGAAGAAAGAGCAGCTAGAACTAGTGGCAAGAAGCATCTTCAAGGAGCGTGACCCTTTTAACCACAGAAAAGAATCATAGAAGGAGAGAGTAAGCCTGCACTTAGAAGTTGAGCTAAAGAGAAGAGCAGGCTCAGATGAGAAACTGGGCCCAGGAGAAAACAGCCTGAGGACACCCCAAGCAGGTGAAAGACTCTGGGCCTTTGCATTATCGGACACAAGCTGCATTGGCCATGTATGTTCCCCAGACACAAGACCTTCCAACTCTTGGCACCTGTTGTTCCCTTGGACTGTCCCCCATACCTGGAAAACTCTCCTTTCTTAGCTTCATCTATCAAACCTACCTTCTACAGGAAGTTTTCCCAAACCCCTCTTAATCCCAATGCCTTCCCTCTGGTAATTATTTCCTATCCATCTTGTATACATCTTGCTTTGTGTGCATTTGTCTGCATGTTATCTCCTCCATTAGATTATAAACTCCTCCAGGGCAGGGATGTCTTTTGCCTCTTTTTGTATCCCCAAAGCTTAACACAGTGCCTGCCATATACAAACCTAAAAAGCTGATTGATTGTTATACGTGTGTATGTGAATTCTAGGTTTGCACTAACTCTTCCTGCAGACCTGGGAGTAGTGACCTCCACCACCAGAGACCCAAAGTGCTGATTGTGACAGTAGAGAAGTGTGACACAATTACATTTTGTGACATGAGGAGTAGGGAAGGAGAGGGTATGGGTAGTATGGTGTGAGTATGGAGGTGAGACAGTATGGGTAAACAGGAAGAGCCATTAGCTTGGACTTAGGAAACCTGGATTCAAATCCTGACTCTAATTGTGTGATAGGTGACTAGCAGTATGTGGCTAGTTATGTGATCTGGGCAAGTCATTTCCCCTCACTAGGTCTCAGTTTACTCATCTATAAACTAGGTATGATAATGTAGGGATTATCTGCCACACAAGGCTATTGTGAAGGAAACATTTCATACAACTTAGTTCCAAAAATATAAACTATTACTATCATTGGCATTCCAAGGGAGGCCCCTCTCCAAACATCAGGAAACATCTGGATTTCTTGGAATAGTGTGCAGGTGGATTATCTGAGTGGAAAGGAGACAGAAGGAGGCCCCCTGACTCCTGCGCTCCTTGCAAGTAAAAACATCTAGGTCACCTTTTGCTTTCTTGCCTCTCCACCCAAATGTCCAGGTGCTGCATAGACAGAGCTCTGTGACTCCCACCCTGTCATTTCCTCCTCTAATTTCCCCTGAAGACCTGGCCTGAGCCTTGGTCCCTGGAGGCCTGAGCACATCTGGAATAGGTCTGGTGCCTGGAGCCTCCCTCCGGCCTCCCTTAACAGGCCTTTGGTGAGGTTATTGACACAGGTCTTGCCCATGAGCCTGCTGCCAGGGCATGGTGTGTTTGGTGGGTCTCCCTCCACTCATTCCTATTCCTCTCCTCATTATGAAGGAGGTTTGGCCATCCCTCTCGTGGAGGAGGGACTGAGGAACAGAGATATTAGCCCAACTGAATGACCTGGGTAAGGCATAACCTGGGTAAGGTTAACCTCAGCCTTCCTCTGTTAAACAAGGGGTTTGAGCTAAGTGACCTCCAAAGTCTCCTTCAGCTCTGAATTCTGAGGCCCAGGCTACAACACAAAGTCATCGGGGCCTCTGGAATTGTCAGTCCCTGACTTCAGCTTTTGCCACTCTGGACTGGGTGAATTTGGGCAAATCATTCCACTTCTCTGGGCCTCAGTGTTCCTCTCTGCAAAATGGGGGTTTTAATACTTCCATTACTTAGCAAATAGGACTTGTTTTGAATCTTAAAGCACTAAAAGAAGAGAAGAGATCTCCTATTACCTAGAACTGGGGTGGGGGAGGGTGAGGAGGCAGCAGAAGCCCTGCCTTCCCAGTCAAAAGACCCGAATGAGTTTGTAGCCAGGCTCAATCAAACAAACAACTAATCGATCAATCAACCAGCATTTATTAATTACCTACTATGTGCCAGGCACTGTTCAACAAAATCAAACAGTCCTTGCCCTCAAGGAGTTTACATTGTGATGGAGGAGACAACATGGACATTTATGGATATGCACAAGACACATACGTAACTGTATGAGCCTAGGCAGGTTATGGGAGTCTCAGTTTTCTCATCTATAAAATGGGGATAATAATCCTTGCACTCCCTACACTACAGGGAGTAAGTGTTGTGGAAGAAACTGTAAAGCTCTGTAGAAATGGGGGCTATGATGAGGCTCCTTATTCAGAACTCCGGAATTCAAAGTCCTCCTGGCTTAGCCACCAGAAATCCAGGTCTCTGCTGCAAGAACACTCTGGAACTCTCTTTAGAAGCCCCAGACCCCACCATTAAAGACTTCTGCTTCCTTCTGCTCCACTCTACTCAATTCAACTTCATTGTATTAGAACATATTAATAATCATATAATATCACATAATATATAAATTATATACTTATATGGATATAATATTACATAATATAAAATACTATGCTATTTGTATCATGCACATATATCTTATATAATAGCATTATATGAGAGAGCCATCGCACCATAATGGAGTAAGTTTCCCATCCCACCTGTTTGACAAATGCTGGCTGTGTGACCTTGGACAAGTCACTTAACTTCTACATGCTGAAAGAACTCTCTTAAGACTTAGTTGCAGAAGAGGTGTTGACCTACCGCCAGAAAGGAGTTTCCTTGTCTGCGAGCTTCTTCATCTGGAAGTGATCTACACCAGTTAAATCAGAGGTCCAGTCTCAGTCATCATCCTATGGGAGTAACAGCAAAGATAGCTGACCTTTTAGCTAGTGTTTTAAGGCTTGCAAAGCACTTTATGTCCACTATCCCATTTGAGCCTCATAACAGCAGAATGAGGCTATTATGATCCCCATTTTATAGATGAAGAAACAGGCTCAGAACAATGTGAAAAACGAAGCCTAATGATAAGGACCACAAGTTGTAATCCAGATCATAGAATTTACACCTGGAAGGGATTTTAGGTCAAGGTCCTAGTATGGTGAGGGTCTCTGTCCTGCATGCTGGAGATACAAGATGAATAATGACATAGGGTCTGCCTTCAATATAATGGGGAAGGGGAGGGATGTGACATTCAGAGAGAAGTATGGCACAAGATAAAGTACTTCTGGGCTATTTGAGGAGGAACTGTCTACCTTCTAGGGCATCTATGTGACTCAGTGGACAAAGCCAGGTCTGGAATCAGGAAGACCTGAGTTCAAATCTGGCCTCAGTTACTTGCTAGCTGTGTGACCCTGACCAAGTCCCTTAACTCTGTTTGCCTCAGTTTCCTCATCTGTAAGATGAACTAGAGAAGGAAATGGCAAACCATTCCAGTATCTCTGCCAACAAAACCCCAAATGGGGTCATGAAGAGTCAGACATGACTGAACAGCAACAAATCCACTTTCAGCCAGCTGGGTCAGGAAAGGCTTCATGAAGGATGTGACCCCTGAGCTGGACCTCGAAGGAAGAGAAGGATTTCTCAGTCATCAGAGATGAGGGGGAGGGTGGAGCTGCTCCACCCAGCCATTGGGTAGCTTCTCTAGGCTCCCTTTGCCTCTCTTTATTCATCAACACTACAAAAATCCCCATGGCTGTCATTTGAAAGTTCTATTTTTAGTGATAGCATTGTGATTTAATATGCTTCATTATTTTTTTAAATCTTGGTTTAACTCTTTGTAATACAGTGAGTGATATGAAAGTTTCTTTCTAAGTAGATTTTTGTCTCCATACTTCATGTTAATGGCTATCCTGGCTAAAAAACATCTGAATGTCATTCAGTTAATAAAGAGTCAGTCTACCAATTATGCAAAAGTATTTGTTGAAATCTGGCTGGTAAATTTATTTATTTGGGTGGGGTTTTTAAAATTTTTTTTTATTTTTAATTTTTTTTTTTTTCTGGCTGGTAAATTTAGATATTCTCTGACCCAGGGAGGGGGACATGGTCTCTAGAGATCAGCCCCCGAGGGTAGATGGAGGATAGAAGAACTTTGGCAGGACAGACAGCAAGATGCCCAGCTAGGCCTTGGTTTCCTGGTGGTGAATGACCTTCATTTGCTTCCAAACTGTCCAGTGCCTTGCTTTTGTTTTGGTTTGGGGCAGGGAGGGGGGAGCCTGGGAAGCAGGGTTGCAGACCTGGGCGGTTCTAGGCTTCGCTACTGGAGCCCCAAGCCCCCTGGCAGCAGCAGGGTTCACTGGCTCCTGCTTCCCGGGTAGCTGCTGCTGCTTTCTCCCTCCCCTGCTCCCTCTCCAGATGCTGTGAAGATGCCGCCTCTCCTGCACTGTCCTCCCTGCAGCTCCTTCGGTCAGCAGGAGCCTCCCCAGTACTGAAGGGCAGGCCCATCAGCAAGAAGCTCAAGTCCTAAGGAAACAGAATCCCCTTCCCAAGCCAGGGCTTACTCAAGGTCTGCCCCCAGGCTTTGTCCAGTTGGGGAGCATTCATCTCATTCCCCTTCTGTACCCTCCTCTTCCTCTTCCATCTTCCCTCATCCTGCTCATCTGCTTATGTGCAAGCAGGCACACACACGCACACACACACACACACACACACACACACACACACACACCCCTTCTGAAGGTCCCATGGGAGGGTCCCTGCTCCCAGAGGATCAGGGTCTGCCATCCCAGGTGTGCTGGAGTGAGGAGCCCTAGCCAGGGGACATCTGAGATGTCTACTGCTGCTGGGGCTACAGAGGGGGAGGCCTGGGAGTGGTGGGGGCCAGGTGGAAGATGACTGCCTGCCCAGGCCTGCCTGGGGAGGAGTGCTTGTGGCTGACCCTCCTGCCTCCTGCGAGGCGGTAATGGGCACAGGGGGAGGGAAGGGGAGAGGGGAAGGAGGGAGGAGAGCTGCAGAGCCAGAAAGCAGCTGCAAGAGCCCCAAACAGCTGAGCTCTTCTCCTTGGTTTTCTAGCAGCTTCTTTTGGAACCGTAATGGATCGTCTCAAATATCTCGTTTGGGAGATAACTGTTTCTGCACCCCTACCTCCTGCAGGAAACCCTTCTGTCAGTAACAATCCTTCTCTTGAGATTCCACATAACACTTAATTTCACAACTGTGACCCTATTTATCCCCCAACTAGATGGCGAATTCCATGAGGGTCGGTGGGGGCAAAGGGCATGTTTTATTTACTATTGTAACTGGGACACCCCAGTGCCTGATGAGGACTTCAGCAAGCTGTTCAGATGGGATAAGTGTCTGATGAATGAACAAATGATGGAGTTCTCATCGAGAAATCAGGGCCCAAACCAACCTTCTCTTCTCATTTCTCTGAATGTTCCCAATAGGGAAGACACAGCAAGGCAAGACCAATTGATCCTGGATTCTTTGAGCTCCTCCCATGTGCCTAGGCCTGTGCTGGGAATGTTGTGATGGAGGTAAAGAAAAGATCAGACAGGAAAATGAATCTATAGCACTTAATCTATAGCACCTTTCTTCCCAAAAAGTCCAGGAGGTGGAAAACACAAATAATATTATCCTCACTCCACAGATTAGGAATCTGAGGTTCTAGCCTCGATCTGTGAGTGACAAAGCCTGCAGTTTGTAGATGTCTGATTTGAGATTCAAATACAGGTTTCCTGTCTCCCTGATCCAGCACACTCTCTCTCTCTCTCTCTCTCTTTTCTCTCTCTCTCTCTCTCTCTCTCTCTCTCTCTCTCTCTCTCTCTCTCCCTCTCTCTCTCTCTCCCTCCCTGGTGGCACTCAAGATGGGCTTATGACAGGACAATGGAATGTCACAACTGGAAGGGACAACTACCTCAATCTTCTTGTTTTACAAAATGGCAGAGAGCCATAGGTTTGAGGAATTTATTCAAGGTCACAGAGATAAGTCAGCAGCAAAACTGAGGTGTTTTGTTGTTGTTTTTAAGACTGGGTCTCCCCATCTTGACAGGCTGGAAGTGAAGCAGCCAATTCCAATACCAGTTGTCACAGATCTGACCTGCTTAGTCTTTCCAACCTGAACTGATTCTCTCTTCCTTAGGTAAACTAGTGGCTTTCTGATCCTGGGATCTCATCATATTGGCCCTGGACTTTATGGACATATCTAATCAGATTTGGCCTGCTGAAGCTCAGAACTCAGTGGACCCACCAGCCTGACTTTCCCCACGAACAATGGCAACAGGCCTGCACCACCGTGCCCAGTGAAAACTGAAATCTGAACCCAGGTCTTCTGATAAAGGACATGACCCTGAACTATCTCCCTCCAAGGCCTCTTTCTCCCCTGTAGTGAGCATTAGACTTCCTATGGCATCACTCTCGATCTTTTAAGACCCCCAAGTCCAGTAGTCATATAGTATGGTAGAGCTGAGTTCTAGGCCTGGTTCTGCCACTGTCTGCCTTTGTGACCTTGGATAAGTGATTTACCACCCTGGACCCTGAACTCCTCATATGTAAAATGGAGATTTTGACTACTCACTCTTCCCTGCAGATTATTGAGATGACTCCATGAGATGTGTGAGTAGCACTCTGAAATGTTTGGAGAGAACGTGATCTGCCCACCCCTCCACACCAACTTGACTCAGCCAGTCCCCATGAAAAAACCAGCAAACAATGGAATGGCTTTTAAACATTGAACTGAGAACCTATTTCTTCAGAGAACCTCATGTCCGGGTTCTGCATATCTTCCCTAGGAACCGAAAACCTCAGGGTCTTATTTCTCTGCCACTCCAACTCCCAGACAAAGCATGAGGGAGGGCAGGGAATAGGTCACCACCAGGGAAACATTTGTTCCTTGGGAGTGGGTTTGGGGGGGGGGGGGCGGTCCTTTGGAGAACAGGTGATTATTTCTCTCTGCCTCTTCCCATTCCTGCCAAGCTGACTAGTGGAACACTGGGGTTATCAAAGGCTGGAACTCTATAGGGCCCCTGTCCAGAGGTATCAGTGAACTCAGGAAGACTCGGTTTATCCTGGGATTCAAGAATGTGTGACTCAATTTGATCAATGAACTCCCTTCTCCTTACCATAACCCTGAAGCAGGACTCAGCCTGTCTCCTTCCCCTCTGTTGCCTGTCCATATTTATACCTTTCCACCTCTCTTCCTATCTCTATCTTCATCTCTTCAATTTGTGTCTCTTAATCCCCACGTTTCTCTCCCTCTCTCCCTCTCTCCCTCTCTCTCTCTCTTTCTCCCTCTCTCCCTCTCTCTCTCTGTTTCTCTCTCCCTCTCTCTCTCTCTTTCTCTCTCTCCCTCTCTCTCTCTCTCTCTCCCTCTCTCCCTCTCTTTCTCTCTCTCTCCCTCTCTCTCTCTCCCTCTCTCCCTCTCTCTCTCTCTTTCTCTCTCTCCTCTCCCCTATCTTTTTTCTCTCTCTCCCTCCATCTCTCTTCCCATCTCCCTGTCTGTCTCCCCCTCCCCTTTCTACACTATCTGCATTTCTCTTGATCTTTCCATCTCTTTTTATCTCTTCCTGATTCAAACTCCATGTGTCTGTGTATCTTTCTTTTTGTCTTTATCTTTGATGTTCTCTGTATCTCTGGTTCTATCTTCATTTTAGCCTTGGTCTTGCGCGCGCACGCGCACACACACACACACACACACCATCTCTCTGTGTCTATGTCTGTATCTCTCTGATTCCCTCTACGTTTTCATCCTTATTTTCTATTTCTCTCTCTTCCTCTCATTTCCTCTAACTATATCTTTACCTCTTTCTCTCTGTGTCAATATCCTTGCCTTTCTATGTGTCTATAACTTTATCTTGCTGTGTGTCTTTATCTTCCCCTCTCTGTTGGTCTGTCTCTGTCATGTCTGCCTCTCTCTTATCTCTTTCTTTATCTCCATTACTTCCTATCTCTCCTCTCTCTGCCTGTCTTTATCTTTGTTCTTCTCTCTTCTCTCTCTTCTTCTAACTCTATCTCCACTTCCCTCTCTCTGCCTATATCTTTGCCTTTCTGTGTCTATAAATCTGCCTTGTAAAGCTTATCTTTGCCTCTCTGTATGTATTTTTCTGTTTCTATCTCTCTCTACCTCTTCTGTCTATATCTCTGGCTCTGTGCCCCTGTAGCTACACCTCTACCTCACTCTGTCTCTGTCTCTATCTCTATCTTTGTCTCTCTCTCTGTCTGTCTCTCTGTCTCTGTCTCTCTGTTTCTTTCTCTCTATCTCTTTCTCTCTCTCTATATATATATATGTATATATATATATGTATACCTCTTCCTTCCTCTCTCTATATCTCTGACTCTCTCTGTATGTATATATCTCAATATCCCTACACTTTTCTTTCTCTGTCTCTGCTCCATTCTATCTCTCTTTTGTATATCTCTCCATCTGTCTCTATCTCTTACTATCTCTCTTTATGTCTCTGTATCCACAGGGATGGGAAGGAGGAGGCAAAAATTCTCTGCTTTATCCCTTTCTACTCTGTCTCTCTTCTCTATATCTCTCCATCTATCACTATCTCTTCCTATCTCTCTTTATCTCTGCCTCTTTATGTCTCTGCATCTATATCTCTATCTATCTGCCTCAACCTCTTTCTATTTCTCTATGTCTGCTTCTTTCTAGCTAGATGTCTGCCTTTGCCTCTATCTCTATTTGACATCTCTGCCTCTGTCTGTCTCTTCCCTTGTCTCATCCTGTCTTTTTATCTCTCTTTCCCCCTTTCTCTGTGTCCCTCTGCGTTTAAGTATCTATCTCCCCAGATCTCCCTGTCTTTCTGGTTCTCCCTCTGTCTCTCCGAATCAGTCTCTGTTTCCCTCGCCCCCTCCCACATCCCCCAGTTCCCAAGTGGCCTCCCCTCCAGCTGCATTAATCTCCCTCCCTCTCCCCCTCACCCTCCCTGCTCGCTGGCTCTCTCCAGTGCTGGCTCCAACTCCTAGGCAGGCTGGGCTCTGGCTCCTGCTGACCGAAGCTGAAATGGATTTTGCCTCCTCCCTCCCAGCCCTGTAGGTTTCTGTTGGCAAAGCAAAAAGAATTCTGTGCTGATCTCAACTCTGACCTCTCGCTCAGGGGACATGAACACTTGGACACATGAAATATTGTTTCCCAGGGCCCCCTGAGTTTGGGTCCGTGCATGTGTGCATGCGCAGGCACACACACACACACACACACACACACACACACATACACACACACACACACACACACACACTCACACACACTCACACATTCACACACGGAATCCTAGAATCTCAGAACTAGAAGGAACCTCAGAGGTCTCTAACCCAGCCTATACCTGAATAAAAATCACTTCTCCAACACCCCCAACTTTTGGTCACCCAGCCTCTACTTAAAGACTGCCAATGGTGGTGGAACCCACCTCCCACCTCCCAAGGCAATTCATCCCACTTTTGGACAGCTCCAATTTTTAGGTGTTTTTTCTTATATTGAGCCTAAATCTACCTCTGTGCCTTCTCATAGACTCATAGGATCTAACATTAGAAGAGGACTCCCCTCCCTCCCCATTCAACCCACCCTTATTTTTCAAATGAGGAGATTGAAGTAACTTAGCAAAGGTCACACAGGTAGTATAAGAACTAGGCTTTGAACTGAGGTCCTCTGACTCTACTTTTACCACCCACACACACATACCTCCAAAGCCAAAAAAAGGTCCTAGTTCTGCTCCCTCCCTCCCTGCTAATGATTCCTGCAAATCAGCTCCTTCTGCCCCAGGACAGCCTGGCAGATGTGAGAAGTCAGTGATCCTATCCAGGCAAAGTCTTCTTTTCTCTAGGCTAAGTATTTTCAGACTTAGTTTCCTCAGCTGCAAAATGAAAACTCATTTTATAGATCTGAACCTCAGAGGCTCAGAAGGTTTCTGAGGCCCCTTCCAGATCTAAATTTATGATGCTTTGATTTTTCAGACTCATATGACATAGCAGTCTCCTCCTCATCCAACTTGCCCTCTTCCGGACACATATGTCCATCCCTAAAATGTGGCACTCGAATTTGGACAGATGTGTCTGTACTGGACAGAGGACAAAGTAACCTTTCTCCTTATGGACATTATGTTTCTCTTAATGCAGACTAAAGATCTTGTTAGTTTTGGGGCTACTGTGTCACTCTTCTGTTTCATATGGAACCTGAAATCCACTAAGACCCTCAGATCTTTTTCACACAATTTGTTAACTAGACCTGTCTCTCCCATCTTGTACTGGCACACTAATTAAAAAAAAAAATCTAAACCTCATGTAGGACTTTGTCTTTGCCCTATTAAATTTCATCTTATTAGAATTGTTCTATCTTCCTACCCTATGGAGCTCTTTTTGGATCCCTATTCATTTTTGCAGAGGGTCCTGATAAGATTTACAATCACTCAGAAATGTTCAGCCCAACAATCCACAAATGGGAAATCAAGAAGAAGCATGCCTGTTGTCTCGATTATGATAGCAATTGGATAGACAACCCATAGAGTGGTCCATCACTAGCAGCTAGTGCCCTGCCCTCTAACTTATCCCGAATTTGATTTGCATATAGCATATAAACATCTATATATGTAAGTATTGTTTCCTCAGTTAGAGTGTAAGCTTCCTGAGAGCAGGGACTATTTCATTTCTGCTGTTTAGCCTCAGTGTTTTAACACAGTACCTGGCACATGGTGGGTGATTTTAAAATGCTTGGTGATGGACTGATCACATAAATCCAGGACAGGTAATATGGAAGGACAATGAAGAAAAAGGAAGAGAAAGAAAGAGAGACAGATTTCATTTTGGAGATCATACAGTACTCTCAATGACCCCTCCCTTCTTCTTGAAAACAAAAGCCCTTCTTTTTAACACCAATATTCATCTAGCCATGCTATATCAAGGCTGTGAATCAAGAAGCACCATAATCTCTGAAGAATGAAAATTGCAGGTCATTTAAAGGGCAATGGAGAGATGTACGGTGGGTGTAAATAGGCTTCAGCATATATCAATGATGAACTGCACACAAGAAGCTGTGTAAAAGATATCATCAAAGAGACGTATAATCAGAAAAGGAAGTGGGTTGGTCATATTGGAAGAGTGCAGGCCCGAGATGTACAGCCTTTCTACCTCACTGATGGTCATAGAGTATTAGGAGACCTAGAGAAAACTACCTCTTGCCCCAGGAACACCGGATTGCTCCTCTGTGGAGAATTTATGAAAGGCCATGGACAAAAGCCCAAGGGTGAGAAAGCATGGAAATCTATCCCATTTCTTATCAATGAGATCAGGGGTCACTGACGCATCAATTTCTTTTCTGATATATTCACTATCTTGCCTAGCTTTGTGTCAAGTATGGCAAGTATGAAAAACATCTATGCCTCCAATTTGAATCACTGATAAAAAAAAAAAACATTAAACATTATAGGATAAAGGACAGAGTCCCGCGGTACACCATTAGGGACCTCCCCACCAGACTGACATTGGTTCATTGAACTATCTATCACTCAGCAGGTGTCTGGACAGAAGGTTTTAAGAAATATAAGGAGCAGGGGTGACTAGGTGGCCCAGTGAATAGAGCACCAGTCCTGGAGTCAGGAGGACCTGAGTTCAAATCTGGCCTCAGACACTTAACACTTACTAGTTGTGTGACCTTGGGCAAGTCATGTAACCCCAAGTGCCCTGTCCTCTCCTCTCCAAAAAGCAAAAAAAAGAAAGAAAGAAAGAAAGAAAGAAAGAAAGAAAGAAAGAAAGAAGGAAGGAAGGAAGAAAAAGAAAGAAAGAAAGAAAGAAAGAAAGAAAGAAAGAAAGAAAGAAAGAAAGAAAGAAAGAAAGAAAAAGAAAGAAAGAAATAGGAGGAAGAAGAGACCACTTTCAGCTTTGGGATCAGAGAAGGATTTTTGGAATAGGTAGCAACTGAGTTAAGCCCTCACAATCATCACTATTCTCTCAGCTATCAGCATCACCGTCACCAAAACCAAGATGCTCATTATCATCCCCATCATTATGATTTTGACTCCCCATCCCCATTGACATTGACAAATAGAACGTCTTTGTGGATTTTGGAGGCACTCTGGGAAATGGGTGGGCTACTACCTACACCTTTCCCGAAGCCTGTGTATTTTGTAACGTCTCCCTGGGCCAAGGTAGAGGGAGAGCATCGCTATCGAGGTAGGAGTCACATGGGTATATGTTGGAGGAGTATGATCATCAGATCAGGAATAGAGGGAGTTCCCAATTTCTGTGGGATGCAGGTCCAGTTGAGGTCTGGGTTGTTTTTTAAATGGATCAATAAGCAAAATCCAAGGAGTGGGAAGCTGGGAGAAGCCAAGGGCAGAGCACCAATCTGGGTGCTAAAAAGGGGAAAATGGAAAAATACCTTTCCAGGAAGAAGAATATCCTCTGGAAGTGAGTTCTCAGTCTGAGTTTGGAGATAGTGGACAATATGAGACTTCAGGCCAAGGAAGAGCCAGGGGGAAATTAGGTTAGCTTCACAAAGATTGAGAGTCATCCAGTTTTACTGATAATTCTGTTAGCTCCTTGATTTGGGAATCACAGCCTCCTAACAAGGGACCTCAGAAGCCATACATACAGCCACACTACCTGACCAAGGATCTTTCCTAGGTGGAGTATTAGAGCTCTGGGCTTGAAGTCAGGAAGACCTGAGTTCAAATGTGGCTTTAGGTACTGGATAAGATTAGGTAATCTGTTTGCCTCCATTTCCTCATCTGTAACATGAGAATCATAATAGCACCTACCTCCCAGCATTGTTGTAAGGATCAGATGAAATAACCATGTAAAGTGCTTAGCCTAGTGCCTGGTACATAGCAGGTGCTTAGTAAATGCTTATTCTCTTCCCCTCCTTCACCCCCCTCCCTTAGAGAATCCTTGACATGCGGTCATTAACTTCCTCTTGGAGACTTCCAATGATAAGGGACCTCATTACACTTCTGTACAGCTTTTTACTGGACTGAAATTCTCCTCTCTTCAATTCTCCTCTCTCCTCTCTCTGTGGCTCCTAGCTCTTTCGTCTGGGGCCAAACAGGACAAATCAAACTCTTTCCAAGATGGTGGCTCTTCAAATGCTTGGAGATAGCTCCTATGGCCCTGACCACCATAATTCTTCTATTCTCCAGCCTGAATATCCCCAGTTCCTTCAAGGAAGGACTCCTTCCTTGCCTGGTATGGTGTCTATCTCTTACACCATCCCGGTCACCCTCCTCTGGAAGCCTTCCAGCTTGCCAAATGTCCTTTCTAAAATTTAGTACCCAGAATTCAATACAATACCCTAGATAATTAGCATTTGCACAGTAATAGCTAGCATTTATACAGCATTGTAAGGTTTATAAAGCACTGTCTATATCTATATGTGTGTATACATATATGTACATAAAATTTCATTTGACTCTCACAACAACCCTGGGAAGACAGATGCTATCATTACCTCCATCTTACAGATGAAAAAACTGAAACTAAGAGAAGCTAAGTGATTTGCCCAGGGTCACACAGCTAGTGTCTGAGGCAGGATTTGAACTCGTGTTCTCCTGATTCCAGGCCCTGTGCTATATGCACTGAACCCCCTAACTGTCAGGTAGAATCTGACCAGGGCAGAGAGTGATGAAATTCTCATCTCCCTCATTCTGCATCCTCTCTATTAAATGTATCCCAAGTAGTGGCTTTTTTAACCATCATACCACACTTCTGACTCATGGAGTTTGTGGTCAGTCAGCCAATTTATTGTCGACTGCGTGCCAGGCACTGTGTTAAGCACTAAGCATGCAAAGAAGGGCAAAATATAGTCCATGCTCTCAGGGAGCTCAAGGTCTAATGCGGGAGACAACGTGCACACAACTGTGTACAAAAAAGAGAGATGAGTCTTCCTGACTCCAGGCCAGCACTCTGGCCATTATGCCATCTAGCTACCCCCCCAAAAAAGTCACTTATACAGGACTGGGGAGGCAAGACTAGACAATACAACCTTGTGAAAAAGATCTAGGGGTATTAGTAATCTGCAAGCTCCCAGTAAGTTAAACATGTTAACTGGTCACCAAAGGAACTATTGCAGTCTTCGGTTGTATTAAGAGAAGCCTGGAGTCCAGGACTCAGGAAATGACACTCCTTGTGTGCTCTGCCTTGCCCAGGCCATATTTGGAGCTTTGGGTTCAAATTCTGTTTCAAGTGCTTCCTGACTGTGTGACCTCAGGTAAGTCATTTAACCTCATCGAAAAAATTCAGTGAATAAAACCTGTAGCATTTACCTAACAGGGTTGTAATGAGGATCAGACAGGTCATGTGCATAAAGTAATGGAGCGCTGGGCATGGACTAAGGAAGACCTGAGTTCAAATCCTGCCTCAGACACTTACTAGCTGTGTGACCCTGGGCAAGTCTCTTAACCTCTGGCTGCCTCAGTTAGATGAAGATGATAATAGCACCTCCCTTCCAGGGCTGTTATGAAAATAAAGCACTTTGCAAACCTTGAAGCTCTATGTAAATGCTGGCCCTTATTATTTGCAAACTTATAACACAATATCAGTTGCTATCTTCATCATCATCATCCATCCTCAGAAGACAGAATTAGGAGCAATGGTCTTCAGTTAAGAAGAGGCAGATTCAAGCTTGATGTAAGAAATGTTTCCTAACAGAGTTACATAAAAGTGAGATGGGCTGCCTCTCTGAAGGTGGTGGGCTCTCCCTCTGCCCTGGAGGTTTTCAAGCAAAATACTGGATGGGGAGATTCATGCCTGTGTACAGGTGGGCCCAGGAGGCCTCCAAGGTTCCTCCCAGCTGAGGCTCCTTGCATCTGTAATTCCATGGGCTTACCCAAGGGGCATGATGTTCAGGTGTGTGCGTGTTTGTGTCCTCTCCCTCTCTGGATCTTTCTGGAGCTGTGCAGGGGCCCAGAACACCTGACCTTTCCTGTATCCTCAGTGCTGCTGATTCAGCCAGATCATCTCCCCAGTCCTAGGCCAGAGGATCCACCAGGGAGGATGGAAGGGACAGAACATCTCAGATTCTGAGACAGGAAGGGGTCCAGCAGACAGACGCCAGAGGGGTTAGCTGATGGATGGATGAATCGCTGGATGCAAGGAACAAGGAGGCTACAGCCCTCCCAGGAGACAGAATCATTTGTGGGCTCACAGAATAGAGCCCTGATGTCATCAGAGGAAGAGTCTGGGAGGCAGAAGCCCTGGGCCCTGATTTTCCTTGCTCCTGACTCCACTGTAAGACTCTAGTCTACAGCAAGCCCCTTCTCTTTCTGGGCCTCATTTTCCCCAAATATAACATGACAATAAATTGCTCCTTCACATAAAATTAGCTGGAGAAGCAAACAGTAAAGTCAGTAGAATCTTTCCTCTGTCCATACCCTCCCTCCCTCTCTCCCAGTGTCTTGGATCAGAGCTTTTCCCCAGTGTCTCCTTGAGTCTCTGTGGCTCAAGACTCCCTCCTCCCCCCAGTTACCTCCCTCTCAGGGCCCAGAGCTCTGATCCTTCTTCTGACCTCTGTGAGGAAGATCGGAGCTGGTGAGTGCATTCACCCAGAGAATCACACGCTGTCAGAGCAAGAAGGGCCTGTGAGACAAAGATAGGCGGAGCTGGAAGGGCTTCATTACTGCATCCTGGAGCAAAAAGAGTTTGAGTCCCAAGTCAGAAGATCTGGGTAGAAGTCCCTAGTTCTGATGCCTACCAGCTATGGTTATTTTACCCCTCTGAGACTCAGTCTCTTTATCTATAAAAATGGGAATAGTAAAGTTGGTACTACCCACCACACACAGTTGCTTTGTAAATCCTGAATTCTGGAAATGTGGCACTATTATCATTAGCACAAAATGGCAAAACTGGAAGGAACTTCAGAATTTAATTCAATCCAACAATGGTTTATGAGGTCATTGTGCAGGGCCATATTTGAGGTTCAGACAGAGGTAGAAAGTTTGAAAAAGGCATGGTCCCCCACTTTCATAGAGCCCACATTCTTGTGACTCTAATAATGCACTGTATCACAAAGGACTATTCAATCTGTCTCTAGGAATACAGAGTGCCCTCACCATCTCATTGTGGTATAATAGAAAGAGACCTAGTTGTGGAGGCAAGAGCCCTTCATTCAAGCCAAGCAAGAGAGACTTGACTACTTATTCCTAGAAACTATATTTCTTTTAACAGGCAGCTGGGTGGGATGGTGGATAGAGTGCCAGACTTGAAAACAGGAAGACCCAAGTTCAAATCTGGCCTCTGACACTTACTAGCTGTGTGGCCCTGGGCAAATCACTTAACCCTGTTTGCCTCAGTTTCCTCATCCATAAAATGAGCTGGAGAAGGAAACAGTAAACCACTCTAGTATCTCTGCCAAGAAAATCCCAAAAGGAGTCATGAAGAGTTGGAAACAACTGAACAAATGTAGCCCAAGATCATAGCAGCTTTTTTCTCTTCCCTATCACACTACTGGCTTGTGGTCCACTAAAGCCCTAAAATCTTTTTTTCAGACAAACTACTGTCTACCCACATCT
Organism: Pseudochirops corinnae; assembly: GCA_028646515.1. NCBI lineage: Eukaryota > Metazoa > Chordata > Mammalia > Diprotodontia > Pseudocheiridae > Pseudochirops > Pseudochirops corinnae. The sequence goes on along the minus strand of CM053587.1, from coordinate 288,450,945 downwards.
CTTCCATTTTGTATTTTTGTGACTGGTCATTTTCACACAAGTGTAAGTCTTTGTGTTTATCCCTCTTACATTTTATCTTGTCATATTTGGTCCACTGAGATTTTTTTGAATCCTGAACCCTGTCATCCAGTGTGTTAGCTAGCTATTTATTCCCCCCTGTTTTGTTTCATCTGCAAATCCAACCTGAGTCACTGATAAAAATGTCCAGTAGCAAGAGCCAAGCATAGATCCTTGGGGCACTACACTGGATACTTCCTGCCACATTGACATTGATGGTGTCTACTCATTTCTTGATCTTAGAAGACAAAGGCATCCAGGGGTTCAGGCCCTAGTTTCCCTCCACTGGGAAGGAGGGAAGGTTCCCCTCCAGGTTTCCCTCTAATTCAGGGCCTAGTTGCTCTCACCTAGGTCACATGGGAATATTTGTAGTCAAGAAAGAAGGAGGGAGTTTACTGGGTAAAAATGTATCTGGGTAGCACTTTCCCTGACAACTGTCATCCCTCCCCAAATTAATTAAAACTACTTCCCCAGGAAGTCTTCTCTGATTGATACCTCTCAGGTCCAGACCTTCCCATGCTTTCTCTAGTGGAGACAAGTTCATCTATAGCTGCCTCTAGCCTCAAGCCCTCAACTCCATTTACACTCTAGGAGTTCCAGGAGTTCCAAGGTTGGCTAGTACCCTCATCCTGGGCCTTCTCCAGTTGTCCTGTTCTATATCTGGCCATTGGACCCAGATGGCTCCGGGAGAGAAAGTGAGGCTGGTGACTGTGCACAGCCCTGCCTTACTTAAATCCAATTCATTTGCAAGTCATAGCATCACCTTCCTGATGCCATGGTCTTCTTTGAGAATGAAGAACAAACCACACAGTACCCTCATCAATGATAAAACAGGTTTTCCTCCTAGAGAGGGGATAGCATCTTCTACTCCAGACCCTTCCCCTCCCAGACTGTCACTCCCTAAAGGGAGTGACTGACTCCATTCTCTCCCCAGACCCTCATTCTTGTCTTCTCTGTCCAGTCCTAGTCACAAAGGCCCAGGCTTAACTCTGGCCTCAGACACTTTCATGCTATGTGCCCCTGGGCAAGTTGCTTAACACTCTGTTCATAACCTCAAAGGTCCCTCCTGGCTCTAAATCTATGACCCTGATAAGTATTTGAGGGTTTGTCATGTGAGTGATGGATTTATTCTGCTTGGTCCCCAAGGGTGAAATGAAAAGTTGCAAAGAAGAAGGTTTGAGGTGGATGCCACAAAAGAAGTGCCAACAATTAGAGTGATACAAAAAAGGAAGCAAGGGGCGGCTAGGTGGCGCAGTGAATAGAGCACCAGCCCTGGAGTCAGAAGGACCTGGTTTAAATCCAGCCTCAGACACTTAACACTTACTAGCCATGTGATCTTGGGCAAGTCACTTAACCCCAATTGCCCTGCCTTCCCCCCTGCAAAAAGAAAAAAAAAGAAGCAAGCTGTCTCCGGAGATCATGGTCCCGCCCTCACCTGAGGTCTCCAAACAGAGGCTGGGTGACTATATGTCAGGATGTCATTCTGAGATTCTCTGAGAGGGATGATATCACTGCTGCTGCTGCTGCTGCTGGACAAAAATAAGGCCAGGCATAACATACTTGTATGTGGAGATTTAAAGTTTGAAAAGCAGTGTACACTCACAGCTGCACTGCCCACATTGGTGATGGTGGGTGGCATCACGGTAACTCCCCTCCAGACTTCCTTACTAGTCCATGGTTAAAAGCAGATTCAGAAATACTGAAGCCAGGCCCGAAGTAACCACCTCTTCTCTACCCAGTTGTGACGCTATCAAAGCCCTCACAACCCAGGCCTAGGCCAGCAGGAGGCAAGCCACGTGGAAGTAGGGGACGGGTGGGATGACCCCTACCCGGGGCAGGTGCCTCCCACTCTCCTTGTCCTTCCATGTCCATTCCATCCTTTATCAAGCTCCACATCTGCCCCGCTTCTCCCATATCCCTGCAGGAATGGGTCCAGGAGGTGAATTGTGCTGAAGGAGACCAGGGGTGGCCAAAGGGAAACCTCAGGCTCATAATGTTATATGACTTGTTACCACCCATTATAGTCTTCAGCTCTTAGCCCAAGCTTGGCTATAGACTGTGAGAGCTGCGGGGGGGGGTTGGGGGGTGGGGGGGGGGTCTCTAAGCAACATGACCTGGTCCTTGTTGGTCCTTCTTATTTACTCTCTCTAATACTCTAATGCTTATAAAGCACTTTCCTCACAGCAACAATGAGAAAGGGATAAGTATTATCATCTTTATTTTACTGATAAAGAAACTGTAACTCAGAAAAACTAAGCAACTCACCCAAGATGATTATCAGGGCAGGAGTGAAAACTTAATATTTTGAGTTCTTTCCCCTGATCTGGAAAGGACCTTAGAACTGAGAACAGAGAAGGTCGAATCTGGGATGACCACCACCATCACCATCATCATCATCATCACCATCACCATCATCACCATCATCACCGTCACCATCACCATCATCATCATCACCATTACCATCATCATCATCATCACCACCATCACCATCATCATCACCATCATCATCATCATCATCACCATTATCATCATCATCATCATCATCACCATCATCATCATCATCATCATCACCATCACCATTATCATCACCATCATCATCATCACCATCATCATCACTATCACCATCACCACCACCATCACCACCATCACCATCATCACCATCATCATCATCACCATCATCATCACTATCACCATCACCATCATCACCATCACCATCATCATCATCACCATCACCATCATCACCATCATCATCATCACCATCATCATCATCATCACTATCACCATCACCATCACCATCACCATTTCTGTATCACCTCCATGTTTATAAAATTGCTTTCCTCAAAATACCCCTATGAAGGAAGCAGTGAAAGTATTATTATCCCATTCTACAGATGGAGAACAGAGATTTGGAGATGGGAGGTGACACAGTGCCCAGTAGTTAGTGCTTCAAGGATTACACAGCATTTTATATATGTTATCTTACGATGAGCCTATGAGGTAGGTACCATGATTGTCTCCATTTTACAGTTAAGGAAACTGAGGCAAAAAGAGAGTAAGTGACTTTCCCAGGGTCATCACACAGCTACAAAGTGTGTGACAAAGCATTTGGATTCAGGTCTTCCTAACTCCAAATCCAGGGCTCTAGACACTTTAGAATATAGAATATAAAATGTCTGAGCTGCAAGACATCTTGTCCAACACCCTCACTTTACAGAGAAGGCCACTGAGGCCCAGAGAGGGGAAGTAATTTGCTAAAAGGCACACAGCAAGTTGAGGGGCCAGCCAGGACTAGAATCCAAGCCTCTTCCCTCCCAGCCCAGGGCTCTCTCTCTTCTGCTCCAGACTCCCTACAGCCCAAGGGATTCTGGAAGGACTGGAGGTGGGGGGTGGGGGGAGTTGATGTTTTCTCCCGGGGACAGGCCCTGCCAACCTTGTCATCCCCAATTAGCGGGTAATTACCTCCCTGACACGAGTGTTTATTAATCAAATTAATGCACCCCGGGGAGGTGGGAAAGGGGGAGGGCTGACCTTGGCAGTTTTGCTGAGCCAAGGATTCTCCTGGGAAGGGGGAGTCCAGCCTCTTGTCAGCTAGGCATCGAGTGTTTGTGTGTATCCCCAGGACACTTGGGGGTGGCTGGAAGGGGACATCTCCTTGTCCCACCCTCTCCACCCCACCCCCTTCTCAGCCTTAATCTCATTTCCCCCTGATTCTGCCCCCCCTCACCCTAGAGAGGGAAACCTCCCTGCAACACGAGGCCCCCAGGCAGAGCTTTGAAGGACTCCAGGGGGAGAAATCCCAGCAAGATCGGAGCTCAGTTAAAAGAAAGTCTGATGCAGGAGATGGAACCTAAATTCTAGTCTGATTCTGACCGGGGATTTCTGTGTGACCTTGGGCAAATTTCTCCCCTTTCTGGGTCTCAGCCTCCTCTTCTGTAAGATAGCAAGAATTGCACTAGGGAGAATTAGTCAACCCTTTGAGATTCCACTGCAATCTATCTCATTCAAAGTTCTCAAATCACTCTGGGCAGGGGGTGGACAGAGAGGAGCATTCCTATACTCTAGAGGAGAAACTGAAAGCTCAGAGTACAGCAGTGCCTGCCCCAGGAAGACGCATCCAGACAGGGAAGAGGCAGGAGCATCAGCCCAGTCCTGCACTCCCAGAAGCCTAGGAAGAAAGAGCTCTTTGTCCGTAATAATAACTGACATTTCCATAGATCTTTAAGGTTCCTTGAGTACTTTACATATGTGATCTCATCTGCCCCCCAAAACAACCCTCGATGCTATTATTATCTACATGTTACAGATGAGGAAGCTGAAACTGACTGAGGGTGGGAAAGCTAGTAAGTATCTGAGGCAGAATTCAAACTCAGGTCTTCCTGGCTAGAAAACCAGCATGTTATGTTCCATCTACCTGCCTAAAGAAAAAGTCCCGTTGTGTATCACCCAGCTTCCACCAATACCACCAGAGGGACTCAACCCTATTCCTACCTCCTTCCTCTGGGAACCAGAGAGATAGACGGATAGAGGGATAGAGACAGAGTGAGAGAAAAAAGAAGAAAATGACAAAAGCAAGAAAGAAATAGAGGGAAACAGGGAGAGACATAAGAAGAGAGACAGAGATCATAAGATTTAGAGATAAAAAGGGCTTTAGAAATCTCTTGGACTCCTTTCCCCCTTATCTCCATACCCCCTTCCTAGTTTAGGAATTTGAAACCCAGAGAGTGGGTTGGTGGTGGAGCCCAGGCTAGATGCCGGGTCTCCTGAATCCTCATCAATTGTTTCTGGGGG
>CM053587.1:288421711-288446000 GCA_028646515.1 Pseudochirops corinnae | reverse complement strand
TCTCTAATTCTTATGATCAGTGAGAAGCATATAGTGACCCAAAGAAAAAGAGAAAATAAGGAAAAGAGATGAAGAAATGGGGAAAGGGGAAGGGGAGAGATTTGGAGAGAAAGATCTGGGAACATAGAATACCAAGCCCAAGAGAGAAGTCTAGAGAGAGTATCACAAATAGAACAAGAGACCTGGAAACACAGGGAGACTGACTAAGAAGGAAGGAGACAGAGCGACAGAGATTCAGAGATTAAGAGAGATCTGGAGAGAAATAGGGAGAGACAGAGAGGTAGGAAGAGACAGAGAAAAAGAATTAGAAAGAGATCAGAAAGACTTAAGGAAGACAGAGGAAAAGAAATGGGGCGAGCCTGGAAGAAACAGGAGAGACAGAAAAGAAGAGGGAGACAGGGAGAGATAGAGACAAAGAATGAGGTAAAGATACGCAAACTGAGACACAGAGAAATAAATAGTGACAAGGGTGTGGGTCCCAAAACAGACTGACAGAAGTTCCTGTAATCTCAGGTCTTCCTGTCCCCACTGCCCAAAACCCAGCTAGGTCCACTCTCTCCTCCACCCCATCATCTGTCCTGCTATTTGGACGTGCAACTGCTGCCCTCTGGTGGCCACAGGCTGAACAGCAGGAGTTTCTCCAAATCATCAGATTCCCAACTGTGTTCCTGCCTCCCACAATGATGAGGTCCTTGGCTCTCCACCCTGCGGCAAGGATGACTTCTTAGCTCCATCTGCCTCTCCCTGCCCCATCTATCCATCCTCTATTCAGCTATAACACAGATTGGGGTGGGGGTTGCACACTGGCCCCCTACCTTAGTTAGGAAAGTCCAGCATCATTCACTGTTTGAATTTAGAACCTCATGTTGCCAGGGGAAATAGAATGTACAAGATGAAAAGGACTTTGAGTTTAGAACCAAGAAGGGACATTGAAGATCATCTAATCTAGTCAGTCAGTCAAGAAGCTGTTTATTGCATTCCAGGCATTCTGCTAAGTGCCGAAGATATAAAGAAAGGCAAAAATACAGACCCTGCCTTCAAGGAACTCATCATCTAAGAGGGGAGACAGAAGCAAATACATACCGTGAAAATGGAAGGTGATCTCAGAGGGAAGACCATAAGCATTTGGGCCAGAATTGAGGAAAAGTCTCTTGCAGAAAGTGGGTTTTGTTCTAAATTTTTAAGAAAAGTAGTGAGGCCAGGAAAAAAGTGAGAAGGGAGAGCATTCATTCCATGCATGGGAGATAGGCAGTAAAAAGGTACAGAGTCGGAGGATGGATTGTCAACAATCCAGTAACAACCAGAAAGCCAGCATCACTGGCTTATGGAGTCCTTAGAGGGAAGTTAAAGGTAAGACAACTGGCAAGGTCATGTAACAGTGATTCTCTGGCCTCCGCTATCCCCAGGTAAGTGGGATTCTGGAGCTGGCTCAATCAGGCTCTAGAGAGCTGATTGTTAAATTTTCATTGCAAACGTTTACACCTTAGAAACCTGAAGATTCTACAAATCAGGTATTTATTTACTGTTTTATTGTCTAGTTGGGTTTTTTTTTGGTCACTCAAATACATCTAAAAATTTCCACTTTAATTATTATTTAGTTGTTATTCAGTTCCAAACTCCCTCCCTCTAACCCCTCCTGATTGTCTAGATTTAGGAAAATATAGGTTAATAATGTAGATTAAATGTAAAAAGTGTGTTGTGAAGTCATTTCTGAGAGCTGTTTGTTAAACATTTACCAGCATACCTCTGCCCCCAGGGTTCACCCTTTAGAAGCCTGAGGGAGCGTTTCTTGTCTCAGCCCCTGTGGCTGCCCTAGTTTTAGAAATCCAAGTGTCCTGATTCCTTTTAACCATTGGAGTACTCCTTTCCCATCTGTACTCTGCTCTACTGTCAAGGTGATTCTCCTAAGGTGCAGCTTGGATCATGTCACCCTCCTCTACTCAATGAACTCCAATGGCTCCTTATTAACTCTGGGATTAAATACAAATGCCTCTATTTGTCCTTTAAAACCATTCGCAAACTGGCCTGTTCCTACTATAATGGAGTTTGTGGCATGTACAGATCTCGTAAAATGGAGACACCCATGAGGGAGACGCCGAATGTTTGGATGTTTGTTTTGGCTTGACTTCTGAAGTAATGATGCCTTTGTAAAAAGCCAACCTGACTGTTGAAGGGTTAAAAGAACTGGGTGAGACAAATTATGGTATGTGAATGTGACGGAATGTTACTGTGCTATGAGAAATGAGGAAAGGATAGTTTCAGAGAAGCCTGGGAAGACTTGTAAGAACTGATGCAGAGCAAGATGAGCAGAACGAGGAAAACAATGTATGCAATGGCAACAATATTGTTAAGACAAATGTGGAAAGACTGGGAATTCTGATCAACACAATAACCTACCATGATTCTATATCCTTGCCAGATCCGAATGTCTAGAATTCCCCTACTTTCCCTGCCCACCCAACAACTGCTTAGCCTGGTCTCTCCTGAGGAATAATAGCTAACACAGACTTTAAATATGCATAGGGCTTCACATAATGTAATCTAATTTACTCCTCACCATATCACTGGAACGTAGATGCTATTGTTGGCCCCATTTTACAGTTGGGGAAACTGAGGCAGCAAAAGGTTAAGTGACTTGCTCAGGGTCACACAGATAGTGCCTGATAGAGTGTCTTCCTGACTCCAAGTCTAGCACTTTTTTCTTCTGCCCCACCTAAGTGCCCAGTCCTTGCTCCTCCTACAAGCCACTGTCGTGGTCCTTGTCTCTATCCCCGGGACTGATTTTCCTTTTGACTCTGAAGCCTGCATAGTTCTGGGAAACAGATGCGCCTTGGGAGAAAGAAAGGAAAGGCTTGTTGGGTTAGAGCCCTCTCTGGGAAATTACCTCAACTAATTAGTCAGTTACTACATCACTTCTGTTTTCAAATACCCAACCATTGGCAGACAGGTTTGACCCCTTGCTCACATAGATCCAGAAAAACTATGTAGGACAAGGGAAGTACATTGCTAAAAGGTTTCCCGGGAATGCTGGAGATGAGCAACTCTTCTGTTCTACCTGCTAAGATTCTTAGGTTTCCCTTCCACTTGGGTTATTAGGAATACAAGTCCTCCCACACTATTACTGGTGAACTACTTTCTGAATAAAGGTAAAAGCCACATTGGGAGAAACAGAGATAGAGAGAAGGAACCTTCCCTTTACTCCGAGGAGGTAAGCTATGACTTAGATTTGGTGTTAGAGAAAGGCAGTTCGGTGTAGTAGATCCAGGGTCTTTGGTTTGAATTTTGACTTTGCTGACTTTGACGTTCAGATTTGGCATGAAGGATTGTGTGTAGTCTCTTAAATGGCTCCTCAAGTCATTTGGTGAGAAAAGTTGCTGGTTCAGGCCCCTCTAGCTGTGCCTTTCTCTTTCTCCTTATCCCAAGTGAACTTAGCCAATAAATACCCAGGTAACCAGAGGTTGAAAGAAAAGGATGGTGGCTGAAGGAGAGAAGCTTGGGAACCTGTCGCACCCACTGCCTGCTGCTTCCATCCAAGGTCAGTGGGAGCCTTTCCTTTAGGCACCTCTGGTGTTCTCCTGGCTGTGGACAGGTTTGGTTCCTCCAGTGGCCCCTGCACTGTGGTCAGTCACTACTACGCTGCCCCAGTGGTGTCCCTTGCTGGTGAGCAGATGCAGCCTCACACAATTCCTAGCTGTGTGGCCTTGGGAGAGTCACCTAACTCAGATAGTAGTACCTACCTCCCAGGATTGTTGTCAGGATAAAATGAAATCATATTTGTAAAGCTAAGGTGGGGGGGGGGGGAGAAGAAAAAAGAAACAAGACATTTATATGATAATTTTGTTGTATATTTAAGAGGAATAACAAGTTACACACAGTAGATCTGCAGTTTCATGTGCAATAAATACTTTTTCTTGCACTATGGTATGAAAATGCTTGTTTTATTCCATAAATTAGAAATAAAATAAATTTTTAAAAAACCATAAAGTGCTATGTGAATGTAAGCTATTGTAATTTGTATTATAACTGTAGAGGGACACCACCCTTTGGACAAACACATTTTTGGGACAGAGCTCACCACCTGACCCTCTTCATCTTTCAGTATGAAAGACAGAAGTTTTAAGACTTCCCATTGCGCTTGCAAAAGGTTCAGAGGATGGGGGTGGCCACAGAAGGCCAACATAGGGCTGGGGTGGATGCCAGGGCCTCCCTCTGCCCCTGCCCTGAGGGCTCTGGCTCCAGCTTCTGCTTTTCTCCTCTGAGAGTCCCAACCACACAGGCTCCCTTCCTTCCTTCTCTTTCCTTTCTCCAAGTACCCTTTCCTTTCTTAGCATGCTCCATTTCCTCAACGGAACTGCTTTCAGCCCTGAACATGAGTGCTATGCCATGTTGACATTGATTTGACCATCCTTTGGTCCAGATTCAGCATCTTCTCCCAGTTTTTCTCTTTGCACTTCAGTGAAAGGAGAATGCCACAGTGGAATGGTCTGCTGTGTGAGCTCAGGCAAATGACTTGTCCTGTCTGGGGACTCAGTTTCTTCATCTGTGAAACCAAAGAATGAGACTTACTTTTCCCACCTACTAATTTATTTTTAAAAAATTAAATTGTATTTTTTAAATGGGCAAAAATTGATCTGAAAATACTAAATTATATTTTTTTCAATGAGCAAAAATTGAAAATATTACATTGTATTTTTTCATTGGAAAAAAATTGACTTTTTTCCCCTCTCTTCCACTCCCAACTCACTGGGGGAGAGGGGAACCCTTGTAACAACTCATCTTTTCATTTGTAAACTTCCTGAGGAAAGAGGTTATTTAATCTTTGTATTTCTACAGCAAAGCACAATACACAAAGCAGAAGTACAATAACTGTTTAATTTAACTGAAAATGCTTACCTTAGTCATCTGCTGCTATGAGACCTAGGGCATATTCTTACCTCACTGAGCCTTAGTCTTCTTAACTGCTAAATAGGGATGAAAATACTACCTCTACTCAAAACTATTTCTGAGGAAAATTCTTTGTAATTTTAACATGCCAAAAGTACTTTTTAACAATTTTTATTAATAGCTTTTGTTATCTCATCAATATGTTCCAATATATCCCTCCTTCCCTTTTCAGAGAGCATCCATATAAACAGAGGAGAAAAATGTTCACCTATCAACACATAAACCAAGTCCACCATCTTATATAGTGTTCCATACCCATACCCCCTCACTTCTGCAAAGAAGGGATAGAGGTTCATCCTCCCTTACCTTAACCGGGGTCAAGCTTGGTCATTATAATGTTTTGGTGTTGTTTCTACTTGCATTGTCTTAATAATTTCACATAGCGTTTTCCTGGTTCTGTTTGCTTCGCCTTGCATCAGTTCAAATTAGCCTTTGGATGCTTCTCTGAGGTAATCACAGCCATCATTTCTTAGAGCTGTTATATTCCACTACATTTGCCTGTTACAATTTATTTAGCCCTTCCCCAATCTGTTTTGCCTCCATTTCCTTACCATTACAAAATGGGCTGCTATAAATATTTTGACATATTTGGGACTTTTTGAAAAAATCATTGACTTCCTTGAGATATATGCCTAGCAGTGGGATCTCTGGGTCAAAAGATAATAGACATTTTAGTTACTTTCTTAGCATAATTCCAAATTGCAGTCCAGAATGGTGTGACAAGTTCACAACCCTATCAAGTGTGCCTGTTGTTCCACAACCACTCCAACATGAATATTCTCATCTTTCGCCATCTTTTCCAATTTACTGTATGTAAAATGAAACCTCAAAGTTGTTTTAATTTGTATCTCTTAATGATTAGTGATTTGGATGAATCTCTCATACACTTAATAGTTTTCAATTCCTCCTTCGAGAACTCTTTAATATGCTCTATTAAAGGGAGTTATGTATTACCCGAGAGAACCAGGATCTCAAGTTTCAGTTCTATTCTATCTCATTCTAGGATTTCAGAACATTTTTCTTATTCCTGCACAGTCCCTATCTAGAGCAGGAGGACTGTCCCTGCCAATGACAATCCAGAATTTACTGGGGTGGGAGAAAGGTAGGAAAATTCAGATTTGGGGCTAGGGAGGAAAGAAGTTGGAGATAGGGGGAGGGAACATTCTTCTCAGAGCTCCCTGCTCCATCTATTCCCTAACTCAGAAATGTACTCTCCAATCCTGCTATCCTGGGACCAGGTAGCTCATTTGAAAATGGCTGCACTCCCCCTGCCATTCAGAGACAGGAGCTGATACCCAACCCTCTCTGCTGAGAATCACAGAATCTTAAACACTACTGGAAGGCACCTCAGAGGCCATCTACTCCAAACCATACCTGAAATAGAATCTCTTCTACATTATCCCTGCTAAATAAATTTAGAAAGGTGCTTTGAGATGTGCAGGCAGCCTAGGAGAAGAAAGATGTGCCGACCTCCCCCTCTGAGGAGGGCCCGGGGATAAGAACTAACTCACCCTGCCTCCCTCCACCCCAATTTGTCCCTGGATTCCCCAAGCTGGTAATGTGTCTTATGTCTTTTCTCTCAGCCTACCCAGGCCCCTCCTGTTGGAATTTAAGAAGCAGGATCCTGCCCTCCCCCACAACCACACAGACAAATTCCACTTGACTCAAACATTTATTAAGTGCCCACTACCCACATCTCTGCCATCCAGGAGTTCAGTCTAAAAGGACACTGCTTCTACAGAAATAAGTGTGATACAATGACAGTGTAAGGGAGACCAGACCAAGGACTTTGAAATCCAAAGAGGGAAAGATCACTTCAAATGGGGTGATCACGGAGTAGGCTTCTTGGAGAGGACACCTGAGTTAAGTCTTGAAGGAGAGGGCAGAGTATGGATTGAGGGGAGAAGGTTCTACCCCCGAAGAGAACTCAAGACTCCTTGGACCCTTAGAGATGAAGAATTCTAATTTCCTCATTTGATCGAGGGAAAAACTGAGAGCAAGAGAATTAACTCGTCTGGGGTCAGGGTCTCCCTTCCCCAAAACACATCCTCCCACACTGTAGATGTTTACCAGGCACAGTTCTCTATTAATGTAACTAGCATGTGTGCAGAGCACCAGGTCAGGACACCTGGCTCTCAGTCCTACATCAGCCTTTAACTCACCAGGTCACCCTAAGCAAGTTTGTTCCCTGTCCTGGATCTGTTTCCTCGCCTGCAAAATGAGAGAATGGGACTCCAAGTTCACTAAGCCCCCTTTGGGCCCTCAATTAAAACCCAGAAGGACAAGGGCCCCACATGGGCCCTGCCAAAGGCCCATCTCAGAGGCTGTCTTACTCTGCTCAGGGTCTGTGAGGCTGAACCTCTGGGAGGAGGAGTACCCTTCCTCCTGAGGAGAATGGCAGCTTTGGGGCAGAAGCCCCCACAGCTGTGGCCTGTCTCATCCCAGGGATGAGCATCTCAGGGCAGGAGTGTAGACCCTGGACTTGGAACCAGAAGATTCATTTTTGTAACCAGTTGGATGATCCTGAGGAAGTAACTTCTCTCTTCTCTCCTGGCCCCAGTTTTCTTCCTTTGTAAAACAGATAATAATTGTAGGATTCCCCTCTCAGGAAAGTGCTTTGTACATTTTAATATGCTACAGAAATATGAGCTCTCACCAATCTGGTCCAATGGGATCAACCCTTTCCATTTCTACAGTACTTAAGGAAACTGAGGCTTGAGTAGGGGAAGTGACTTACTCAAGGTAACACAACTAGCAAGTGGCATAGCCAGGATTTGAATCCAGGTCTGCTGGCTACAAGTGCGAGTGTTAGCTCTACTATATCACCAAGTCTCAGGAGAATAGTAAGAACAGGGCTCATTTCTAGTGCTTCAAAGTTTACGAGGCTTAGAGGAAGAGATTCTGGGACCTCCTCCCACCCCCAATACCTATAGGCAGAGGGGAAATGGAGCTGGGAAAGATGCCTGGGCCATCCACAGGCAGCCCAGAGCTTCTATGGGGGCTGCCTGAGCCAAAAGGGAAATAAATCCTCAGGCCCCATTCCCACAACTAGTCAGAAGGCAGTTGCCTCTTAGAGGTTCCCAAGCCAGGGCAAGGGGTGCTTCTGGCCTCTATTCACCAGCCCTTTAGGGAGGGCCAAGGAAGATGTCCCAGGGCACATGCCTCAACAGGAAGCTGGTGTGTTGTCTGCCGATGGCGAGAAAGGCTGGAGCCGCTTCAGGCCCTGGCCCCGCTTAGCCTTCTTGTTCCAGCCAAGGAAAGGCCCAGGAAGTGTGACCGACTGTCCACCATTTTCCTTGTCACTGCGCAAGAGCCCAACTGAGGACAAGGTAGTCGCCTTCTTATCCCCCTGGTCATAGACAGAGAGTGGGAGTGAGATAGTCATCCCCGTATACCCTCCTCTAGTGAGTCACCTCTTCCTCCTCCTATCCTCCTCTCCCACCTATCATCCCCAAGATCACTCCTTGAATCTTTACATGCAGAGACAACGACCTAGCAAAGATAATATTTTAGAGGGAATTTTTTTTTAAATCCCAAATAACAGATGAAACCCATATATAGTGGATCATCAAAGACCAACTGACAATCCTTAAGCCAAAAATAATTACCCAGAACCATTAGAAAAAGCCTAACAAGGAATTAAAAAGTTAATGGGCTTTTTTAAAAAAAAGATTCTACTTAGCTGAAGAAGCCAAAGCCAGGAGCAATGGGTGTAAATTACAGAGACAGCTTTTGGTTTAATTTAATTTGACAACTTCCTAACAATTAGAGCTTATTCTAAACTAGAAGGGTTACTTTGGGGGGCAGTGCGTTCCCAGGGGAAGGAGGTCTCCAAACAAAGTCTGGATGATGCCACGTGGGGGGGATGGAGTAAAGTGGATCCTGTTCAGGTACAGGTTGCCTTGAGGCCCTGTGATTCTGTGACTAAAGAAAACATCCCTTCCTCTCTCTAAGACTCAGTCTCCTACCCTGGACCGAGAGGTCTCTAGGCTCTGTCTAGCTCTCACTGCTATAACGTATCATCAGTTGAACCTCCTCCCCTCATAGAGGAGAGCTCCCTGGCCTCTGGGCCCTCCCCTACAACCCCCCCCATCCCATCCTGGGGCTCAGGGTTACCAGGCCAAGCGGCTCCTCTCGCTGGGGCGTGACCACTCCGATGTCCACACCTTCCTCTCCCACGCCTGTTAGCAGGGCCACCACCTCTGAGTGCTTCCCCCACTTGCAGGGCTCCCCATTCACAGAGACGATGTAATCACCTTCCTTTAGTCCAGCTGCCTGAAGAGAGTTGGGGTAGAGAGTGAGCCACTAGGGAAAGTAACCCCTGACCTAAGGCAGCTGGCTTCTCCTGGAGCCTAACTCAGTCAATTTGTGATGAGCTCTCTGCAAATGGGCAGTATTGTTTCCCAGACTCAGACAAAGCACCAGCCTATGTGGAGTCAGGCCATCCCAGTCTATTTGCGAACAGAAGATTCAAAAGCAGAGTGTTGGCCCTGGCTTTGCTCCCTAGACAGTGACTTTGGCCAGATCTTCACACCTTCAGTTCCCTGTGGTGTGGCATAAAAAGCCCTGGCCTGGGAGTCAAGAGAACTAGTTCCAGCTCACTCTCACTGACTTGCTATGTCAGCCTTCAATAAGTCACATCCCCTCCCTGGGCCTCAGCTTGCTAATCTGAAAAATGGTCTACTATGAATAATTTCTATGTCTACAGTGCTTTAAGGTTTACAAAGCACTGTCTCCTACAACAGCCCTATAAGGAAGGGAGGAACAAATGTTCTGATACACCCTCAGAGGATACAGTGAAGTGACTGGTCCAAGGTCACACTACTAATAAATGTCAGAATCATGACACAAACCTAAGCCTTCTGACTAGACCCAACAAGCTTTCCATCAGATCTTTCCAGGTGCCTATGGTCCTTCCCTTTTTTTAAAAAAAATTTTTTTAACTGAATTTTATTATCAATTCCAAATTCTCTCCCTCCTTCCACCTTGCCCTATCCATTGAGAAAGCCAGAGATACAATACCCATCACACATACAAGTCATGCAAAATGTTTCTGCGTTAGCCATAAGGTCCTCCCCTTGAACAGTTAAACCCATGCTAAGTCTGCTGCAAGTGGCATAGTGGATAGAGTGCCAGCCCTGGAGTCCTAAGACCTGAGTTCTAATCCAGCCTCAGACATGTACTAGCTGGGCAAATCACTTAACCCTGATTGTCTTGGAAAAAAGTCTGTGAACTTATATTTAGGAGCAGCTAGAGGGCACAGTGGATAGAGAATTGGCCCTTGAGTGAGGAGGACCTAAATTCAAATCCAGCCTCAAACATTTACTAGCTGTGTGACCTTGGCCAAGTCATTTAACTCTGTCCCCCACCACCATCCCCCAAAAATAATAAGGTTCTTTCACCCATTCTTTTCTTTCCATCCACACAATAGCCACTCTAGCAAAAATAATAATAATGATAATATGGAGCAGCTAGGTGGAACAGTGAATAGAGCACTAATCCTGGAGTCAGGAGGACTTGAGTTCAAATTCAGCCTCAGACACTTAACACTTACTAGCCAAGTGATCTTGGACAAGTCACTTAACCCCAATTGCTGTCCTGCCTTCCCCCCTACAAAAAGAATAATAAGAATAATAAATGATAAGGTTACAGAAGTTGGAAGGATGGAGAAATCACTGTGCTAAGGAGGTTATTCAAGGCTTCCTGGAGGCAGCATGGCTCCAGATAAACACTGAAGGACAAGGAAAGTCAAGAGGGGTTCATCAGTGACAGGAACGACTTGAGTGAAGATCAGGAGTTAATTTCTCGTAGGAAGAAAAAAACCCCATTGTGGCTGGAATGGAAGGTGCACGTTGGGAAGGCTGAGTGGTCAGGCTAGTGCCCGGGCAGGAAACAAAGCAGCCAGGATCGGCCCCAAATCAGTGAGCTCCTGAACCTGGACCAGCTCTTCCAAGGCAGGAGCACCCCGTGGGCTGGGGCCAACACTGCCTCACAATGGCTGGCTTCCCCGGAAGGACGCTGACCTGCCTCTGCCTCATGCCATCACCAGCCACCTCATTTCTGTGGCCCTCAGTTTTTTCATCTATAAAATAGAGGACTGGATTAAAGGTCCTCTACTTAATCCCTTCTGGCTCTAACTCTGTGATCCCATGAGGCTTCCTCCTCCTCTGGGCCAGGTCCATCTCCAAACACAGTTAGGGGAGGGGAGGAGTGAGGATACAGGCAAGAATTTTTAGGCTCCAGGCTGGGGAGGCCAGACAGGAAGGTAGGTTGTACTTATAATAGGTAGAAGGCAGGTAGATGATATAGACTCTTTCCCACAGGCAGGGCCCAAGAGTCAGGGACTCCCTGCCCCCTTTCCTTCTGCCAGACCTGGCTCCAAATTAGTCTCCTCCAGGAAGCCTCCCTCAGCACATTCCAGTATCTCTATGTATAAAAGGATGCTGAGCTGGACAGGTTACCAATGGCATCTACGTTTCTGCCAAGTTCCTGAGGGCATGGGCCCTGTCTTCCCCATCATCCCTCAGGGCTTTTTTGGAGTAGAGCTAAGTCCCTGCACTCAGCCCGAGAGACTCCCAGAAGGCAAGATATTCCCCCCCAACCCCAGTCTCAAGGGCTTCTCAAGGAGCACTGAGGCACCTTCCCCATCCCATCTTCCAGCACTTGGAGCTCTTTCAGGGCAGGGACATACCCCTGGGAATTTGGGGTTCACTTACCTCAGCCCGGCCCCCAGGGATTACAGCTGCAATGAGAACAGGAGAATCTCCCCTGAGAGTGAATCCAAAGCCACCTTCACCTCGTGTCAGGTGTATAGGCCCCTTCAGCAGCCACTGGTTCTTGGCAGAGAACATGGACGGGGGCCCCTGTGGGGAGACAGAAGTCTGAAGGCCCAGCCATATGCACTTGCTCCCCTACCCCCCATTAATGCCTTGTTGGGGTCGAATTCCTTTCAATCAGCAGTAGCATGTTACACAGGAACCCCAATGGACTTGGAGTCTTTGAGGCCTGGCTTAGATTGCTACCTACTACCTATAATCCTGACCCTTCCTGCACCTGTTTTCTCATCTACCCAAAAGCTATGTGACCTCCTTCCTTTTCCTGGGCTTTGGTTTCCTAATTCAGGTTAACCTCTTTTTAAAAAATTTATTTTATTTTCAATTTAAGGAATAAAACAAGATTAATCTCTTCAGAGGCATTTATATTGAGTGAGAGATAGGATCAATGGAGAAATGAGAACATGGATGGAGAAAGGGTTTAGGAATGTTGAAGGCTCCTGAATGAAAGGTTTTTAATCTCATTGTCAGACAGAAAAGGAAGGAAAGAGGGACTGTGGGAGGAGTCTTGGGTTCCAGACTTGGCCATGAGCTTCTTCTGGCTTGGGCAAGTCCTTTGATCCCCTCGGGATCTGTCTTCTAGAGTAGCAGCAGCAAGAAGACCATTAAAAGGTGGTAGAGTGGATAGAGTGCTGGGCCTGGAATCTGGAAGACCTGAGTTCAAATCCAGACTTGGACACTTAATAGCTGTGTGATCCAAGGCAAGTCATTTCATTTCTGTTTGCCCTGGTTTCCTCATCTGTAAAATATAATAATAATGTAATAACAGCATCTACCTCCAGGGATTGTTGTGAAGGCCCAATGAGGTAGTATTTGGCTGGCACATTTGTAAGCAGTATATAAAAGTTAGTTATTATTACTCAAGTAGGAGTCACGGTCAGAGAGCAAAAGCCACAGGTCCCCAGAGAGGGCCTTGAGGACTCACCAAGCGGTGGAAGATGTCTGTCACCTTCACCTGGGAAAAGTTGGGTGTCTTTATCTCTGGCTTCTGGTGAGTCTTGGCTAAAAAATATAAAAATCAAAAATTCGTCAGATCAAGGACCAAACAGAAAAGCCAGGACTGGCCTAATGCATCAATCATTCTTTCATCAAGTGACATGAAGATCAACACACATTTTTACCTCCCACAGGAAGCCTTCCCAGATTAAAAACACTCCCTTCTTGTCTCACCCCCAAGTCTTCCCACCATCTGTCACCTAACCACCCCCTCAAAATCCCACTTGTCTCTCCCCAAAGAAACACATAGACCAGAAACATAACCCCAGAGAAAACAAGAAAAGAAGCTTTTCTTTAGCCTATCACTCATGTTCACTGTATCTCCACAACCTGGCTTCTCTTGGACCCTGTATCGCACTGACTTACTCCTCTCCAGTTAAAGGCCACATATCCAATGGGGAGAAAATGTCCCATCCCCCACTTTAACAAAGAGAGAGAAGAGGAAGACCTTGGTCAGGTACTGACCCATCTAAATGGGAAGTCATAGGCCAACTAGAATCCTACCTTAGTTTCCCTATCTATAAAGGATTCAGATCTAAGGACCCTCGGAGCTAACATTCCATGGGCTAAAACATTCCTGGGTTCTAAAGATCACAAAGTATCAATTCTATCAATTCTCTGTTGTAAATGAGCTAACATGGGACATGCAAAAACTCTCTGCCAATTCCATTTTACCTCCATGCAAATAGAAGGCAAGAATGAGGAGCAGAAGGAGCCCTAGGCTGAGAATGAAGCTATCTGGGCTTTGGTCCCACTGACTCTCTGTGTGATATTAGTAAGTGGCTTCTGGACTTTGCTGAACCTTCCCTCCTCTGCTCATCCCTCGACAGCTCTGAGCTGTGAGGATCAGGCATCAAGAAAGATGTGAAAAGAATCCAAGATTTGGAGCTAGGAAGGACGTCAGGTGTCACCTAAGTCTGAGCGCCTCATTCTACAGACGCCCAGAGAAAGGCAGTCATTTGCCCACAGTTACAGAGGTAAGTAGTAGAGCAACAAGGAGCTTGCACCCAGATTCCCAACTTTGGATCACATGACTGCCTCTTTGTAATGATGAGGGAGGTGAATTATTAACAAGTTGATTTCTTTATCTGTAGTAGGAAGGAAATGGTCAAGAGGGCCTCTCAGGTCCCTTTCAGCTCAAATCTATGTCCTGGGAACCATAGGGCTTAGAAGATGCAGGGGGTCACTGGCTATCCCCTTCCCTCCCTCCCTGCATTCAGGTAGACTTCTCTCCTTTCCTCCACCATCCACAGGAACCACACACACACACACACACACACACACACACACACACATACACACACACACGGCCCCACCCCCAGAGCCCCCCACTCACGATGGACTTCAGGGGCTTCTGCAGTCTCAAAGAAATCATCCTCATGGTCGATCTCTGAGTACTTGGCCAGGGAGCGCCTGTGAGCCAGGGACACCACTTCCTGCAACAGGTCCATCTTTCGAAGGATGCGGCAGACTGCGTGGAGACGCAGGGCTTCTTCGTGATTCATCATGGCCTTCCGCAGGTGTGCCTTTGCTGGGGAGGTTCAGAGGAATTAGAGATGCCTGACCCCGTCATGCTACTGAAGAACTGCTGAGGTCTGGAGAGGGGAAGGGGCTCTCACAAGGCCATAGAGCTAGCAAAACAGAATCCGAGTCTCCTGAATCCAAATCGATTCAAAAACCTTTATTAAGCACCTCCTGTTTGCAGAGCACTGTGCTCAGTACTAGGGGAGATGGAAAATGTGAATAAGACATAACCCTGTCTTTGGGGAACTCAGAATCTAGCTAAAATCCCCAGTACTTTGCACAGGGGTTGGCACACAGTAGACAGCTAGGTGGCTCAGTGGATAGAGCAGTGGGCGTGGCTGGAGTCAGGAAGACCTGAATTCTAATCTAGCCTCAGATACTTCCTAGCTGTGTGACCCTGGGCAAGTCATTTCACCACTGTCTGCCTCAGTTTCCCCACCTGTAAAATGAGAATAAAATGGGCACCTACTTGCCAAGGAAGCAGGTGACAATAAAATGAGATATTTGTAAAGCACGTTACTAATCTCAGAGTGCTACGTACATCATCACTATTATATAAGCACTTAACAAATGCTTATTTGTTTGTCCTTTCACAGAGGGGATAAGACACATGCCAGGATAATTATAATGCCAAAAAAATATTACCCTGCTTATTTCCTAAGGTTACTGTGAGACTCTCACGGGACAATAATAGCTCCCACTGCTACAGTGCTTTAAGGATCATAAAGTGCTTGCCTTTGAGGTAAATGATTTGGTATGACTACACCCATTTTACAGTTGAAGAAACTAAGGTTCTTGAAAGTGAAGTATTTCAGATTCTATACTTGACTGCATGCCACCATGGGGAGCGGGGGGAGAGAGAGGGGAGAAAATTTGAAACTCAAGGGATTGTGGAACTGAATGTTGTAAACTGAAAGTAAACAGACAAATCAATTTAATAAAAAAAATTTTTAAAAAGTGAAGTAGGATTCAAATCCAGGACTCTAAACTCCAAGTCTGTGACTTTTTCCATCATTCATACCATATATTCTCTGGAGCTGGGAGACCTAAGAGATCTAATCCAACCCCTCATCTTCTAGATACAGAATATCAAAGTTAGAAGTGACTTCAAAGGGTCTCTTGTCCACCTTGTACCTAAGCAGGAGTCTGTTATTAAAACATTCCCATCAAATGATCATCTAGCTTTCTCTTGAAGATCTTGAAGACTCACTACCTCACAAGACAATCCATTCAGCATTTTGACAGCTCTGATAAACAGTGTATAGAGCGTGCCAGGCCTGGAGTTAGGAAGATACATCTCCCTGAGTTCAAATCTGGTCTCAGATACAGACTAGCTATGTGACCCTGGGCAAGTCACTTACCCCCATTTGCCTCATATTCCTCATCTGTAAAATGAGCTGGAAAAGGAAACTTCAAACCACTCCAGTATCTTTGACAAGAAAACCCCAAATTGAGTTCTGGAGAATCAGACATGACTGAACAACAAAATAGTTAAGAAGTTATTCCTTCTGTGGAGTCAATGGTATCTCTCCACAAATTTTCCCAAATGCCCCTGTGCTATCTTCTATGGCCATCTCTAATCCCTCTTACAAACAGCCTTCAATCAATTCAATCAACACGCATTCCTTAACCCAATACTGCTATATGTCAAACACTCTGCCAGGCACTAGGGGTAAAAACAAATGATACTAGCTGTACTCACAGAAAGGAGTTTTAGTATAATTTAAGATTTTTCTAATATTCTAGCTTCAAATACCAGACCATGGCTATCATGTCTCCCTGAAGCCTTCCTTTCTTCAGGTTAAATATCTACAATCCCTTCAACCAGCCTTCATATCTTATAGTCTGAGGCCTAGAGAGGTAAGTACATCAGCCAGTGAGTCAACCAGCATTTACAAAGTGCTCACTCTGTGCAAGGCTCTGCACTAAGCACTGGGGACAAGAAGAAAGACAAAAGACAGTCCTGCCCTCAAGAGGTTTACAGTCTAATGGAAGAGATAACCTGAAAATAACTATGTACAAACAAGATATAGAAAGATACATTTAAATATATATATGTATATATCTATGAGATAAATTGGAGATCAATAGAGGGAAGGCACTAGTATTAAGGGAGGCTTCTTGAAGAAGGTGGGACTTAAGCTAGGGAAGGAACAGGCAGACACGAAGAGGGAGGAAGTCAGGCAGGGGGCACAGCCAGAGAACATGCCTGGGATAAGAAGAAGAAGTGCTTTAGAGGCTCTGCCTCCAGCCAGGTTGCCCGGTGTCACTGGACTGCAGAGGACGTGGAAGGGAGCAGGGTGCAAGAAGACTGGAAAGGTGGAAAAGGCCCAGGTTACGAAGAGCTGAGGATTTTGGATTGAATTCTGGAGTCACTAGGGAACCACTGGGTTGAGGTAAAATGGGCACATGTGCATTTTAGGCAGATACCTGAATAGAGAATGGATGAGAGAGGGGAGAGACTTAGGGCAGAGACACCAACCAGCAGGTTCTCACCATAGTCCAGGAATAAGCGGATCAGGGCCTGCAGGTCTGGGGGCAGTGTCACAGGAGAGAAGAGGGCCATGTACGAGAGACACTACAAAGGCAAAACTGACATGTCTGGACCACTGACTGGTTATGGGGGATGAGAGAAAGTAAGGTGTCAAAGATAACGGCTAGGTTTTGAGTCCGGAGGCCTGGGAGGATGGTGGTGCCCTCAGCAGTGATGGGAAAATTTTGAAGGGGAGAGGGTTTGGGGGAAACATAATGAATTCAGTTTTAGACAAGTTGGGTCACCTGTCCCAGATGACAGAGGTACACGGGCAGAGATGGATGCAGAGGCTTTGCATCCCCAACACCAAGCACAGCACCTAGTATACAATAGGAATTTAATAAATGTCTGTGGAGCTGGAACATTCCCTTCATGTTTCCTCTTCTCCAGCCAACACCATTTACAGGTCTGGGATGGCCTCCTTCTCCCCCCCGTCCCCTGCCCCCACCTTCTCCAATTCCCATTTCTTCAAAGCCCAGCTCTGGCCCCACGTCCTCAATGAAGCTTCTCTGAACCCAAACCCTATGAGGATCTCCCTCCTCCCCAAACCTCTGAGCTGATTATATACCATGCCATGTTCATATACAAGGGGAGGGGGGAGAAGGGAAATTTTCCTCTGTGTGGGAGGCGTCTTCCCAGCTGGACACAGCATGCTGGCTCTAAGCTCTGCCAGGTCAGCAAAGGCCTTAATTAGGCAAAAGAGGACTTGGGCTGAGGGAGTGGTGACCTTGTCAACAAAGGGATGGGGGTTGGGATGAGTTCTGCAGTGACAAGGAATTTGGTAGAATAAGGACTGAGTCCAGGCTGGAAGATTTCTAGGGCGGGGTTGGTGGGGAAGGGGCCAGGAAGAGGCTTGCCCTTTGGGTGGGTCAGGGCAGGCCCTCCCTAGAGTTGTTGCTCCAGCTGAACAGAGGGATTACGAGTAATACCTTCAGTGTCTGGGGGCTGAGCTAGGTGAGGGATCTGGACTGGGGCCAAAGTGGGGGAAGGAGAGGGGAGAAGGGGGGAACCAAAGGGAGGATCCAGACATCCAGGTCTGGAAGAGTCTGCAAGAGGGAAGACGTGTCAAGATGGTAGCATTTAGAGCAAAAAGGAACCTTATTAATAATGATTAGAGCTAGCATTTATATGGCACTAATGATATGCTAAGCTTTACAAATACTATTTAATTTGATCCTCACAACAACACTGAGAGGTAAATGCTATTATTACTCCCACTTTACAGTTAAGGAAACTGAGGCAGACTGTTTAGTGACTTGCCCAGGGTTACACAACTACTAAGTGTCTGAGGTCAGAATTGAACTCAGGTCCTCCTGAGTCCAAGCTCAGCATTCTATCCACTAAGCCATCTAGCTACATTGATCTTAGAGATTATCTGGGACAAACCCCTCATCTGACTAGCCCAAAGTCATACATCTAGAAAGGGTCAGAGTCAGCATTTGAACCCAGACCCTTCAATACCCCCTCCTCCAAACCAGTAATGTTTCTACCACACCACACAACTGGGCCAGGCTGGCAAGCTGTGTCCTTACAATTTGCCTCCTTGTGTCAAGCTTGCATCCTGAGATTCCTTGTATCATAAAAGCCTCTTTCTCTCTCTAAACAGCAAATTGAGCTTTAGGACATGTCTGACTCTACACCCCTGAGGAAGGGGGGACTGGCAAGAAGCAAGAAGCAAAAACAGTCCTCCCCAGGCTGAGGCCTGTGGGGCCCTTTACCAAGTTTTCTCCGCTCCTCTGAGTCCTGAAGGAGAACAGTCAGCAAAGGGCCTTCTGGCACCGTGATGTGGAACTGGAGAAAAGCTTTCTCATATTTGGGGATCTCAGAGTCTGCCACAGCTGCCAAGAGAGGAAGAGGGGAAAAAGATTTGGCTAATTCTTTGAAAACAAATCACAGAGATACTGGAGACAATGAAAGCAAGCAGAAGGTGATACAGTCCCAAAGGCTTTCCTGGGCAGGGGGAGAGGAATGCTCTCCCAGAGGGCCACTCCTGTTAGCCACAGGCCAGGTCTTCCCTCCCCAACACTCACACTGCAGTCAGCAGGGAAGGGGACTCTCCTTTCCCTTTGGGGACCTGAGCTCTGGGAGACACCTCCTCCTTAAGTCTAACCTCTCCTGAGTCTGCACAACAAATAAACTGCCCAGGAGGTAACAAAGCAATCTAGCTCCCAGAGAGGGCGGTTATAACAACAAATGAGCCAGATAAAGGCCATCAAACAAGCTGAAGAGATAACAGAGTTAGTAAAGGAACAGAACATCAGGGGGCAGAGACACTGTCAAGGCAGAGGGGGCCACATGCAAGCATCAGCACACAAGTCCAACCCCAAGCAAGGGTGAGGGTCAGCTTCCCCCAGGGCTTGGGAGGGGTGTGGGAAAGGAAAGTAAGGGAAGCCCAGGGCTGAGGGTCAGATGGGGCTGGGTGTTTACTCACGTGGCCCATCACAGAGTGCAATGGCGGCATAGTAGTGGGACAGTCCTCGGAAGTGTTTGGCCTTGACATTCACCATGGTGGTCCAGGAGAAGGGCACGTAGTCTCTGACAGGTGGCTGCACCATGGTCTGGTACACAAGGGAGTACGTGTCCTCCACCTGCCAGCAGTGGTACCATGAGTGTGGTCCAACAAAGCATGGGGAACACACAACTCCCAAACTTCCCACAGCCCCTGCCTCCCAGCTCCCAGCCCTCCATACCAGAGCCAGACCACTCACTGCCCCTGTTCCTCCTTCTTGGGCCTGTCCAGCTCAGTCTCCTCCCCCTGCCTCTATCTCCCTTCTTCTCTATCCCCCATTCTATTCCTGCCGATGTACCTTCATCCCTTCCTCTAATCCTCTCTCTGGGCCTTTCTCTCCCATCTACTCCTGTCACCTCCCTCCCTCTGTTTATGCCCTACCTGTCCATCACCTCCTGTATCCCTTCACCTTACCGAGTATCCTCTCTCTAAATTCACCCACTACTTTTCCACTACTCCACCAACTCTTCTCTATCTTTTCTATCTGTTCTCCCCCTCTCTATCTACTCTTCTGTCCCTTCTACCTCTTCCCTTTCATTTACTCTGATCACCTCAACCCCTTCCCACCTCCCTTCCTCTTCTTCCATATGGCCCAGGCTTTTCCACCACCATACACTTTCCTGAACACTCTCCTATCCCCTACCCATCATCTTCTGAATCCTCATCTGCTCCTGTCTTACTCTCCATCTCTTCTTGTCTCCTTGTGTCTATCATCTTGACTATCTGTTCACCCATCCCTCTATCCGCACCCTCCATTTACAACCCCCATCTCTCTCCCATCCCTCCATTTCTTCCTCTATCCACCCTCTACACTTCTCTGTCTCTAACTTCCTCCTTCTAGGTCCTCATTCTTTTCCTGCCATGAGAAAAAGACCTGAGATCCCCACAAGCAGGAGGCATGGAGGAACGTACACGTGCACGCACATGCACACACACACACACACACACATACATACATACACACACACACTACCCCCTTCTCAATACTAGGGTTCAGTTGGAAAGGCAAAAAAACTAGAGCCATGAAAAAAAAGTGAACTATAGAGAGACAGCAAGACATGGAAAGAGAAAAAGTGGTAAAGATACAGACGAACAAAAAGACGGAACAGGAGAGGCAGAGAGTGACGATGCTAAAAGCTGGCTGTGAAAAGCCCCTTCTATTCCATTCCTGACCATCTACTACAAAAGGACAGAAAGCACAAGCTGTGTGGCATGAGGGGAAAGGATCTTTCAGAGCTAATTCCACTGACAGTCTTCCCTCTGTCTTTTCCCAAGTCTCAGATGCTTGCCCACTGTGTGACCCTGGGCAAGTCATTTAACCTTTCTCTGCCTCAGTTTCCTCATCTGTAAAATGAGAATGATCATAGTGCCTATCCCTAGGGTTGTTGGGAGGATAAAATGAGATGCTATTTGCAAAGCGCTCTATAAACCTTAAAAAGCAATGTGAATACTAGCTACCATTGGGGTAGTGGGCATCAGTCTCTTCCTATGTGCCCTCACCCCAGGGAGTCTTCTTGAAATGATTAGAAGTTAATTAAGCCCCCAGGTCTTTATTCAAGACTATGCCTGCTACCTTTATATAGCCTTGTGCCATGTCTATGGATGGCCAGCACCACCCACCAACACTGGTCATAACATCGGATCATAGAATTACAATTAAAAGGGACCTTTGAAGTCAAAGCCAGTATTGCACATTGAAAAAGAGTACCATGGTTAGAGTCAGAAGACCTGGGTTCAAATCTCAATTCTCTCCTATAGGCCTATATATTTCCCCATCTATAAAATGAGACAGTTAGATCGAATGATCTCTAAAATCCCTCCCAGTCCTAAAGCTATGAAGCTATGGCTAGTTTAAACCCTTTCATCTTACAGTTAAGAGTACAAAGGCCAAGTGACTTGAGCAATATCACACAGGTAGTAAGTAACAGCACAACAGGATTTGAACCCAGATCACAGAAGCATTTACTTTCAGGGTCGCAAAGCTTCTCAGAAGCCATCTAGTCCAGTCTCTACCTAGAAAGGAATCCCCATACTACAATGCCTCCGACAAGGAGTCATAGAGCCTTTGCTTGAAGATGTTCAGGGAGGGGAACCCACTCTGTCCTATGATACAGGGCAAATTTCAACATGGCAATACTCTCATCACTGCACTATTCTCCATTTGTAGACTTTATTTAACTGTCTGGATTAGGATTTGTTGGCATATCAGAGGTTAACTCTAGGGAAAATTGTACTTATTTTTACCTTAGGCCCATGGTGTATATTAAACCCCTTTCGATTCACCAAGACACAGAACAGCTGGGTTTGGAGTCAGGAAAGACCTGGGCTCAAATCTCACCTTTGAAACTTACTGGTTTTGTGATCTCAGGCAACTCCATGGGAGATGACAATTGTCATCTGAATTAATTCAGGGAGTTCCCAAATGAAGATCTCCCTATGCTGACAAATTAGAAATCCTTCAAATACTATCAATTTGCTAACAGTTCCTAATATTAGAGGACAGTAGCCCTAAGTTTAGGCACCAAGTCCAGAAGGATATCTATACAGGGCCAATCTGATAACCCGCTAATCAGAGGATATCCATGTCAGTGGGGGTCAAACAGGACCATTAACCTTCCATAAGGATCCCTGTGGGTACATATTAACTTAGAAAACCACATATTAAGATTATCTATGTTCTACTCTATTTTTATCTTGTTAAATATTTCCCAATTACATTTTAATCTGGTTCTGCCACACACTCAGGAATGTTGTGGGCAGCTAAGCCATGTTTGATACTGTTAACACCTGTAACTGGTGATATAATGCATAGCTTATGACTGAGAAAACCAATCTGAAAATTGGTTCATTTGTTGGGCTAGGTCTTGATCAGTAATAGTGGCAGTGGTGATGACTAAGGTCATTGCTTGGAAGAACAATTAGCAAACAGATTTAAAACTAAGAATGTCTTCTAGATAATAAAAGTCTAGTAGGAACAGTTGGACGCTGGTTTTCCCCAAGTGATATTAGATCACATTTCCCACATATCGTTCCAAATCTCTTAATTTTACAGCTCTCCTTCCCTTAATTCTCTCATTCCAGATGACTTCACCACCACATTTATTGAGAAAATGAAAGCCATTGGTTGCCTTTGGGAGCTCCCTCAAACTCCCTACTTTATAACTCAAAACCCCTCTGCACCTTCAGGCATTCTCTCCTCTTTTATCCAGTCTTTGACAATAATTGGCTTTTGTACTCAAAGCCAACCCCTCTGTTTGTGCTCTTTATCGCCTCCCCTCCGGTATCTTCCAAGAGCTTGGCCCTCCAACCATTTCCTTTCTTTCATCTTCTTTCTCTGTTTGTATTGGCTCCTTCTCTTACACCCACAAACACACTCAAGAGTCCTCTATCCTCATAAAACCCACCCTCAACCAGGGCATCCACTCAAATTGTCTTCCTATTTCTCTCTTCTCCTTTTATTGACAAACCCTTAGAAAGAATAAACTATATTTGTTCTTCAGTGTCCTCACTCCCCCCTCACTTCTTAATCCTTTGCAATCTCGCTTCCAATCTTACCACTTAACTAAAGCTGTACCTCCCAAGCTTACCAATAATCTGTTTATTACTAAATCTAATGGGCTGTTTTTTTTTTTTAGTCCTCATCCTCCTTTACCTCTCTGTAGCATCTGACACTGCTGGCCACCTTCTATTCCTAGACATTCTTTCCCCTCTCAGCTCCTATGACATCATTCTCTCCGGGTCCTCGTCCTCCTCCCACTTAACTGATTGCTCCTTCCTATGCTGGTTCATCCCTCCTTAGTGTCCTAAAATGCTGTATCCTGGGCATTCTTCTTTCTATATGCTTTTCTTCCTGGTAATCTCATCAACTTCCATGGGCTCCATTATTATTTCTACAAATAGTTTCCAAATCTATATATTCAGGCCTATTTCTGTCCTCAACTCCAATTGCACATTGCCAACTTCCTCCTGGACATCCCTACTGGATGTGTCAAAATAGAAACCATCAATTTCCCCATTAAACTTGCCCTCCCTCCAAACTTCCTTTTTGTGGCCAGGGCACCATCACCTTCCCAATCACCCAGGTTTTTAATCTCAATCATCCTTGACTCTTTCTTCCTCCACTCTCCCACTCCATTCCCCCTTCAATCAGTTGCTGAGTCTAATTGATTCTACCTCCACCATCTCTCCCACATTGATTCCTTTCTCTGCTTTCCACTTAGACACCACTTTTATTCAGGTCCTCATTATCACTTGTCCAGACAACTATAACAGCCTCCCAGCTGGTTTCCTTGCTTCCACTCTCTCGTGTCCAATCTAACCCCCGTGCAGCTGCCAAAAGAATCTTGCTAAGGCACAGTTCTGACCCCATGTTTCTCTCCTGCTGAAAAACCTTAAATGGCTCCAGATTACCTCTAGAATAAAAGATTCCTCAGCCTGGCCTTTAAGATCCTCCACGATCAGGCTCCGACTGACTTTCCTAGCATTATCTCACATTATGTCTTTTCACTCACTTTATGTTCCAGCCAAATAACTGACAAAACTAACTGCCCAAATCCAGGGGCCTTTTTTCAGTCCCAATCCTTCTTGCCTCTTCAGTCTTGATTTTGATCATTCTGTTCTCCTTGATACTCTCCTTTCCCTTGGGTTTGCTTTTCTCGAAGTTTCCTGACTCTCCTCCTACCTAACTGACTGCTCCTTCTCAGTCTTCTTCGCTGGATCTTCTTGCAAGTCATGTCCACTAAAGGTGGGTGTCCCCCAGGCCTCTGTCTTGGGCCCTCTTCTCCCTCTATAGTGTTTTTCACTCAGTGATCTCGTTTTCTCCCAAGGTTTTGATTGTCATTTCTTTTTTTTTTTAATTTATTTTATTTACTTTTAATTTACAAGATTCAATTCCATAATCCCTTGAGTTTCAAATTTTCTCCCCTCTCTCCCCCCCCCCCCATGGTGGCA
>CM053587.1:288405818-288421211 GCA_028646515.1 Pseudochirops corinnae | reverse complement strand
GGGGGAAAGAGGGGGAGAAAATATGTAACTCAAAATCTTGTGGTAATGAATGATGTAAACAATAATAAAATTTAAAAAAAAGTAAAAATGAAAAATAAATATTAAAAAGTAAATAAATTTTTTAAAGTAAGTAAATATTAAAAATAAAAATACATAATAAAACAAAGTAAGCTCTTTGCATGCAGGAGCTACCTTGCTCTGATGCTGTATCTCCAGCCCTTAGCATAGTGTCTGGAAAACAGTGACCAATAAATGCTTTTTCCTATATTCTTTCATTCCCACAACCTCTTAAGTCCCTTCTAATTCTGAGATTCCATGAGCCAGAGCCTCCTCCAACCCCACCCCTAAACCAGGATCCTGAGCCATATGGTTCCTGTAGTCAGGCACCTGGCTCTCTCCCAACCCCAGACTCAGGGGACCCTCATTTAAAATGAGACATTAGGAATGGGGTAAGGAAAGGTAGTTATAATAACCATTCACATTTCTATAGCAATGTATAAATTTTAGAGCATTTTTCCCATAACAACCTTGTACAGGAGGGAGAACAAATATCACTGCATCCATCTTCCAGATGGGAAAACTGAGGCTTAGTAAGAAGGAAGGGACTAACTTGCCCAAGATCACCCAGCTTGAAAGCTATGTTGCTAAAATGAGACACTTGGTGATATGGTATGAAAAGCACTGATTTTGAGTTCAGGAGACCAGGGTTTGAATTCTAGCTCTGCTATTTTTTTTTTGCTGTGTGAAGTTGGACAAGTCACTTCCCTCTCTGAGCCTTCCTTTTCCTCCTCAGTAATATGGAAGAATTGGATTAGAATTCAGCATTTCTCAAATCGTGGGTTTAAATCTACAGTTCAAGAAGCGCTGAAGGGTCATGGGTGGAAAAAGTTTAAGAAGCTCTGTATTAGATGCTGTCTAAGGCCCCTTCTGACTCTGATCCCTTGATTCCTGGTCTCTAGAACCCAATGCCGGCATTCTTTCCACTTGGCTTCTTGGATAACTGTAGTTCTCATTTCTAGAGTGAGAGTGACTTAAGACCGGCAGAAACCTATACATCTAGGGAAGACAAGGGAAGCTGTCCATGAAAGAAAAGGCCACGGGGACCCTGAATTAGGGCAACCGTGGGGTTGTGGAAAATCAACCAATAAGAATTTATTAAGTGCCTGCTTTGTGCCACTGAGGATAGAGAGAGAGGATACAGGACACAGGAAAAATGAAATAACCCCTGCCCTCAAATAGCTTAGACTCTAGGAGAAACAAGTATACCTAAGTACATACCAAAAAAAAAAAAATACTTGGTAATTTCAAGGGAGAAGGAATCAGGAAAGGCCTCAATTAGGAAACAGCACTTGAGCTGAGCTCTGGATGGACCTGGGGCTCTGAAAGGCAGATGAAGAAAGGGGGGCACTGCATGCCTGAGGGACAGCTTGTGCAGGCAAGGGGACAGGAGGTGGAATTTTTACTTGTGGGGAAAAGTTGGAAGGAGTGCTTAGTTGGACTATAGAATTTGTGAAGGGGAACAGTACACAAAAACCTAGAAGTCTGTCTGGAGTCAGGTTGTGGAGGCTCTTAAATGCCCAACAGTGAAGTCTGTGTTTGATTCTAGAGATAATAGAAAGCCACAGGTTCTACTGAGCAAATTGAGATCTGTATTTTAGGAATACAATTTGGCAGCTGTTTGGAAGATGGATTTGAGGAAGAGCCTAGAGGTCCAAGTGGAAGGTAACCACAACAGTTCAGAGGCCAAGAGGGCCTGAACTAAGCTCAATGAGGTGAAGGGAAAGTAACCAATTCAAGAAATGTTTTGGGAAATAGTCAACTATGTTCAGCAACTAATTGGCTGCTCCTGAGGGAGAGTGAAGGGTTGAAGATGGCCTCAAGGCGGCACGTCTAACTGACTGGAAGGACCAGGAAGAAGACTGGAAGAGAAGGCTCGCACTCTGGCTGTGTCAAGTTTGGGGTGTCTGTAGAACAGCCCATGGAAAGTGTCCCACGGGGAGCTGGTGGTGCATGCCTGCAGGGGCTCAGGAGAGCGTCTTGGGTCTGGACAGGAGGCCGGGGAGTCTCCTGAGAAGGGATGACAGCTGCACCTACGGGAGCTGATGAACTCCCCAAGCAGGGGAAGAGAAAGAAGACAGGACCTGGGATTTCTGGTAAGAAAACACGAGTTCAAATTCTGAGTCTGCTGCTTACCAGCTGTGCGACCTTTCCCAGTGCCTCAGTGCACTCATCTGCAAAATGGAGCTAGCCATCCCTGCTCCCACCTCCCCAACAAGGTCTTTGTGGAGATCAAAGGAGAACAATTTAAATATGAAGTACTTGTAGACATCAGAGTGCTGGAGCAGAAACGCTAAATGTTTGCTATTATTAGCACCAGCTCCCACACTCATGAGACCCGGATCTTCGCAGAGCCTCAGTTTCCCCTTCTTAAAAATAAGAAGTCTGGACTCCAAGCTGCAGCCCCCTCCCCTCGCACCCTGGGCACCTCTCGTTCTGGTACATGTCAACACTACTGTTCAGCTCCTCCAGCTCCTCCTTTAACAGCTGCAGGTTGGAGTTCACGTAGCTCAGCTCCAGGGCCACGGTCTCCTTGACTTGGTGGTTGGTGGTGGCTCTAGGGAAAGATGTCTTGATTTAGAGAGTCTAAAGTTGTTCCTTCCAGATAAGTCTGGTGAAAGAGGGGGACAAGTTAATTATTAGCCCCATTTCACAGATGGGGAAACCCAAAGCTCAAATTGGGGAAGAGACTGACCAGGCCCAAAGTCACCCCTAGCAAAGTCAGGGAAGCAGAGCTCTGCCACATTCTTTTTTTTCTGAGGGAGGAAATAAGCATTTATTAAATACCCACCATGCACCAGGCACTGTCCTAAGCATTTTACAAATACTATCTCATTTGATCCTCACAACAACCCTGAAAGGGAGCTGCGATTATTATGCCCATTTTGCAGCTGAGGAAACTGAGGCAGAGAGTGACAGACCAAGTGACTTGCCCAGGGGCATACAGCTGATAAGTGTCTGAGACTGGATTTGAACTCAGGTCTTCCTTCAGTCCCAGTGCACCAACCACTACATCACCTAGATGTGCCCCACATTTTTTTAAACAGGGACACTGAATAAGTGGAAACATAGAGAGAGAGCTGTGATTCTGTTATTAGAGGGAAATGCCCATGATGAGGAAGGAGTCTGGAGAACATTCTATAGTAAGCACTCACTGTGGGAAAATGCTGGACCTGGGGGTCTAGAGATCCAAGTTTGAATCCCAGCACTAAGACTTAGTATCCGTGAGGCCGTGAGCAAGTTACTTGAAGCAACGAGGTGGGTGGCTCAGCAGGTGGGAGCCAGGAAGACCTGAGCTCAGATCCAGCCTCAGACACTTACCAGCTGCGTGGCCCTGAACAAGCCACTTCATTTCCCTCAGTCTCCTTCCTCATCTGCAAAATGGGGATAATACCTCCTTCCTCCCAGGGTCGCTATGAGGACCAAGTGAGACTAAGCACTTTATAAATCTTACTTAGAAGAGTTCCTACTCTGGTACTGAATCCCCTCTGAGGAAGACAGGCTGGGGAATAGCTCCCAGACTCCTGACCCCTGGACCAGAGCTCTCTCCCCTCATCAACCTCAACTCCTTCCTCTAGAGCTTTGCCGAGGGGGAGTCAAGGAAGAGGGGTTTTCAGGGCACTTTTTTGGGAGGAGGGGGTGGTTTGAAGGCAGGGACTTGCAATCCAAGGCGTCCTAAGACTCCCTGCTCAGGCAAGTCACCTCACTTTTCCAGGCCCTGGTGACCCATCCTATAAAGACACAAGTTCATCTCTAGATCATTTCTAGTCTCTTCTGGATCTAAATTCTATTTAGAGGCAGCAGCAGCACAGTAGAATGAGGGCTGGATCTAGAATCAAGGAAGTTTGCTTTCCCCTCTACCCCCAGAACTTAGCACAGAGCCGGGCACACAGTAAGTGCCTCATTGATGCTTATTGATGGCCTGATCAACCTGGATTCGAATCTTGGCTCTGCTACTTGCTACCCATGCATCTAACCTATCTGGGGACCCGTTTCCTCTTCACTGGACTGGATGATCTCAAAGATTGCTTTCTACTCTAAATCTGTGACCTGTGATCCCACAAATCTTAGCCCAGTACTGAGTCCTTCCTTCTCTATGCCAGGTGCACCAAGTGCTGAGACAGTGCATTTCTCGCTAGGGTGACGCTGAAGGAACAGGGGAGGCAGAGTTGGTTAAGTCTGGAGGCCTGTGGGGGATGACCAAGGGAGGGGCTGCCCCAGGACAAAGTCATCACGGTCAGGGCTTGCATCATCCTCCAAATGTCCCGAGGTGACTGGGGCTTGGCCAAGGGGCTGTGGGGGCTGAAATGGGCACAGTGTAGGCAGGGAACATGAGGGAGAGGAAGGACACCTGGAACCACATACTGAGAAGGAGCCTGAGGGGAGGCACTCTTGCAGAGAAGGAAGAGGTCCTGAAGGAAAGAGAAAGGAGGGGCTGGTGAGCGGAGGAGTTAGAAATGATTTCCTGGCCCTTGAAGGATAAGCATATGTTTACTCTCTCCCAGGATACCAACTCACATCTTAGCCTCTGTCCCAGACAGACCCTGAAACATGATAAAGCCCCTGCCTTCAGGGAACTTATGCCTATAGAAAAGTCCATTGAAAATGCCCAATGGACAGTTGGTGAGGCCAGGGTTAGGGAAACCCCCCAATGGGAAAGAGGACACAAAACTGACTTTCAGGTAACCCCTAGAATTGGGAGGAGACAATTGCTGCCTTCAGGATGGGAGGGGATATACCCAGAATGGCAGGGAAGAGGAGGGACAACACAGACCCAACCCTCAGAGAACCCCTATGATGGGGGAGAGGAGACAGCTCTTCCCTTTAGGAGGCCTCCAAGACTAGGTGAGGAGAGATGCAGCCCACACAAGTAAGTGGGTTAGGACTGATTTTCACAAGGATTTTCCCAGGGAATAACTCTGGAATGTGACATTATCTGGACCATTCTGAGAACATTTTGGCTAGTCCAACGCACTCACCTGAAGAGATTCTCTGCCCCTGTGCGCATCCTCATTTCCTTGTTGATCTGCTGGTTGATCCTGGCCCGGTGGTTCTGCAGGCGGCTCCTCTGGGTCTGGACCAGGGGGTTGCAGCCCTGCAGGGAGGTGATTGAAGAGGATTCACAGTGGGACAGATGGCCAGTCCAGCTAGGGACCTCAGATCTCCTTCTCTACCTGTCCCTGCTATCATGCCTCCTTCTAGCCTCCCTGGCTCCCTCCTCCACCTCCCTTAAGAAGCTTGCTCATAAGAAATTTGTCTTGTTCCCTTCTCCTCCTTACCCTGTATGTCCTCCAGAAACTTGACACTTCCCTCTATGCCCTGTGTTATCAGGTACAAACCCCTAGGATTGTCACTGTCCCTGTGATGTCTGAAGGACAAGACTGGCCTGGGTCACATATCAGAAAATAAAAAGGGCTTTTCAATCATTCCAACTCAACACTATACCAAATCTCATCTCAAAGAAACACAGAAATTAAAGAGTTGGAAGAGACCTCAGAGGCCTCCAAGTTCAACCCCTGCCTGATCATAACGTTTCCACTAACTGGTCACCCACCTCTGTTTGAAGACAAACAG
Organism: Pseudochirops corinnae; assembly: GCA_028646515.1. Lineage (NCBI taxonomy): Eukaryota > Metazoa > Chordata > Mammalia > Diprotodontia > Pseudocheiridae > Pseudochirops > Pseudochirops corinnae. The sequence goes on along the minus strand of CM053587.1, from coordinate 288,415,580 downwards.
GATGGGAAGCCCAATACTTCTACTCTGGGTTAGCTCCAGTTAAGAGAATATGCCTGACATCAAGCTTAAGTCTGCCTCTCAGCGTCTCCCATGTAGTACTCCCAGTTCTTCATTCTGAGGCCAAGAAGAACAGATCTAATACCTTTTCCACATGGTAGCTCTTCAAATAACTTTAAATAACTCTCATGGCTTAAGTCTTCTCTTCTCCAGGCTAAACATTCATTCCTAGTTCCTTCAACCAAGCCTCCCATGGTACATTCTACAGTTCTCCCACTACCTGGGTAACCCTTTTCTGGTCCAGCCTATAAAGCATGGTGGTAGGAACTAAACACATTGTAGTCTGATATGGGTACAATGTAGAGGGAAGGGCACAGAAGAGATGTTACCTCCTTTGTTCCAGACATTATACCTCTCTTCATGCAGCTTTAAATACCTTTATAAAGCCTTTCTGACCACCATATGACACCAATGCAATATCCATACTGAGCCAGATGTCCACCAAAAAGCTCAAATATTTTAATTGCAACCTAGCTACATACATTGTATAGATAAGCTAGATCATTCTGTGATACATCCAACAATTATTATAAACATTCCACTGTAGCTGCTGTGCCTCTAACATTCCCATATTTCATTTGGCCAATGGGAGGATCCCATCCAGACATTCTCTTCTACCCCACCTATCTATGTATCCACCCACCCCTAACTCAGTTGGTTAGGCTTTACCACTGGAAGTTCACTCAGCTGAATGAACAGAATTGCCCTATTATGCCAAAGTATGGCATGAATTGTGTTACCAAATGAGTATCAGATATTGCCACAGCTTCCATGAAGACTATAAGAACTTAGCTCCACAAAGGCCCAGTGGAGCCATGCAGTCAAGAACTGATTTCTGAGATGTCTGGCCTTCAGCTCTGACCCATCCAAGGCTGACTAGGTCTCCAAAGACAGGCATACTGACATCTAGGGGTAGTTTCATGGGAGCCCAGCAAAGGCCCATGTAAAAGACCACTAGCCCAGATGCCAAGAACATCAAACATACAAACATATATGTAATATCCCTTCAATGCCCTATGAGCTTTTCAATGCATGAAAGGTGAATGACAGGTGGGTGGCATCATTGTATTATACTTGTTCTTCTATCACAGTGTTATCAGTCCAGAGGACTATATAGGACCCTGAGGGAAAATTGAGAGTTGTCTTGATTGTTTATGTGCTAGGGTGCGAGTCCTCAGAAAGCCCAAATTCTTATATTCCCCTCAGAAATCATGGTGAGAACCACAGCATTACCTACTTATAACAAACCTAAGACTAAACCTGGTCCATTAGTTAATTTACCATGATAAATCCCTCCCCCCTCTCCACCTCCTAAACCCACTCCCTAGAATAAGCCTGGTCCTAGAGTCTGGATTTTAGACCATATTCTGCTCAATGAATTTTTGATTAGTGATGTCAAGTGAGGTATAAAATAGAGAGATTTTGTTTGCAAAAAAAATGTTCACCACTCGCATAGAATATTTCTAGTGTAGAGTTCAAGTGTGGAACTACAGATATTATGTCCCTATAGATGGTTAAGAGGTTCTAGATGCTACTGTTGGTGGGTGATATCATATTGTACATACTGTAGCATGAAGCCCCAGGGTACTAGCGTACAATCAGAAATCAGATGCTAAACAATTGCACAGGAAAACTGATATGGATAAGGATAAAAAATGCCTACTGTCCAAACAATGGCAGGCAGTCCATTGAGTTAGTCTGATGGCACAGATGCCTAAGATAGGCACTACAGACGGACCCCAATTTGAACAGGAAGATGTGAGCAATCTGGATTGTGTCTGGTAAATGATGTAGGGATTTCAAGGCTCCCACACTTTTCCCTAACACAAAAAGCCCATCATTTTAACACCAATATCTTTCTGATGATGTTCTATGGTCAGGCATTATGGAACACCATAAGCATAACTGATGCAGAAGATAAAGTATAACATACAGTAGATCAAATGAGATAAATATTTGTAAAGTGCTTAGCACAGAACCTGACACATTGTAGACCTGCTCTCCCTCCCTTGCTTCCTTCCTTCTTTCCTCCATCCCTTCCTTCTTTCCTTCTTATAAAAAGGCTGCATACTTAGCATAGCCAATCCAGTAAGAGGAGTAAATGACATTATCTAGGAGATGTATATTCAGAAAAGGATGTAGGCTGGTCAAGTATCAAGAGAAGAGATCACAAGTAGACAAGGGAGTACCACATGGGTATGTTGAGAATGTTAAGAACACCTAGGAGGGGGCAGCTAGGTGGCTCAGTGAATAGAGCGCCAGCCCTGGAGTCAGAAGGACCTGGGTTTAAATACAGTCTTGGACACTTGATACTTACTAGCTGTAAGTGACTTGGGTAAGTCACTTAACCCTGATTGCCTTGCCTCCTCCCTCAAAGAAAAGATATAGGAGTAGGACTCCAGAATGTTGGATAGATTCTAGGGCAGGTTGGTGGCAGAGCTGGTAGAACACTAGGCCTATAGTCAGGAAGACTGTGTCCTGATCAGGAAATCCAAGAAAAAAATCATAATGAGGCATTTTTCCAGCCCAGGCAGGCAGGGATGGAGAATAGGCAGGCACAGCCACATATAGACCATTCCAGGACAAGGAGAGGCTATGCACAAAGGCAAGAGGCCTCAGATCCAGCAGACAGGCCTGACCTTCTTGAAGGGTGCAGGAGCAGGTGCCAATTGGCAGCCCAGTCATTGACTACTAAGTTCGGGGTCATAGATCTTGGACAGACTGGGGTGGCGTTTCAGGGTATTGCAGGCCATAGGCTATGTACTAAGCAAGAAGTAAGTTTAGAAATAAGTAGTAGCTATGTGACTGACCCCAGAAGCAAAGCAGAGCTGAGGTCTAAGTTCCAGTCCCCAGTCCAGTCTGAACCCTGCTGCAGAAAAATCAACCTAGGAATCCCAGACCAAAGCAGAACCTGCAGATCTGTCACTGTGAACAAGCAGAGTTCTCCAGCTAGCTGATTTGATAGTGACTGAGTCCAGCAGCAGTCTACTGGAACTCCAAACGTAGCAAAACCACAGACCTGTTGCTTATACCCAAACCCAGGCAAGGAACTTTGCAGAAGATAACAATCAGATTTTACCCTAGATTCAAACACTTTGGGAGCACTGAAAGCTTAAGGATTCTCCCTCCTTGGCCATCCCTGACATTCTGGAATAATACAACATTCAATAATCTTCAGAAAGCAACAGCAAGTCCAGCTCAGATATTCCCTCCAGAAGTATGCAGAGTCTGGGCCTAACATAAAGTTTAAAGTCAGGAAGTAGGCTGGAAGAATGAGCAAACAAAAAAGAATCCCACCATAAAAAGCTATTATGGAAACAGGGATACTCAAGATACAAACCACAAAAAAGAGAATAACTCTAAAACATCTACAAAGAAAGCCTCAAAGAAAAACATAGCTTTAGTTCAACTAGAATTTCTAGGAGAGATGAAGCAAAAGGTTTTCTTAATGAGTTAAAAAATATATTTTATAAATAAATAAGTGCTCTAGAGAAAAAAATGGAAAAGAAACAAGAAAAGAATAGAAGAAATAATTAGAAAGGGAATTAACAGCTTAGGAAAAGACATGCAAAAACCTTGCCCAAGCAACAAACTCACTGAAAATTAGAATAAACCACACAGAAGCTAATGATTTCATGAGACAAAAGAAATATTAAAACAAAATCAAAAGACTGAAAAAAATAGAAGAAAATATAAGGTATCTCATAGCAAAAATATCTGACCTGCAAAACTTATTGAAGAGAGAGGATTTAATCTGTGAACTATCAAAAAGCCACTACCATAAAAAATCCTCCACATATTTCAAGAAATCTCAAAAGGAAAATTTCCCAGATCTCTTAAAACCAAAGGGCCAAGTGGAAATAGAAAGAAACTACCAATCACCTCCTAAAAGAAACCCCAAAATGAAAATTCTCAGGAACATTACAGCTAAAACCAAGAGCTCCCAGGTCAAAGGAAAAAACACTGCAAGCAGCCAGAAAGAAAGAATTCAAGTACCAAGGAGCCACAAGGATCACATAAGATTCAGCAGTTACCATTATAAAGAAGTAGAGAGCTTAGACTATGATATTCCAGAAGGCAAAAGCTATAGACTTACAACTAAGAATGACTTACTCAACAAAACTGAGTATATAATCCTATAGAGAGGGAAATGGACCTTTAATGAAAAAGAGAACTTGGAAACATTCCTGATAAAAAGATCAGAGCTGCATAGAAACTTAAAAAAAAAAAACCAACACAGGAATCAAGAGAGACATAAAAAAAGTAAACATAAGTAAGAAATTATACATGTGTCTCCTCAGAATCCTTTCATTCATCATCTGAGGTCATAGAGGGAGTCTAATAAGACAGAGGGCCTGGGACTGGTTCGATTATGTTTTGATGATCTTAAACAAAGAATACAAAAGGGAGGGGAAAAGGAATACACTAGGGGGGACAAAGGGAGAGAAATGAGAGGGAAAAGTATATCCCAAAATTAAGATGAGAAAACCAAAGTCTATATAAACAAGGAGGAAGTAGTGAACCTCTCATCTGAACCAGTCACGGGAGGGAAGAGTACACGTACACACACACATACACACACACACACACACACACACACACACACACACACACGCACACACGCACAAACACACACCCCCCGAAGTACTGCAATACATTTCACTAAACAGAAACAGCATGGAAATGGGAGAAGAGAGAAGATGTAGAGGAAAGATAGGTTAAGAAAGGGATTACTCCCAAGCCAAACAAACTCTAAAGGGGGTAAAAGGGTGTCATCATAAACAAATTATAGGATCAAGCAAGAAATTACCTGGATGTAAGGCTAGGGCAAGAGTTCATGGCCAAACAAGAGACAGACAGGACCAAAGGACATAAAATGGACAATTCTGATTATAAAAAGGGAAAGGAAGTTGTCCAAGGAAACACAGTGGAGCCATGGTGGTGTCCCTTGCTGGGTCTCTGCATCCAACTGAAGCTCTGACGTCAGGAAGAAAAGAGGACACCCAACTACTAACCCCCTAGGTCATTCCCTGTCAGTCAATACACATTTATTAAACATCTACTATGTGCCAAGCACTGTGCTAAGTGCTGGAGATACAAAGAAAGGCAGAAGAAAGTGTCAGCTCTCAAGGAGCTCACAATTTAACGGGGAGAAACAACCACAATTATTAACATACAACTTACATATGAGATATACTGGGGGGAAAGTCAACAAAGGCACTAGAATTAAGGAGGAATAGGGAAAGGTTTCCTATAAAAGGAAAAGTGGGATTTCAGCTGGAATTTTCCTATCAAGTTATCATCTCCCTTTCATGTCCAAACTTCTTGGAAAAGCTGTCTATAACGCTACATCCACTAACTCTTACTTCACTTATTCTTCCACCCCTAACAATCTGGTTTCCAACCTCTCCAGTGGAAATTTCTTCCAAGTTAATAAGTGATCTCTTAGTTACCAAATCCAATGGGATTTATTCAGTCTTTGTCCTTCTTTACCTCTGTGCAACATTTGCCCACACTCTCCTCTTGGGTACTCTATCCTCCCTGGGTTTCCACGACACTGAACTCTATTAGCTCCTATAAGACTGCCACTCCTCAGTCTTCTCTGCTGGATCATCATCTATATTATGTCCCCTAATTGTAAGTATACCTCAAGGCTCTATGATAGACCCACTTCTCTCTCCACAGTCCCTCCTTCAGTCATCAGCTTCCATGTGTTTGTTTTTTTTACATCTCTATGCAGATGACTCCCAAACTTTATATCTAGCCCTAACCTCTCTCCCAAACTCTAATCTCATATGACCAAGTAAGTGCCTATCAGACACTTTGGATGTACCACAAGCACCTTAAACTCAACCTGTTAGCCCATTACTTGGCACACAGTAGGTACTTAATAAATGTTTACTGATTAACATATCCAGAAAAGAATTCATCTTTCCCAAAAATTCACCAGCCCCTTCCCAATTTCCCTAATTTTGTCAAGGGCATCACCACCCTTTCAATCCCTCAGGCTCACAACTAGGTATCTTTGACTCCGGTTACATTAAAAAATAGCATTGGGGCAGCTAGGTGGCGCAGTAAATAGAGCATCGGTCCTGGAGTCAGGAGGACCCCAGTTCAAATTCAGTCTCAGACACTTGACACTTAATAGCTGCGTGACCCTGGGCAAGTCACTTAACCCCAATTGCCCTGCCTTGCCCCCTCCAAAAAACAAACCAAAAAATAGCATGCTTAACTTCATTTTGCCCTTTCTCCACCATTCACCAGTTGAGTTAAGTCTCAACTTCATGTAAGTCACCTGATTTTGGAGAAGTCACAAGACTACTCCCCCTTCCAACTATGACCAACTTAAGGAATGTCACAAAACTACCCCTTTCTCTCCTGCCTCAGTGTCTCCTAGTGTCTCAATCCCTACATCCTGTTTTTCCTATTTTTTACTTCCTCCAAACTGTATTTTAACTGTAGAAACCAATGGTCTGCCCTTGGCTACCAAGAGCCTTGAACTCAATCTGCTTCTGCAGCTCTGTGCATTGCAAAGTAAATCTTGGTCTGGATACCACTACTTTGTATCTTTATCCCACAGTAACACTCTTCACTTCTCCTTACTCCACCTATCTAATCAGTTGTCAAATTGTTGCTACTTCCACATTTCCCCCCTATGAACCCTTCTCTCTGTTCACACAACCAATGCCCTAGCTAAGACCTTCACCACTTCTCTCCTGAACTATGGCAATACACTTCTAATTGGTCTTCCTGCCTCAAGTGTCCCTCAATCCACTTGTTACATAGCCAACAAAGTGACCTTCCTGAATCACAGGTATGACCATGTCACCTCCCTGCTCAAAAACTGCATCCATGTTAAAATACAAAACATCCTTTGTCTGGCAATTAAAGTCCGGCACCTTGCCAAGCTCATTACGTATTACTGCTCTTCATGCATTCAGGTACTTTGAGCTACAGCCATGCTAGCCTATGGGCTGTTTCTTAACTAGAACTTTCCATCTCCCATCTCATGCTTTTCTATAGACTATACCCTCACTCCCTCCTCACCTCTACCTCTAAGCTCTTAGCTCCCTTGAAAGCTCAAATGCCATCTCCTACAGCAGACCTTTCCTGATTACCACCCCCACCTCAGCTGCTAGTATATACATTTATATTTTTCCCTTATTTTACAGATGAGGAAACTGACACCGTGAGGTTAAGCAACTTTCAAAGAATCTCCTAACTAGTAAGTGTCTAAGGCAAGAAGATCTGAACCCAAGTTCTCCTGACTTCATGTCCAATACCTTGGTCATAATATTCTGTCTTCATCTCTATCTTTAAAAAGAGTGGCTTAGACTAGATGATCTCTAAGATCCATTCTGCTCCTAAATCTTGTGTGTTTCTTGTTGGCTTTCCTGACAAGCATCAGGCTAGGTCCTGCCACCAAAAGATCCTTTCTCTAACTCCCCTTCTATTCAAATACTACTGTCCTTCAATGTCCGACTCAGGCCCCAACCATCTCCACAAAGCCTTTGGGGATCACAAACCCTGGTCTCCATTAAAAGCCCTGGATTCCAATCCCTGTTTGAAAATGTCCTAGCTATGAAATTCTGAAAAAGTCATCCCACCTGTCTTGGCCTCAGTTTCTCTATCCGTAAAATAAGAATAATAATCCTTAGGCTCTCTGCCTCATAAGGCTGTTGAGCAGAAAGCAATTGGTCAAATTTTAACTTCAGAATTAGAAGTGAACCTTATATCCATTCCTGACCTTCACAAGAGCCCCTGTAAGACAAGTGTGGCAAGAAATTATTATTTCTGTTCTACTTAGGGGCAAACAGGCTAGGGGAGGGAAATATCCCCGCCTAGGTAAGAGAGACAGTAAATGGCAAAGTGAAGAATCAGAGCCAGGATTTCTGGCTTTGTGGTCAGGGCCCTTCTCACTATACCAGGCTATCCAGAAAAAGGGGAGTGGGTGAGAGGGAACAGAATAATGGGGTGTGGTAGAAAACAAGTTACTGAACCAGGAATCAGGCAGCAGGCTGGATTCAAGGGGAAGTGAGGTTTACTAGGACACAAACAAACAGAAACATGGTTTATTATTAGTAGAAGGGGAGCAGATTGTGGAAGGCCTTGAATGAGAGCATAGACTTTTCCTCCAGGATAATAGAAAGATAGGGATGCCCCTCACACCAACGGGGAGAGACAGGTAGAAAATGGCAGAATAAGAAGGCTGCCCTTTGGGATGGGAGTGGGGGGAGGCTGGGCAAAAGTGTATGGCAAGAAGATTTATTTCTAGGAGGATGTTCTTAAGGCCTTAGGGAATTACTTGGGGAAGAGGGAAATCCAGTCTTATAGCCCTGTCAGATTAAACCCTATGTTCTCATTCTGACTTTTCACTGGGCAGAATAATCATGCCTTGACCTAGTTTATCTAATCTAGGCATCCTCCTCTTCAAAGAGTCTTTTTTCAATTTCTCAGTGAGAAGAGCAATAAGTAAGCCCTAAAGTACTATAGTCATACGAGTTATTATTGGAGACAGCAGCAGTGTGGAAGAGAGTGACAGACTTGAAATCAGGTGACCTGGATTCAAATTCTAACTCTGATCCTTGCTAACTCTGAACTCAGGCAAGAAGCCCCTTCCTGGGTCTGGACCATGGCTTGCCCACTTCTTCAGGCTGAAGACAGAACCGCACAAGGAGACAAGCGAAGACAGACCCACTTCATCCCCCACTCAGAGGAAAAACCAAAGCACATGAATTGCTTGGATTTCTGAAGGAGTCGTAGTAAATCACAGCAGCATAGTAGAGCAGAGGGGTCAAATTCGAATACAGGTGATACCTGCTGGCAACATGCTGATTTAGAAAATCACCACCTAACGTTCTCTACATTGCACTGCATTTTTATTTAAACATTTTTCAATTACATTTCAATCTGGTTCTGGCTGCACTCTGGAGTTTTTTGAGGGCTTCTTGGGACCATCTGACTTCTCTCCTTAGTAGAAGTTTACTCTATTCAGTAGAGCTGAAGTGACCAAAAAGCCCAGGCCATCTAATCCATCCCTGTGGGCACCCCACCAAAAACAAGCTTTTATAAATGAAGAAATGAAAGTTCATGAAAGAAAGACTCATCCAAGCTTATACAAGCAGTAAGTAAGGAGAAGAGTTTGAGTTCTAACCCAGGTACCTTTGGCTCCAAATATGGTGTTCTTTGAAAAAAGGCATAAATAAGAGATTGAGGGAACCTCGATCCAAATCTTGGCTTGCTCCTTACCAACTACGTGACCTTGAGCAATTAGAATAAATGACTTGAGTTTTCTAGCCTCAGCTTTCACATCTGTCCAATGGGGATAATACCAGCACCACCTACTTAGAGAATTGGTATGGGGCAAGTATTTTATAAGGCTTAAAGAGTCACCAAACTACTATTATTCATTAAACTACTATTATTCATTAAAAGCCTAGGAGTTAATAGTTCCTGTTTCAGAACACTGAACACAGAACAATGCATGTGGCAGAAAAACAAGTTGCTGGCCGAGGAGGCCTGAGTTCCAGTGGCAGCTGGTCTGCTTCAAAGTCACAGGTCAAGAGCTGGAAGAAACCTCAGAGACCATCTAGTCCAACTCTCTTGTTTTACAGATGAGGAAACTAAAGCCCAGGGTTTTCAAAACCCTAGGAGTTCATTTAGCGTTTGCTTCAGCTGGAAGGTCTGAACCCAGCCTCAATGTAC
>CM053587.1:288395288-288405718 GCA_028646515.1 Pseudochirops corinnae | reverse complement strand
TTTATTTAATTTTTTTTTCAGTTAAGGATGTTTTAAAGGAGATTCCTGTTCCTTTATGGGTTGAACTAAATGCCCCCCTGGGCACTTTTCTAACAACTTGGTCTTAGAAAGCTTGCTGGTGTACTCAAAGGCTATAACCAGCAGTGTACTACAGATATTCACTTTCAGGGTAGCCTAACTTCCTGTGAGGCATCATTCAAAGCTCTACATCACCTAGACTTAACATAACTCAGCAGCTTTATCTCCCAAGGTTCCTGGAGCTGTACTCCAGGGCTAAAATGGGGGCACTCTCCTCACTGATCCTTATCTTGGTCCCCTATCTATCTCAGTTAGAAGGGACTTCAAGGATCACCCAGTCCATCTCCTTCCTACCTGTTGTAAAGGAAATGGTTGTATATCCCCAACAAGGGCTCATCTGGCCTCTGCTTGAACACTTCTATTGAGGAAGAGTTCACTACTTCCCAGGATTGCACACAGCTCTAATTGTTTGGAAGCTTTTCCTTTGGTCAAGTCTAAATATGCCTCTGAACAGCTTCCATTCTATGCTTTGGGACCAAGCAGAACAAATCTAATCTCTCTCTTCCACATGTCACCCTTCAAATATTTGAAGAAAGTTATCCTGTTCTCCATTTTTTTCTTTTTTAGGTATATTTTAATTTCATTAAATATTTCCCAATTATATGTAAAAACAACTTTGAACAATTTTTTCTAAAATTCAAGTTCTAAATTCTCTCCCTCTGTCTTCTCCTCCCTCCCTGAGAAGGGGAGCAATTTGATATCAATTATATGTGTGAAGTCATCCATCTTTTCTAAGCTCAACATTCCCAGTTCCTTCAACCCCATCCTCTTATGACTCTTGCATAATCAAAGAATATTAGAACTAAAAGAGATCTCTGAGATCTAAACTGCTGGCCTGGATTTGGGGAGAGGAGGAGTAACTCGGTTGAGGAAAAAAATACATTTATTCAATAACTTGTAATTTAAATTTAGTATTTCCTTCAGTTATTTAAAAACATCATTCTAAGAAGGACTTCATAGGCTTCATAGGGTCCATGATATGCAAAAAAGTTAAGACTCCATGATCTACCATGTGTACAAAAATATTCATAGCAGCTTTTTGAAGTGGTAAGGAATCAATTGGAAACTGAAGGGATGCTCATCTATTGGGAAATGGTTGATCAAGTTATAGAATACAAATGTAATGGAATACTGTTGTGTTGTAAGAAATGATGAAGGGGATGGTTTCAGAGAAACATGGAAAGACTTGTAAAAACTGATTGAGAAAGAAGTATGCAGAACCAAGAGAACCATTTCTACAATAATAATTCAGTAGAGACAAACATCTTGGAAAGACTTAGGAACTCTGATCAACACAAAATGACCAACCACAATTCCAGAGGACTCATGATGAACCGTGCCACCCATATGTCCAGATAGAGAAGTATAGATTAAGGCACATTTTTTGGACGTCATTAATGTAGGAATTTGTTTTGCTTGACTCTATGTGTTTGTTAACAGGTTTTGTTTTTCTTACTTTCTGGATGAGTGGAAAAAAGTAGGAGGGAGGGAATTCAGAGCTGAAAATAAAACTGTTGTGTTTTTTTTCCAAATAAAAGAACCCCTGTCTAGCACAACCCCACCATTTAACAGAATGGAAACTTTGGTACAGGATTCCTCTCTCTATCTCTCTGTGTCTCTGTCTCCCCCTCCCTTCCTCTCTCTCTTTGTCTCTCTGTCTCTGTCTCTCTTTATCTGTCTCTCTCTGTCTCTCTCTCTCTCACACACACACACACACGCACACTTGCAGGCATTTGTTTCCATTTTATATCACAGTTATTTGTGCAGGGAGAGGAATTCTGTCTTTCCTGTGATGGAAAATGTTGCTCTGAGGTGAGTTCTCTCTTTCGTTCTGTGGGCCTCTCCCTACCTAGTCAGTCAAGCAGCTAGAGCTTGGGAACATTTGCTCTGCAGTTCAATTCAGCAAAGTCTTTTTTTTTTAACTGATCCTCCCCACCCCCAGCTTTCACCCCAACCCAGCCTCAGGTGCCTCAGTTCTGCGAACATGGTTTGGAGGCAAGATGGGGAGACAGAAGAGAGGGAAAGAGACCTGAGTGCAGCCCCCAGGGATATCTCAGGCTACCTGGGAGGGAGATAAAATTCATTAGTCCTTGAAGGCTTTAATTCACTTTCTTCTTACCTGTCCCAGAGAGTTAATTCACGCAAATATCCTTATCTCCATTTCTCAGAGACAGAAACTGAGGCTCCAGGTCACTCAGGTGGGTAGTAAGCGGGCAAAACCAGTTCTTCAATACAGGTATCTGGATTCTACATCTTTCCAGTGGGGGTAATACCAGCATCACTTACCTCACTGGAGTGATAAGCACCTTACAAGGCTTAAAGTGTCACCAAAATGAGAGTTATTAATATTCTCATTAAAAACCCTAGAAGTTAAGTTTAGTTTCAGCCTCAGAACACTAAAGACTAAACAATGGGGTGTGTCAGAAGAAACAGGTCCCTAGGGCAGGTAGCAGGAGCCCTGAGTTCTAGGGGGAAGCTGGTCTACATCAAAGTCACAAGAGTGCAGACTCATCCCAGGTGTGGCGCTAGAAGAGATCTCAGAGACGATGGAGACCATACCCCTCTTTTTTACAGATAAGGAAACTGAGAGCCTGGGAAGAGACATTTATTAAAACCCTAGGCACAGGTTCAGGACCACCAATTCCCAGTTCTGCTTCCAGCCCAGCCTTCACAACCATCATCCAAAGCAACTCCTGTATTGAGATGGCATCGGCCATCCTCACCAACTGCCACCCTCAGGACAGGCAAGCTAACCTAGCTTCAGCAGAAAATCTGCAAGAGGGAGAGAAAGGAGGCAGCATGGGCCAGCCAAGTCAAACCACCAACTACCACCACCACCACCACCACTGCAACCACCACCACTGCAACCACCATTTCTCCCTAGAATCTAGATCCTGATGGAGGCAGCCCAAGATCCTAAACCCAAAAGCCTGCCCAGTGCCCTTAGCCATCGTCCTGGGAAGCAACTAGAGATGCTGCCAACAGCCTGGCAATTGCTCCTGTAGATGCTACGGTCACAGCTACAATCCAGAAAACAAAGTTCTTGTCACCAAAGCCTCTAGCACCATCAAACAGTTCAGAAACTGATATTTTATCAGTGGAAATGGCATTAAAGAAGGGGCCTTAATATCTGCTTTTCCCCTATGCCCTAACTTTTCCATCTGACCTGTAGCTTTGCAGTGCTGTGTCCCCCATTAGACTGTGAGCCCCTTGAGAGGATTGTCTTACTTTTCTCTTTATATCCCTAACACTAAGCATGGTGCTTTGCACACAGCGAGCACTCAATAAATGCCTTAGTGTTATTGATTCACTCTAGCACTCTATACAAGGAACAGTCATGAAATATCAGCTCTGACAACCCCCTCCCCAGCTCATGACCCTCTCATGTCTCCTCACTGCCCGCAGGATAAATTCCACACCATTCAGACTGGCATCCAAATCCCTCCAGGATCTGACAACCTACCTTCCTAGTCTTATTTCTCCTCTCTCCCCTTCAACACAACTACAATGGATACACATTGTCACTGGACTCTCTCCTCTGTTTTGCTACGTCCATGCTTTGTCTTTAAGGTCATTCACTCAACGGGTGGAAAGGAGGTTTCAGCTGCAGCATTCTAGCTCCTCCATCCCCTCCTCTTTCAATGCACCATCTGTCCCCATCTCCCACCTCCCAGGGCCACTGCCAGTTGTCCTGACCGATGTCTTGCCACTGAACTCCGATGACTGGAGGAGAGAATAAGGCTGAAGACCTGGCACTACTCTGCCTCATTTAAATGCAATTCACTTTCAAGTCAAGACATCATCCTCCTGATATCATTGATGCTCTTTCCAGAAGGAAGGACGATGAACAACAAACAAATGGCACCATCTGTCCCTATTCACACTCAGGACAACTGTATTCTGGAAGGAAGGAAAAAGTTCAAAATTACAGGTGAGAGGCCTCCCCTTGGAGACCAGGAAGTAAAGGAAGATGATGAGTGAAACAGAGGCCCAGCGAAGGTCTTTTCTCTCCAAAGAAGTCTTCACCCACCTGTCTCCTTTGAATTTTTTTACAACATTCAACTGCCTGCATTGCTCACCTGGACCTTAGCACCCAGCCCTCAGCCTTATGCCACGGGATCAAAATTTAGAGATGGAAGTGACATCAAAGGCCATCTCCTCCAATCCCTTGACCATACAGATAAGGAACCTGTGTCTCAGAGAACTTAAGAGACTGGCTCACACAGGTAGTTAGTGATAGAGGCAGAGGATTTGAATCTAGGTCCTCTGACTTTAAATCCAATGCTCTGTACTCAAAATTCAGCTGGAATCTAGTACTTTCCCATTGAGAGGCAGGGCACTGGGCCTAGATTCATGCATGTCCCAATTCCAACATTCACTAACTGGATGACCACAGGCATGTCACATGTCTTCTCCAAAAGAATATTTGTCCTACCTGTCTCACTGGATTACTGAAAGGTTAGTGGTGCCAACTGTGAAATTCTATAGAAACTGGAGGTAATGTTACATATGGCTATTCCCCCACTATCCTTTGACCGGTCACTGAAACTTATGCTTCTGTGTCTCCAAGAGACAAATTTCTAATGCCAACATTCTATGACTCGATGAATCCTAAGAAAGTTAACAAAGTATGGCATTTGGGAAGAGGATTTATACCCTGTCACTAGAGATGGGGAAAATAGCTTTCCTGTGTTACAAGATCCCCTCAGAACAGAACTGCAGGTGGCCCGTCCAAGTTAGTAGCCCCTGATTGAAACAATACCCAGGGCCCCCAGCCAGTCTGGGAGTGGAAACTGGAGATGGCTCCATTGAGTCTCCTGGGAACACTCTGAGAGCTCTCAGCCTGTGGCTTGGCTGCTCTCTCTTCTCTTTAAAGCCATTTTAAAAGGCACAGCACCCAGAAGGGTGATCTGGACTTATAATATGAAGACCCTGTGTTCCGGGGCTGGCTCTTCTCTTCTCTGAACCTCAGTTTCCTTGCCTGTAAAAGTAGGATACAAACATGTACTCTATCTTACAGGGTGGTGATAGAAAGTGTTTTTGTCCATCTAAATCAAGACTCAGAGAGAAAAAGAGAGAATCAAGATCAGTAATTCAGCAAATTAGTGGTAGGGCTAGGACTAGAACTCAGCTCCCCTGATTCCAGGGTCAAGGCTCTCTTGTTCCAATGAATTTGAGGCTGGAACTGACTTAAAACATCAAGACCATTGGGAAAAGCTAACTGCATTTAGCCTTAGGCTTAAAACAGCCCTGAAAACTTAAAAATCAAACTGACAAACAGCTACTGTCCATCTACTTGAAGCTGCATGTCCTAGGTCCAAACTAGTATGTATACAGTAAGCATTTAATCAAGGTTCATGGAAGGAACACTGTGATATATAACTCCCCATCTAGTTCCAGCCTAGCTTTCCAGACTCATTGTGTACTCATTACTCCCCCTTCACACACTCTACAAAGACAATTGAACAGGCCTTCCTGCAGTCATCTCATACAAACCCTCCATACTTGGGAGGCTCTGGATCCTCAGCTCTGTCTCAGAATCCCTAGCCTCCTTTAAAAACTCAGCTCAAGCTTAAGTGTGGTCTTCTACATCAGGCTTTTCCAGAACCACCCAGGTACTAGCTCCTCCCTCACCAAAAAAAAATGTTACATACACAAACACACACACAATTACCTTTATTTCCTTTCTATACATTTTATACACTTAGACACATACATGCCATTTCCCCCAAATAGAACAGAATGTAAACTCCTTTAGAATAGGAATTGCTCATTTTTTAATCTCCAGCACCTAACAGAGAGCCTAGTACTGAGTAGACCTTTATAAATAGGTCCACGGATCGATCATTTATTTAGCAAACATTTTATCAGTTACCTACTGTGTACAAAGCACCCTGCTAGGCTTCAGAGGACGCAGTATGATCTGCTTGGGAAATCAGAAGACAGGCAAAAAGTGGATTTGGATCTCAAGCTAGATATTTGCTAGCTGTGGCCCCAGGCAAGTTAACTCCTCTGACGTGAATAGTTTCATCAGCAGTCCTCTTCCAGACTGAAGGACAAACAAGAAGTTTCCTCAAGGAGAAAAACAAACAGTACAATACTAAACCCGACAACATCTCAGGGAGCTTTCAACTGAGGTAACAAATTGCTTTGGGGGGAAAATTTTTTTAATTAAAATAAGGGAAACTTAAAGCCCCAGCTTTAAATACTCTGCTGTTTATTATTATTATTATTATTATTATTATTATTATTATTATCATTAAGAGGATCAATCAGAGAAACTTTCTAGCCAGGAAAGGGCAATGTATAAAGTCACTATCTTCCATAAGAAGGGTTGTCTTGGGAAAAAGCAATGATGAGATTCTGTGATTCTTAATTCTGACTCCCACATCTAGTCTCCTGACTTCCTTCAAGTCCTAAATAAAATACTGTCTTCTCCAGGAAGCCTTTCCCAACCCCTCTGAACTCCAATGCCTTTCTTAGGTTAATTACTTATCCTGTATGTAGCTTGTTTGAACACATTTTGTTTGCCCGTTGTCTCTCTCATTAGACTGTAAGCTCCTTGAAGACAGGGACTATAATTTGCTTCTTTTTGTATCCCTAGTGTTTAGCACAGTGCCTTACACACATGAGGCACTTAATAAATGCTTATTGACTAGTCTAGCTGTGTGAATTTGCACAAAGCACTTCATCTCTCAGGTTCCTTGTCTATAAAATGGAGATAATATACATAACTACTTACTTCCCAGGATAGGAAAATGTTTTATGAATCTTAAATTGCTATAGCAATGACAGACCTCCTGGAATTCCAACCCTCATGGAACTCACAGTCTAGTAAGGGGAAAAAACATAAACATGGTACAAAAGTACATTGGAGGGGCACTCATAACCCCTTGGGTGAGGTTAGAAGGGGAAGGAAGGTCATTATAACTCCCAAGGAAAATCAGAAAAAGGCTTCCTGGAGGAAACAATTTTTGAACTGAAGCTTAAAGGAGAGGAGAGAATTTTTAAAATGGGGTCCTTCATGAACAAAGATGTGGCAGTAAGGGAGAATTTGACATATTTCAGGGAAAGAGAGTAGTCTAGAGCACAGTCCTTGGCAAGAGAGTCATCAAAGATAAGGCTAGGAATTAAGAGGTTGTCAGATTATCCAGGATCTTGACTGCCACTGTGTTGAAAGTCACTGAAGATTTCTGATCAGACTAGCAGTATGAACAGATCAATACATAAGGAATTGTATTGTGGAAGCAATACAAAGGATGGATTGGAGGGAGGACAGAATCCATGCAATGGTCCATGCCATAATGGCCCATGCCATAATGGCCCAATGAAAGCCTCTAAGACCGTGGTAGTGGAAATGGAGGGGAGAGTTTCAGGATGTGAGAGATTTGGGGAAAGTGGAATCAACAAGATCTAGTAACTGATTGGTTATGAGAAGACAGAGAGAGGAATGAAAAGGAAACTTTTCAAAAGTTCAAGAAAAATACTTGACTGCATGCTGCCATGGGGGGGGAGGGGGGAGGGAGAAAACTTGAAACTCAAGGGACTCTGGAACTGAATCTTGTAAACTAAAAGTAACTAAAAGTAAATAAACAAATCAATTTAATAATAAAAAAAAGTTCAAGAAAAAATAAAACTTTAAATAAGAGCTCAGGACAACCACCACCACCACAACAAAGGTGTTCCAAGCATCCCGAGGGAAAGGTCACATAATGGCAGTCTTCTAGGAAGGCAGGAAGAAGTCATGACTTCAGGCTCGGGCCAGCCCCAGACTTCCCAGAGGCAGTATATTTGGTACTGAAGTGCCAGGCAATACAGAAATTGCAATCCTAATACAGTAACAGGTGCTGAGTTCCCACAAAAGTTCTCATGGCTTAATGGGAGCCAGGGGTTTGGGGTTCCAGTCTCAGCTTTAGAACTCACTCTGTATGACTGTGGCCAACTTCTTTCTCTCCTTTGGGCCTCAGTTTTTTCATCTGTTAACCAATAGGCTAAATGGCTGTTTCCCCCCCTACCAAGGCCCCCCCATCCGTCTAAGCCCCCTCCAGCTCTGCCTCTCTAAGTTAGTTCTAAGGTCTCTTCTGCCAGATTCTGTATTCTAGGATCCTGTCCAGCTCCCCCATGAGGGATTCCTTGGTCTCCTAGTATGCCCTACACACTCGGAGGCTTTTTTTGAAAACTAATCAGTAACACCCTCACAGCCTTGACCTGGGGCTAGGGACTTGGTGGTCCCAGCACCATCTGGAGATTCTCAGAGATGGTCATAGAAGTAGAAGAGAAAGATGCCTTGGGTTGGGTGGAGAGAGGGGGGTGATGGGGGGTTGGAGGCATTTTAACAATTGGTTGGGGGTTGGGGGAAGGGAGATAAGGGGCTGGAGGGAGGTGCCCCTAGTAGACCTGTCCCCAGGCTTCAGGGAACAACCAGCTCTAACCCCTCTTCCTCCACCTCCTCACCCCTGCCAACAAGTCTCAAGCAGCAGGTGTTGGTCCCGTCAGACCTGTCACTGGTGCTAATGATACCTATCCTTCTGGTCTCCCCAATCCAACCTTCCTGCCCTAGCGCCTGTGTGTGCAGGAGGGGGAAGGGATGCAAGGCTGGGGACCCTCGCCCCCTTCCAGTGTCATAATGGGTCAAGTCATGGGCCGCCCCCCCCCCCCACGCTGGAGGTTGGGGGTGGGGAGGGGCAACCCTGCACCCGCATTTTGCTTCCCCGGCGGGGTTACCTGCAGGGCTCTCCAGTCCCGGACGCCCCCCTCACCTTTCGGACGCTACCCCCGTCCACAGGCTGAAGCAAGAAGCCATCGTCGACGCCTCCCTCGCCGTCTGGGCTCTCCTCAAGGATCATCTCGGCCCACGCCAAGGGGACATCCAGGAGCCCCGATACCGCGGAGGACAACCTGCAGCGACCCTCCGGAGATGAGGCCAAGTGCAAGCAAGTGCACAACCCAGGGGCAGGTAGGCAGCTCGCGGGGCCGGACAGTTAGGGCAGGCCGGTCACTCCTCCTCCCCTCCCCTCCACCCCTTCCAGCGGCTACCGCCCGCTTCCCACCCCTCCACTCCCACTAGACTCCCCTTACGGAGGGGGAGCGGGGGCGGGGGTGGAGCAGAGTGCCGGGGAGGGCGGGGAGGTGACCTCTGGAAAGAGGACCCCGGGGGGGGGGCGGGCAAAATTTGACCTCACCCAATAGCCAGCGACAGTGACTGGGATGGAGGTGGCCTCGGGCCAATGGGAGTGGGGAGGGTGGGGTGGTTTCCATGGGGGCGGAGCGGTCTCCGCAGGTCCGCTCGGCCCCTTCCCTCCCAGACGAAGTCCCGGGGGAATTCTGTCACCCTTGGCAACGGTGGGAATTAGAACGCTCTGAGACTGGAAAGCGAGAGCCGGGAGGGGCCGCCTGGGGGCAGCGAGAGACGACCTGCGCCTGCGCAGCCCTAGGTACCTCTCCCCTCGTTTCTCCCCTTCCCCCCTTGCCCCCACTTGGCAGTCAGTCTGTCCTTTCACGAAGTCTCAAAGTCTGACTGCAACTGTGTCGGGTAGCTCCCCTTTTCCCCCACGCAACTTCGGAAGAAAAGTCACTAATGCAATTCCCCAGCTTGCAAACTTACTTTGTAGCCTCTTATGAGGGGACCACAGAATTTTACGGTTGGAAGACCCTTTGAGATCATCTCTGTAGTTCTGCACTCTCAATTTTACATGGGAGCAAACTGAGGACCAGAAAGGGAGAGGGACTTTCCCAACATCACACAGCAATTGAGTGGCAGAGGCTGGCCTGGAACCTGGAAGACCTGGCTTAGTGCTCTTTTCTCCACCTATTAATTTGCCTTTCCTAATAACCTTGCTTGTCTGGGTGGCTTAAGGAAGCATTCACCCGATAGCTGAAGACTCGCGTGTGAGTTTGAGCTCCGAGATTTATAAGCTATGAGACCCTGGGCAAATCCTTTCTCCAGAGGCTTCACTCTTCTAAGTAAAATTAGGGTAATAATATTGCCCCTGCCTCCCTAGCAGAGTCCTTGTGAAGAACGTGCTTTCTAAACCTTAAAGGTCTGTAGAAATAGGAACTATTCAGTTTAGAAGGGTGTAAATAAAATATCCAGAGCTTTTGACCCAGGGATTCCACTATTAGGCATATACTGTAAGGAACTCATTGATAAGAAAAAAGACCCCATATATACCAAAATATTTACGGAAGCATTTTTTTCGTGATAGAAAAAAAACAGGAAACCAAGTAGATGCCCATCGATTGGGGAATGCCTAAACAAACTGTGGTACGAGAATGTAATGAAATATTATTGAGCCGAAAGAAACTACCAATATGATGAATAAAGAAGCTTGGAAGGGCGGGCGGGGGGGGGG
>CM053587.1:288369744-288394788 GCA_028646515.1 Pseudochirops corinnae | reverse complement strand
GGGGGGTGCAGGGTTCTCGGTCCTGGGGCTGAGGCCGCACACACTTTGCTCTCACTCTCGCCTCCTCCCTGCCAGTCTGCAAGGAGCTGTCCCTCACCCGGTCCCCCGTGGCCCGGGACTGAAGTGAGGGAAGCCCCGCCCCGGTCACCCACAACCTACGACCAAAAGGACGACAATGGCGACAACAACGATCCCGCCTCGTCCCTTCAAAGAGCGGTCCACCAGGCGTCCGCGGGACTGCTCGCTGCGCCTGCCCGCTGCGCATGCGCCCCGAGCTGCTTCCGGTCCGCCAGCCAGCCACGTGCATGGCCACGTCGCTCCTCTGAAGGCCCTGGGGCGGCCTTCCCAGGGCTGCCCCCGCGGCTGCTGGAGGTGGAGCTTGGGGAGCAGGTGTAGGGGCAGGGCCTGGGGGTGGGTGGGTGGTGTTAGTGAGCGGGCTGTCCAGAAAGCCAAGGCCAGTCTCGGGCCGCGTTATGAGAAGCCTCGCTCTTTGATTAAGGCATGGGTTCTGTTGTCCTCTGCCCTGGTCAGACAGTCCGGAATGTTCTGTGCAGTTCTGGCCACTGCAGATTAGGAAGGACGTTGCGGAGCTGCCAGGCAGCTGGGGAAGGACCTTAGGGTCAGTTAAAAGAAGTGGCCGTGCTGGAGAGGCACTGCGGTGTAGCGGGTAAAGCCGCGGACTTTGGATCCGGGAGCTCAGGTTTGAGTCCTGCCTCACAAACGCGTTAGTTGTCACGGCTCTGGGGGAGTCAGTGTCTTCATTTCCTCTCCGGGCCTCAGGTTCTTCATCTGTGGAGTGGGGGAGGAAAGGGAGGAGGATAGAATGCCTTCAGTGATCCCTTCCAGCCCTGAATGTCTCCCTGTGTCTGACCTGGAGAATACAGGAATAGCCCCTACCCACCCAACCCCATCAGAACTTAGTAGCTGTATTTAAGTATTTGAAGGACTGTTAAGGAAAGGGTTCAGATTTGCTCTATTTGTCCTCGAAGGACAAATAGGAGGAGTGATGGTAACGAGAAGGTAGATTTAGGTTTGCCCTAAAGAGAACTTTCCTTCAAGAAAGAAAATGGCACTGTGTTGGGAGATGGTGGATTCCCTTTCATGGAGGTCTTCCAGTAAAGGCTAAATGACTCACCCTCTGTTGACTATGTCTTAGAGGACCTCCTTGGCCAACTACAGATTGGACTGCCCTCTGGGGCTCTGCGTTTTGGAGATGTGGGAGATGAAAGGTCTAAAATAAACATGGAAGGTGACTAAATGTAGGGATGAAAAATGGTAACAGGTAACACTGACATAGCACTTCATGGTTTGCATGACTCTTTACAGTTATTATCTCACTTTATCCTCACAACAATCCTGAGAGGTACCTGCTGTTATTATTCCCATTTTAAAAGGAGGAAACCGAGGCTGACAAAGGTTAAGTGACTTGCCCAAGATCACACAGTTAGGGTTTGTAGCTGGATTTCAACTCAAGCTTTCCTGATTCTAGGTCCAAATAAGCCAAATGCCTCTAAAACAAAAATCAGCCCTGGAATATCTGTACTCTCTGGTAGTGTCTCTCAACCCTGGTCAAATATGTCTGGAGTATTGGGGTACTTTTTAAATTCTAGGTACCATATACACACACACACACACACACACACATACACACATACCCTATACGTACATGGGTGTGTGCATACATATATATATATATATACACACATGCACACATACACATATATACACATTTGCAAAATCCAAGGTGGGAAAGGGAGGGAGGGAGGAAAGGAGAGAGAAAAAGAGAAAGGGAGAAGGGAAGAAGGGAAAAGGAAAAGGAGAGAACAGGAGCTGCAGCTGTTTTCTCTCTGTCCAGGCCACTGTGTAGCTATGATCCTGTTTCTTCTGTCTCTGTTTTGTTTCTTCTTTCCTGATTTTAGGTGCATGAGTATCAGAAACAAAACAGGTGAGATCATTGACTTCTGAGCTTTTAAAAGTCAAAAGACTCATCGGACAGATCCAATAGCTAGCTATTGGAGTCCACCTTCGAAGCTTCAGTGACCAAACAGCCCTGAAGAGTGACGTGTTTGACCAAGCCCAGCAGTGGTTTGACCAGATGAGGAAACTGAGGCTGAGAAAAATTTAGTGATTTACCAAGAGGGATGAGGGAGAGATATTGATAATAAACTTCTAGATATTTTATCTAAACTTTGTTTTGCCCCTAGTGTCCAACAGTTACTGAATATGACTTACTAGATATTTAAATTGAGTTGTATTGTCTACATTTGGTATGTTCCCCAGGGCCCATCCCCTTACTCTATAGATAGTAGGTACTTACCGGTTTCTGCTAGAACTGAATTGCCTCTGGGCTACCTAGTATTGTTCATTTTTCAAATGAACAATACTAGGTAGCCCATGAATCAATGTCCAATGAAAGATGGTCATAGTAGTTGTCAAAGAGCTCAACATAAAGGGAAGGTCACAGGGTTGGGAGATGGGTAGTGATCAGGGAGAGCTTCCTGAATCAAGTCTGACTTCATATGGCTTGGAAATGTGATTAGGGTACATAGAGGCAGGGAATGCTGTAGTGAGGGGGCCATCCTAGCCGAAGCATTGTTTTTGGGGGAGCATGGGTGATAAACCTAGAAAAGCAGGTTGATCTTGGAACATGGAGTATGAATGCCCACTTAGCTCTCTTTCCTCACCTGTCAGATGAGGGGTAGGAAGGTAAGGTGGCAGAGTAGAAAGGGTGCTGGATTTATAGTCAGAGGGCCAGAGTTTAAATCCTGACTTTGATATTACCTGAATGACTTGGGACTCAGTTTCCTCAATGATAAAAAGAAGGGGCGTGATCAGATAACTTTAAGGTTCTTTCCATCTATGACTTTATAAGCTAAGTGACATGTACGTAAACTCTCTTCTAGCTCTCAGCTCTAGAATCCTATTATTTCTATAAGTTCTGGGCTCTGTATTTGAGGTAATTAAACGAGTTATCCCCTTGCTTTCTTACCCCAGGACCCATAAATCACTTGCTGTTTTTGTGACTAATGGTCAGAGAAAAGCCTTTTTATCTATAGCTGGGCCCCACACTCTGTGCTGGGTATGTACACAGCACAGCCTGTGCATAAAGACAGGCGTTTAATCTCCAATTTTCCTTGCGTCTGCTCGAGCCTCGCATCGATGTCAAAGTCATTTCCTTCAGAGCGCCTCGGGAGCGGTAGGCAAAAACACACGCCCACGAAGGTGGCATCTATCATGTGCTACTTAAAAAGCACCATTGTCAGCAGCTGAGACACTAGCACATGGCTCAGTTGTGCTGAGATTAAAAATTAGTCATACGTGGAAAATAGAAACGGGTTTTAGTGGAAGAGGAGGCTTTGCCATCCCTGAATAATGGTCCTTCCTTGGCTTGGTAAATAAATGATATCTATTTGCTGGTGATGGGATATGTCTAAGTAGTGCTCGGATTTGGAGCAATAACCCTTACTGCAGCTGACAGTTTGGTCAGACAGGTGTGGAAAAATAAAGGCCCTTGCAAATGTTGCCAGAAAGAATCCAGTCGTAGTGGAGAAAAGACGGCCTGAAGGGATGGGGCTTTTGTCCATGGAGAATTCTGATGGGAAGCTTGGTTCAGCCACTTAAAATAACTCAAATTCTTTTTATGACCCAGTAGGGCAGCAGCATTGCAGAATAGACTCGGGTCCAAATGCCACCTCAGGTACTTACTAGCTGCTTGATTCCTCCCTTAGCCTCAGCTTCCTCATCTGTGAAATGGGGGTAATAGTAGCACTTACTTTACCAGGCTGTCATGAGGATCAAAGGAGATGATGCATGGTGCTTTGCAAATCCTAACATGCTATATACATGTCAGCTGATATTATTTAGAGAACACTTCTCCCTTCTCTGTTGACCTCTTCTGATCCAAAAATGGAACAGGCTACTCCAGGCGGGGGCAGGTTCCCTTTCATGAGAGGCCTTCCAACAAATGCTAAGTGATCCCATATTGTGTAGGTTTCATATTGAGGTGCTTCTTCCGGCATGGGCTAGGCCTTTTCATGGGCCCTTTCACCTCTAAGATTCTAGGATTCTTTGATCTGTGACACTTTGTCGTGGTAGAGAGGAAATCCTGGTTTCTGAATAAGGAAACCCAATTGTGGAGCACATTCCTGGCATGATCCTACCAAGCTGAGTAGTCTTCTTGAATATGAGCCCAGTGATAGGCTCTGTCTGACATTCAAAGACCAAAGGTTGGCCACCAGGAGATCAGTTTCTTTGACTCACAACATCATTGGCTCACAGATATCACTAGGGGGTATCAAGACCCCCTAGCAGGGCCTGGAGGGGTTGCAATCAGCATCAGTGGGAGGATTGGACCCCACATGGATAAAATCACAGGTCTTCGTGTATTGTCTCTGTTGTCACCATGACAGAGGGTGCACTGAGTTTGGAGTCAGAGGCAGTAGACAGAGTGGTACCATGGAAAGTACAATGGCTGTGGAAGACCTAGGTTTAAATACCACCACCAATGCTACCTGAGTGACCTGGTACAAGTCATTTAACCTCCATGAGCATCAGTTCCTTCCTCTGTAAAATAAGAAGGATGGCCTAGAAGGCCTCTGAGGTCTCTTCCAGCTCCAAATCTGTAATGCAATGACCTGGGTTTCTATCGTGGCTCTATTTACTTGAATAACCTTAGGCAAGTTGCTTAACTAGCCTCAACTTTCTCATCTGTTAGTGTAATGTATCTCAAGTGTTTCTAATATCCTTAAATAATAATAAATAATGCCACTTCTGACCTTTGTTACCTGAGTGACCTTAGGCAAGTCAATTACCTAGGCAGTTAGGTATTGTAGTCATTACAGTTCTGGACTTGGAATCAGGAAGACCTGAGTTCAGATTCAGACCCAGATACTAACAGTATCACTATGGGCAAGTAATTTAACCTCTCTCAGCTTCTCCCTTTGCAGGAGGGGGATAATAATGATGGCATCTACCTCACAGGTTTGTCATATGAACCAAATGAGATTACGTATGCAAAATGTTTTGCAAATCTTTAAAACGGTACATAAATGTTAGCTAGTAACAGTAGTAGCAATAATAATATGATATGGCCTCCTGTCCTGAAGGTGCCCACAGTCTGGAAAGGGAAATTATATACAGGTGAAATGTATTTCATTCATTTCTCACCAGCTGCACAGATTAGAATGCGCTCCAACTTGTGCCCAGGAAACCTCTTTACTAGGAAACCCATCATCCTGTGCCTCTGGATCACTTCAGGAGTCACACCTCTTCAGTACATTTAGTACTTTCTGATTGGATGGTTCAGGGGCTTCTTTGAAAGATGGCTCACAGAAGAACCATTTCCTCGTTTCCCACGAGTGGCACTCCTTGGATTGTATTCCACTATACCTTCCTCCTCCCCCTTGCTGGGTATCTCCTTCTCAACACCCTCTTCTCTCCCTTTTTTAGCTTTCTTTGGTGTGTTGTCTTGCTCCATTAGATTGTAAGCTCCTTGAGAACAGGGACTGTCTTTTTTGTATCCTCAGCACTCAGCACAATGCCTGGCACATAATAGGTGCTTAATAAGTTTTTATGGGCTAATAAACTGATGGAAATGTCTGATGACAGGATAGATGTTAATAACAATTCAAGACAGGTAGAAAAATGTCATGAAGCAGCATGTGATTAATTGCCAAATCAACTATGTAGACTCAAAGCGTTCAGGGTAAGAAAGGATGTTTACCAGTGGAATCCTGGCTCTGCTGTTCCCTTTCTGTGTAACTTTGGGAAAAATGCTTAACCTCTCTGAGAATTAGTTTACTTATCTGTGAAATGACGGAAGTGGCCCAGGTAATATCTTAGGTCCATTCTAGGTCTAATTTTCTGTAATTCAAAGGTAGGCCATGACCTGTCTCTTACTGACTCCAACACCACTCTCTCTCTTCTATCACTGTTCACTACTCTGGGCTACCAAAATGTAAATGATTCATATCAAATCATTTCCTGATAAGAGGAAGCAGTCACCCATAAGTCCTGACTTCACTATTTTCTCTATGGCTGGTCCTAGTGTTATATTCAGTATAGGTATGGGACAAATGTTTAATGGAGGAAAATGGGTTTAATGGGAAACACCCCACTCCCCAAACATCCAACCAGCCTGGGCTGCTGGTTAGGGGGCATGAGTTCTAGTCCCTGCATAACTGCTAATGACTTATTTCATAATCTCGTGTAAATCTCTTCACTCATTTCTCTGGGCCTGACTTTCCTCATCCTTAAAATGAGAGAGCCAGACTAGACAATAACTTGAGTTCCACCCATGTCTGACCTTCTGTGACCCTACAATCATACCTACTATGTTCCAGGCACTATTCTAAGTACCAGTGATACAAAAAAAAAAAAAGGCAAAAAATGTCCCTGTTCTCAAGGAGCTCCCAGTCTAATGGACCTTGTGCTTGGCAGATGCTGTCTTCAAATATCTGTAGGGCTGCCAAGGAAAGGTAGACTCAGGCTTGTTTTGCTTGGCACCAGTAAGTAGAATGAGGAACAATGAATAGGAAGATTTAAGACCAATGTAAGGAAAAACTTTTCATTATGGCTTTCCCAAAGTGAAAAAAGTTGCCTTGGTAAGTGGTAATAACAATATTAGCTACCACGAGTATAGTGTTGTAAAGTTTGAAAAGCAATTTTAGATTTTCTCATTTGATCCTCTTAATAACCCTGGGAGGTAGGTGCTATTTTTATCTTCATTTTACAGAGAGGGAAACTGAGGCATACCAAGGTTTAAATGACTAGCCCATGGTCACAAAGCTGTGTCAGAGGCTGGATTTGAACTCAGGTCTTCATGATACCAGGTCAGGTACATTACACACTACACCCCCTAACTACTTCTAAAAGTGAACAAGGATGACCTCTTGTCAGGGATGTCATAAAAGAAATTCCTTCTTCAGGTGGCTTAAGGGGTGGCTAGGTGGTGCAGTGAATAGAGCTCTGTGACCCTGGAGTCAGGAGGATCTGAGTTCAAATTCGGCCTCAGACACTTAACACTTATTAGCCATGTGACCTTGGGCAAGTCACTTAACCCCTGTTGCCCTGCCTTCCCCCTCCAAAAAAGCAAAAAAATAAAAAATAAAAAGGGTGGCTTAAGAGGACCTTCACTGAGGCGATGCAGGCCCTCTGCCCTGAAGAATTGTTGAAAAGTGAGGCTGAAACTTAAAGGCCATTAGTTTGCCAGGACAACCCTGCCTGCTAAACGATAGGCCCCAGAACAGAGACCTCAGGATGCAGAATTAAGGAGGCTGCTGTCAGAAATAGGGTATGGGTCCTGCCTTTTCTGAGAGGATATAGCAGGACGCTAGCCACAGATTTCGGCTGAACCTCAAGAATGAAACTAAAGATGGTTGCTGAGACAACAGCCCTCCAATGAGGCTGACATGAGATACATGAAAATGCACAGAACTAAAGAAGGGGAGGTGAGGAGGTACTGGGACCGGAACAGAAGCAGCTACCACAAGGAGCTCAGCCAGGGCTCTGGGAACAGTGCTGTGTGAGCCTATTGTGTGCTCAGAGGAGTACTGGGGCAGAAGCGATGCTGCTGGCTGCCCCGCTCTGCACTCCTGCCGTGGAAGTAATTCTGTATCTCCTTTTCCCTTTGTTCTCTTCTCTCATGGAAGCCTGAGATCTTCACCTCTGGACACAAAGAAGAGTGTTCAAGGTTTTTGTTAGCTTGGGTGTACTTATTAGAAATGTAAATAGAGAAAGTAAGCTCAAGGGAGAGGTCATGGTTGTGTGGTGGGTGGAGAAAGGAGAGAGGGAGAGTTTCCTTACCTATCACATGAGGGGTTGAGAGCTAAGGCGGCACAATGGGAAGAGTGTTGTATTTGTTGTTGGAGGGCCTGAGTTTAAATCCTGACTGTCACTTACTAGGAGGGAAGGAGACAGGGCATTGGAAAGGAAGAGAGAGGGGCATTTTTAAAAAACTATTTCTGGCTGGGAGCTCAAAGCTTAAAAATAGAGAACATTTTAGATCCTTTTGTTTCAAATTCCCAGAGTAAAGGAATAACATTTATATAGGGAAACCCATCTAGGTAATGAATGGATGGAGCAAAGCAAATAGAGGTTGAATAAGCCTGTTCAACTCCCACCCAGCTACTGCTACTGCTATATTTATGTCCACACATAACATATATTTGTTAGTGTTGTACCCATATGTGCATGGGTAGCTAGGTGGCACTGTGGATAGTGTGTCGGACTTGGAGTCAGAAAGACTTGGCTTTCTCAGTTCAAATCCAGCCTTAGACACGTACTAGCTGTGTGACCCTGGATAAGTCACTTAACCCTGTTTGCCTTACTTTCCTATCTGTAAAATGAGCTAGAGAAGGAAATGGCAAACCCCTCCAGTATCTCTGCCAAGAAAACCCCAAATGGGACCACAAAGAATCAGCCATGACTGATAAATGACTGAACAGCAACAACACATATGTAGACCTATGTTATATATGTTGTTCAGTATACCCTCTATATTCGCCTTCTCCAGGCGTGCTCCCAGCTATCCTCCATCACTTAACTGGGATTGATGATGTGGTCTTGCAGCAAAAGCTAGGCAGATCTTTTACTAAAGGTGCCTTCCAAATGATGAATAGCTTTCCTACAAACGCAAAATTGTTGATTGTCTTTACAAACAATTCATTTTTCACATCTCATTGAAACTACCAACCTTTCTTTTCTGGGCAGTTTCCAGTGATGATGCATCTACACTTATTACCACCATTGATGAAAGTTTCCTTTAAGTCTTATAGTGTCTGTAACTTCATTCATCACAGTCAGACAGCTCCACCACTGCAGTAGATTATTGTTTTTCTTCCTGCTTTGTGATTTTTTTCTCCTTTTTTTCAATCTGTGAAAAGCTATAGAATCTTGAAGCCCAGGCACAGAACCCCAATTCCAAATCAGACTGTACAGCCACTGGGGCCAAATAGAACTGCCTATAAAATTTCCTAGCCAGTTCAATTAATCCATTGGCTTATGGCTCCCTTTCTAGCTCCCCATTCCCAGTGTCAGTGGATGGTGTCCTTAAAGCCTCCCAACATTTCAAAGAGTCCTTTGCACTAAGGGGGATCAAGAGACATTGGTTCTAGGTCAGAATCTGCCAGTGAATTGTTCTGTGATCTTTTTGACACAAATATGACCCACTTCTCACTGGGACTTTGTTTCCTCCTCTGTAAAATGATGGGATTAAAAAAATTGTCCTGGAGGATAAATATGAAGTATATCTGGCAGTGGACTGGACATGCAAGGCATGAGTATGAGGAGTTGAGGATGGCACCAAGGTTTTGAGCCTGGGTGACTGGTGGTAGCGTCCATAAAAATGGAACACCAGCATCTTCCTCAAGCCACTCCAGTCAAAACTAACCTGGACTCTGCCCCTGGGGTCCTGGGTTCTGAGAAGCCAGCTTTTGCCTTATCTGGCTCAGAACTATGCCTCAAATGTATTTCTGGGACATTTCTAATTCCCCGCTTCCCACCCCCATCCCAGCTCTCAGCTCCTCTTTCTGCCTTGTTTTTTCCTGTTAGAATATAAGCTGCTTGAGGGTAGACTGGCTTGCTTGTATTCACATTAGCACTTAGCACAGTGCCTAGTGTCTGGGGAGAGTGAAAACTTCTTAGGCAGTTTTGAATTAACTTCCCCCCCTCCAATACTGCTATCAATCAGCAACAAGCCCTTTTTGATTTCCCACCTTTGTGGGCCCCTCCTCCTGGGCAGTGGGAGTCAGGGACAGCCCAGGCTCACTCCTCCTCCCTTGCTTTGGGACCCTTCCCCCTTTTCCCTTGCTGTCAATCAGCCTCCTTGTTCTTTGTAAACCTATTTCCCAGACACTGAGAGATAGTGGCGGGCTTCCCTGTGACTTGCCATTGAGGAAGATTTTGACGTTGACACTTGAGTCCACCTCTCAGCTGATGAGAGAGGAGACAGTCGGAGGAGGGGGCTTGACTGCATTAGGGTATAAATTCTTGTTCTGTCTTTTGTAACATGCCTCTTCCTCACTCACGATCAGTCGGGAAGACCTCCCTATTCTCCTGGGGAAGAGAATAAACTCCTGTTTTTATCCTAAGATATCTCTGAATTTCTAATTAAATTTTTGGATGGGGTTTTTCATCCCAAACACTAGCAAACAGCAAGTACTTAATATTAACTTTTCATTCATTCATTTCATTCTTACCTCCTTCCTCAAAGCAGAGAGATAGGAGTTTTTTGAGGGGGAGAGGTAATAAGTATTCATGTAACACCTTCTATATGCCGAGTACCGTGCTAAGCTCTTTTTACAAATATCATCTCATTTGATCCTCACAACAAGCTAATAAGGTAGATACTGTTGTTATTATTTTACAATTGAGGAAACTGAGGCAAACAGAGGTTAAGTGATTTGCTCAGGATCACACAGCTATAAAGTATCTGGGGCTGGATTTGAACTTGGGTACTCCTAACTCCAGGCCCAGTGCTCTACCCACTGTGATACAAGCTGCCTCTGCAGAGAATATTGTACACACTGTCAGATGTAGTCACAGTACCAAGTGTTATTGCTTAATTGTTTTCTTTGTTTTATCAGGGAGAATTGTTCTGGGATTAAGAGTCAGAAGGAAAAGCAGCAAATAGGATGGAAGGGAATTATTTCCAACAACAACTGTGTTGCAAAAACAAAAGGCATCATTAATATATAGTAAACTCAAATGATTAAAGACTACTAAAGTCTTTTTCAGATCCAATATTCCGTGAAATTAAGAACTCAGTCACTTTGTTGGATATGTGAGGATCCTGAAGTAGTGAGAGGAGCCCTGGATTCAGAGTCAGGAAACAGTATCAAGCTCCCATCTGTGTGACCATCAGTCAGCAAGTCATGGCTTCTGAGCCTCAGTTAACGCATGGGTAAGATGGTAAGGGTTGTCCTTCCTTTTTCCCAGAGCTGATGTAAGCAAAAGTTTCCATTAACCTTGTTGTTCAGTTGTGTCCTGCTCTTTGGCCCATTTGGGGTTTTCTTGGCAGATACAAGAGTGGTTTGCCATTTCTTTCTCCAGCTCATTTTAGGGGTGATCCACCACCTGTTTACCTTAAAGTCCTGAACAACATGTATGTAACCCAATACTAGAAGCTCATTTGCATAGGACTGTCTCCATTGGTGGACACTGATTGCTCAGGGCCCCCAGCCTGCCCAGGGGCAAGGTTGTAAAGAGTAAATGGGCCTACACCTGTGGGCAACTACAACGGATACAGCGCTGGCCATGGAGCTCAAATTTGACCACAGGCACTAACTAGCGGTGTGATCCTGGGCAGGTCACTTCACCTTGTTTGCCTCAGTTTCCTCCTCTGTAAAATCATCTGCAGAAGGAAATGACAAACCACTCTAGCATCTTTGCCAAGAAAACCCTAAATGGGGTCACATAGAGTCAGATGTGAATGAAAATGCCTGAACAATAAATTATTTCATCAGTGAGAAGGTTTCCTCAGCCAATAAAGACAAAAGCCCCTCCCTGACAATAGGCAGAAGATATTTTGCTTTCTCTCATTCAAATCACAAGAACCACTGCCTTCTTTTTTGCTCACATGTGATTGGTGATTTCTTACACAAATACTTCTCATATGCAACTTGTTGGAGCAAACTTTGTGTCCCGAGACTCCCTCCTGACACAAAGGGCCCGGGTACAATTTAGAGGCTTCTCATGTCTCTGGCTTGTTGACTTCTATCCAGATGGAACCTGGAAACCTCAGTATCAGGCAATCCACCAATTGAAAAGAATTTATTGGGCGCCTCCCACATACTAGGCAATGTGCTGGAGAGTTAAAGGAAAAGGCCAGGCAGTGCCTGCCCTCGAGTGGCTTGTATTCTATTGGAGGAAATAACGTGTTCACAAAACAAGGTTAATATACGATATATACAAAATAAATGCAAATAGATTTTGGGATGAGGGGCACTCCTCCAATATAGGACACCAGAATCCCTTATTGTCAGGCTCTCAAGGCTCCAAATATGCAGCAGTTTTAGCTACAAGTTAATGGGCACAGAAGGAACTCACATCCAAGCATCTAGGAAGTTAGATGTGTTTTCCCATTTCCCAGGACTGCTGTCCCCTATAGTTCTGCTTCTGTAGCTTTCCTCCTTTGCTGGCTCCTGCAGATCTGCCATTCTCTAACAGATAGTGCCCATTACCTTTCCCAAAGGGACTAGCCCTCTCACAGCTGGCCCCTACCAAGCATCAGGTCTGCCTTGCCTGTCAGCTGAATTTATCTTGAGCTCATAGACACACCTCCAATCTTACTGAATCTCCTTTTGTACCCCAGGGTCCTATAGCCTCTGCCTTCCTACCTCAAGGATCTCTCAAGATGCTATGGAAATTCTCCTTTCTTGTACAGCACAAATAAATCCCTGATTCCAAATCCAACCCAGTTTATGGTGAATCAATCAGTCCTGTCTGCTTCCACTCTCCCCCAGTGACTGGGTAGAGAGTGATCTTAGAGTTGGGAGGAGGGAGACCTCTGCTTTCTCCCTGCTTGTCTTTCTCTTCCCTTGGGGGCATCTGGGCTGCGTTATTAAAATTACCCTGAGGATACTTCAAGAAAGATCTGCAAAGGGGCTAGGGAGGAGTGGAAGCAAGTGTTCTTAGTAAGGTATGCAGCTTTACTGAGGGAGAGGGAGATTTTGTAGTCTCTGTTACATCATCTATGGGGTACCCAAATAATTATAATATGTTATAACACATTAGGGAGATTCAAAGCACTTTGTGAGACAAATCCAAATATGGCTTGATGTCTAGTTCCTTGCCCTTCTTGTCCCTTCTCCACTAGGTTGTGACCTCCTTGGGAGCAAGGACTGTCTTTTGCCTTTTTTTCATATTTCCAGCACTTATCATGGTGCCTGGCACATTACTGTTGTTATTCAGTCGTCTGAGTCATGTCCAACTCTTCAGGATCCCATTTGGAGTTTTCTTGGCAAAGATACTGCAGTGGTTTGCCATTTCCTTCTCCAGCTCATTTTACAGATACATACAGTTATTTACAGGTAAATGACTTGCCCAGGGTCACACAGCTAGCATCTGTGTGACTGACACTAGTCTAAGGCCAGATTTGAACTCAGGAAGGTGAGTCTTCTTGACTTCGGGCCCCAGTACTCTATTCACTGTGCCACCTAAAACATGCTTATTGACTTGACTGACTGACTGAGCATATTCCTCTGGACAAGCTCATCAGTGCTTTAACATTCCCACCAATGGGTGATCTTATCAACTTAAATATTCCCAATGTGATTAGCATATCCCACCCATGCTTCTCCATTTTTCTAGATTCTTTTATATGTCCTTTCTAAAACATATTGCCCAGATCTCAGTCTCCTCATCTGTGACATGGGTGCAATGATCATACCTGCTCTTCTTACCTCACAGGGATATTGTGAGGATCAAAAGAAGCAATGAACATGAGAGCCCTGTATGTAGGATGGTCCTATTCCCAAAGGAATTCTTTTTTAAAGATATCTTTTGGGGGGTGGCTAGGTGGTACAGTGAATAAAGCAATGGCCCTGGAGTCAGGAGGACCTGAGTTCAAATTTGACCTCAGACACTTAACAGTAACTGTGTGACCCTGGGCAAGTCACTTAACCTCAATTGCACTGCCCTCCCCCCTCTGAAAAGCAAATAAATAAATAAGATATCTTTTGTTTTAATATCACCCAAATCCTCCCATCTCCCCTTTTTCTCTCAGGGAGCCATCTCTTTTAACAAAGAATCTTTTTTTAAATGAAAAAAATTTAGGAACAAGAGAAAAAGGTGGCACAGTGAATAGAGTGATGGACCTGGAGTCAGGGAGGCTTGACTTAAAATCCAGCCTCAGACACCTATTAGCTCTATTACCCTAGGCAACCTCTGTCTACAGGTTTCTCCATCTGTAAAATGGGGATAATAATAGCAACTACCTCTTAGAGTTGTTTTTAGGATAAAATGGGATATTTCTAAAGCTTTTTGCAAACCTTAATGAATTATATAAATGCTAGCTATTATTATCAAACTATCTCCCACCTTCCTTCCCACGTGGCCAAATCTGATGTTTATATGCAATGTTGCACGCCATCTCGGCAGAGGAGGGAAGCCTGTCTTTTCGTATCTCTTCTTCCCAAAAGAATTCTGATCTTCCATAGGAGGGTGACAAGGATGGGGAAAGGCCTCAAGACCACAGGAAGAAACTGAAGGTGTTTATCCTTGATAAAAGATAACAAAGGGCAAGACTGAAGCAGCTTTTCTAAAGAATCTGAAGGGCTTTCATAAGGAAAGAGGGATTCTGCTTCTTCTGCTTGAGTCCAAGCAGCAGCACAAAGAATGAGGAAAGTTCAGCACGAGGGAAAGCTTCCTAACACCCAGGGCTGTCTTAATGAACTTTCATTGGAGGGTGTGAACTTCCTCATTTGAAAACTTCAAGTGAAGACAATGATCTTTTTTTCAGGAAGCAGTAGAAAGATTCTTATCCAGGTGTGTATTGGACCCGTCCCTTCCGGTTCTGAGATGATGTGATTCTGGTTTTGTAAAGCTAAAGTACCTATATTTCTGAAACCTGTGGTACTCACAAATGCTGGCAACGCAGTGCTGAATGCCAACAGTGAGTGGATTAACCAGAGAGCTCAGTCCTGGGACCACCTGCATTTGATGAGCCTGCTTATCTGGAAATGCTTGATGATGTGGAAAGGAGGGGCCCAGCCCTTCACAAATTCAGTGTTATTCTTTCCTATTCTAATGTGAATGACTGTTGGAGATGGAACAGATGAGGTTACTGCCTTGTAAGGTAAAGAAAGGTCCAGGGACAAGCAGCCATGCTGAAGTTTGCTATCAGCAAACCTCCAAGAAGAACCTTACTTACTATTAGGGAAAAGTGTGCATCAGAGTCATGGGAGACTGGTCATGAGAAGTGGCGAAACGAATCTGATTTCCTGATGCTTGGATGTGAATTCCATTAACTTGTAGCTTAAACTCTTCTGTGTCTGAAGCCTGGTGAACCTGAATGTCAGGACCTCAAGGTGGGCTCTCCTTGGTCATTATCACAATTCTGTGCTGACTTGTGGTGAGTCAATTGGGTTTGCTTTTTTTCTCCCCTGTAGCCAGGGCTGTGTGTGTCCCATCAGAGTCAGTGCCTCTCACTGAGAGTTAAGGGGGAATGGCTCCCTGTTCTGTCCACACTGATCATTCCTTTCTTCTGTCTTTACCTAGGGCACTCAGGTATTTTGAATGTCTCTGGAGAGGCAGCCTGATATAGTGGATAGAAAGCTGACCTTGGAGACCAGAAGACCTGGGTTCAGGCCAGGCCTCTGACACATTCCGGCTAAATGACCCTGAGCTAAGACCTCAGTTGAAGAACAGGTGCTGATCAGCATTGGTGGAGAGAGTTCCTGACCCAGGGGCCTAGACCAATACAATGACAGATCTGACTTTAAAAAAACTACCCTGCAAAAGATCTGGAAAAGGAGAGGTGGGATGAATGAAGCACCTTGCTCTCAGGGGGCAAAGAAGAAGGAAATGCTAATCTTTGTGGACCTTTGGGGGAAGCATTGTGATGAAATAGAGAAGAGACTTGGCTTTTGAGTAATACTAGTGAGCATGGACAAGTCATTTACTTCTTGAGGACTCAATTTCCTTACCTGTAAAATGGGATAATAATGGGGGTGGCTAGGTGGCACAGTGAATAGAACACCAGCCCTGGAGTCAGGAGGACCTGAGTTCAAATCCAGTCTCAGACACTTAACACAAAAACTAGCCATGTAACCTTGGGCAAGTCACTTAACCCCAATTGCCCTACCTTCCCCCCTCCAAAAAAAATGGTTTAATAATATTTACAGTATATTATCTACCTCACAAGGATGTTGTGAAGAAAGCACTCTGTGAACCACAAAGCCTTACAGAAATGGGACAATATTTTAAATAAATTTAATTCTTTCAAAATTAGGTGTCCCATAATCTGCATCCCTAGAGCAATGCTAGGAGAATATGGGTGTTAAAGAGGTAGACTTAATTTGAGAATTTGCTTTGCTTCACTATACATCTTTGCAACAGGTTCTGATTTTCTTGCTTTTGCAGCAAGAAGTGTTTGGAATCATTGAAAGCCCTATCCAATTCCCTAAATTTCGTTGAAGGCTGGTCTCTTCCTCATTCTGTTCTGGGCCCGGTCCTTTATCCATCCGCAGCACTTGTCCAAGAAACAGTAACAACAACAGTATAATAATAACCTGCCTGTAGGGAACCCTTCATGCCCACGCAGCTGTCTCTTCAGCAGTAACGTTTGGGTCAGTCGGACCTTTGAAGGCACGCGTGGCCCTCATCCTCCTTTAGTTTCTCCATCCACAGCCAGAGAGAGATGTATGGAGATTGAAGCAAACTACTCACTCTCTCTCTTGTGTCTCGTTTTGTCCCTTCTTTCTCGTTGTTCATCCCATTGGTTATAATCCTTCTTTACAACTTGACTCATGTTTAATGTCAAGGCATTTGTAGAACCTCTATTGGATTGCATGCTGCCATGGAGGGGAGGAGGGAGGAGAAGGAATGGGAGAAAATTTAGAACTCAAAAGCTTGTGGAACGGAATGTTGTGAACTAAAAATAAATAAATAAATAAATTTTTAAAAATAATTCAAAAACAACAACAAAACCGTTAACACTCCTCCCTCCAAAATACACACAACTCACACAAGCCCCCAACCCCCTGTTGTTGTTCAGTTGTGTCTGACATTTTGTGATCCCTTTGGGGGTTTTCTTGGCAAAGATACTGGAGTGGTTTGCCATTTCCTTCTCCAGCTCATTTGAAAGATGAGGAAACTGAGGCAAATAGGGTTAAGTGACCTGCCCAGGGTCACACAGTTTGTAAGTATCCAAGGCCAGATTTGAACTCTTGTCTTTCTAACTCTAGGACTGGCACCCTATCCACTGTACCACCTGGCAGCACTAGTTTCCACCTAAATGTGATAGCTATGTTACAACAGCCTTTCAGTTCATCTTCCAGCCTCAAGTCTCTCCCTTCTCCAATCCATCCTCCACTTAGCTGCCAAACTGATTTTCCTCAAGCACGGTTCTGACCATGTCAGATGAACTCCAATGGCTCCCTCTTACCTCCACACTCAAATATAAAGTCCTCTGTTTAGCATTTTAAAGGGTTCTAATAACATGGCATCCTTTCTACTTTTCTATTCTTTTAAAAAAAACAACCCAACAACTTTTCTACCTTCCACATTCTCTATAATTCAAACTAAGCTGTCTGGTTGCGGCTCCTCCAATGTGACACTACATTTTCCCATCTCCATGCCTGTGCACTAGCTGTCCCTCATTCTAGGCATGCTCTGACCTTTTACCTTTGTGTCATAGCCTACCTTCTGCAGGAGGTCTTTCCTAGCCCCCTCAGCTGCTTTCCCCTTCTTCTCTCAGATTGCCTTCCATCTATTACTCTGTCTCTATCTTGCATGTGCCTAATTATTTACGTGCTGTCTCCCCCATTAGAATGTAAACTCCTTGAGGGCAGAGAGTGTTCTTGCCTTTCTTTGTATCCCCAGGGCTTATCACAATGCCCTGCATGTAGTAAGGGCTTAATCAATACTTCCTGGCTCACTTGCTGAGGATTCATAGTGCATTTCCTACCACTTTTATCCTAGATGTGTTTTATTCTATTTGTCTGCAGCACAAAAATTGCAATCTACCTTGAGGAGTCTGGGTAATTTGCATTTTAAAAAATCATCAGACAGTGTAAATGAAAAGTAGTCTCAGAGAACAGAGAGGGAGACTGCAGCCCTTTCTATAGAAAAGGCTTCTGCAGAAGGTGGCATTGTAGCTGAGTCTTGAGCGGTCAGGAGAGAGAGTAAAGGAAGGAGAGCATCCTAGGCATGGGGGACATAGTCAGTGAAAAGGTTATCATCTTTGTTATATACTCAAATATTTGTTGGGATCCTATGACCTCCTCGGGCATTTGAGGAGGTCAGTGCATTTTATCTTTTTTATTTTTTTAAATAAATAACTTTATTTTCTTGTTTACATCATTCATGTCCACGAGATTTTGAGTTACAAATTTTCTCCCCATCTTTCCCCTACCCACCATCTCAAAACAGCCATCTGCTCTCTCCTATGTCCTCCCCCATCGCCCCTCTGACTTTCCGGTAGGGCTGGATGGATCTCCCCACCCCAGTGCCTGTATATCTTAATTTCCAGTTGCATGTAGTTAATAATAATAATATATATTTACATATATATTTTTAACATTTGATTATAGAACTTTAAATTCTGGATTCTTTCCCTTTCTCCCTCGTCACCCACCCCCACTAGAAGGACTAGCAATTCAATACAGGCAGTTCAGAGCATTTTAGAACTTAGCACAGGCTGGCAGGTCAGAGATGGAAGTCTGTTATTGGAAAGCTAGATGGAGTTCACAAAAGCAACTAATTGAGAGGAATAGGTAGGAAGTTGTGAACTGAATCCAAGAGCAAAACGGGTGTGGGAAGAGTGTGTCAGCACAGGGCGGAAGGAGCACGGAAGGGGTGATTGTCTCACTCCGGGAATCAGGCCGAGACAGCATCCTTTTCTAGCAAGGGCACTCCCCCAGCCACGCCCCCACTCCCCTCTGTCAGCTGCATCCCCATATGTGGGCCCCATTGGGGCAGCCAAGTAAGAGTGGCTTTGTGGGAACAGAGGACAAGTCATCACTTTTCATTAAGTCATTATGTCTGAATCAAAGCACCTCAAATTCCTCAGCAGCATCTAAGGAAACAGGCAGTCTCTAAAGTCTGGCCATAGTTGAGTTAGACTTGTCCTTTGTCTTTCCCTAAAGCATTCCCTTCCAACACAAAGGGGTCATTTTTGTGTGCTCTTGCTTTATGATGGAACTATAGATCCCTGGAGCAGAAAGGGATTGTGAAAGCCACCTAGGTCCACCCCGTGATTTTTTGGAGGAGGAAAATGAAGTCCATGGACAGAGCTGTAGCTAGGAATTCTTTTACCCTGTGCCATATTCAGTTGTGTATGTGTCTGTGTATAGTTCTGTGGGGAGTGGGGGGGAGCGGAGAGGATGTTGTGTGTGTCTGGAACTGAGGGTAGTCTGCCCTAGGGCAGTCTTGCCAGCACATAGGAATGCCTGTATCCCAAAGATTACATTCTGCACCCCTGAGGCATAGCTGAGTCTCCAGCCCTAGCCCCTAGGAGGATCACACGTTTTGGGCAGAAGTCACTTAATCCAAGAGGTGGAGGGTACATCTGTGGGTGAAGGTGAACCCCAAGAGAGGGGTAGAACCAGAAATCCACGAACTATTTGCTTCTGTTTTCTCTGCTGTGGACTTTTACAGTGGTAAATGACAGAACAAAAATGGTCAGCCAAGAGTGTAGAGATGATAAGAGCATCCTAGTTGCACTAGAGTTCAAGTTACCTTACCTAGATCAAGTTACCATAAGCTCAGGTACTAAAAGAGTTGACATATGTTATCACTGAGCCAATAGCAGTAATGGTTGAAACCCTATGGAACATGAGAGAGAAAAGCACAAGTTTGGAGAAGAGCAAATGTCCTGATTTTCTTTTAAAGGAAGAGAGTGAGAGTATGTTAGATTCCTGGGAAAATTTTAGAAGGAACCATTAAAGAGATGACCAGCAAACATCTAGCAAGGGAAGTGGTGATTACAAAGAGATAGTATGGCTTTGTCTAGAATAGGTCAAGCCAAACTAACCTTTCCTTCTTGGACGAGAGCTCTAGTAGATGAGAGAAATGCTGTCAATATAGTTTACCCAGATTTTAAACAAAACTTTGCATAAAATATATCATATTGTCCTTGTGGAGAAGATGGAGAAGTGTAGGCAATGGTACAGATTCCAGACTGGTCGGATTTAGTTTATGCTGCAAAGGCTTACATGAACTAATGCAAAGTGAGATGAGCAGAACCAGGAGAACATTGTGCACAGTAGAATCAACAATGCAACGATTAACTATGATTAACTTAGCTCTTCTCAGAAAGATAATGATTCGAGACAATTCCAAAGGACTCATGATAGAATGAATATGCTATCCACTTCCAGAGAAAGAAATGTTGAAGTCTGAAAACAGATTGGAGTATATTTTCTTCACTTTTTTTTCATGGTTTTGTCTTTTTGCAAACTAATTGTTTTGCTCTTTCTTCTTTCACAATGTGACTAATGTGGAAATAGGTTGCATACACAAACATAAAACTTATATCAAATTCCTTACCATCTTAGGGAGAGGGGGATAGGGAGGGAGGGAGAAAATTTGGAACTCAAAATTTAAAAAAAATGAATGTTAAAAATTGTCTTTATATGTAATTGAAAAACATACTATTAAAAAAGAGTAGTTTTTGGTATCAATGTAACTGAAAGTCCCCAGTGAAAGGCCCCAAGGATCTATACTGTTTGAAATTTTTTCAATGACTTGGATAGAGACATAAATTATATGTTCAACAAATTTGCAGAAGATACAGTTTTGGGAGGGATAGCTAATACACACTGCTATTTGCTATGTAAATAGTAAATACTTAATAAATGTTTGTGCATTGTTGACTATTGGGTGACTGAAGTGAAAACCCCAGACAATCCTAATGGAATAAATAGAGCATTGGGCAGAATCTAATAAGATGAAATTCAACAGAGAGAAATGTAGAGTCAGAGAAAATTAATTTCATGAGTACAAGATGGAGAAACCACGGGTAAGTAGCAATTTGTCTGAAAAAAGATCTGGGCCTTTTAGTAGACTGTAAGCTTATATAAGTCAGTAGTGTCATGGTAGAGCCAACAGAGCTACCATGATATGACACTTCATTTAGAGGTATGTGTCTTCTAGAAATAAGGATACAATAATCCCACTGTGCACTAGTCAGCGCTTTGGTCAGTTCTGGATGCTACAATTTAAAAAGGCTGTTGATAGTCTGGAGAGCATTCTGAGCAGGGGCAACCAGGACCTCTAGCTCATGTCAACTGAGGATTTGTTGAAGGAATTGAGAATGTTTATCCTCGAGAAGAGAAGACTCAGAGTGATCTTTAAGTGTCTGAAGTTGTCTCATAGAAAGGGAAATTGATCGGTTAGGGTAGAATCAGAAGCAGTAGGAGGAAACGGTAAAGAAGCAAATTTAAGCTCCATGGCAGAAGAAAATCTGTCTAACAATGAAAAGTACACAGAAGAGGATTGGGTCAAGAGGCAGTAGTTTCCTCCTCCTTGAAAGTCTTCAAACAGGGGCTGAATGATCACTTGTCAAGTATGTTATAATTGGGGTTCTTTTCATATATAAGTTGAACTGGATGTCCCCTGTGATCCCTTTTAATTCCCAAGTACTGTGATTCTGTGGAATTGTGGGAGAAAAAAAGCGTGCCAAAGTAAGGCATTCCTTGACTCATACACACGTACACGCATCAATACACTTGACTGATGCCCCCAGTGCCCTGCCATAGGTACAGCTCTGCCCACAGATGCCAAGTATTTTACCCAAGGTCATACAGTTAACAAGTAGCAGATTCAAGTTCAGGTCTTATCCTAGTAACAACAGCAACAATAATAGCAGAAATTTGCAATAGTGTTTAAGTTTTTTTTTAAATTAACAAGCATTTATTTTCTTTCTCTCCTGTGGTCCCCTCCCCATTGAAATAGAAAAAATGAAAACCCTTGTAACAAATATCTATAGTCAAGCAAAACAAATCCCCTCACTGGTCATGTCTAGAGATATATGTCTCATTCTAGTATGACACCTTTCCCACAACAGTGCTGGGGGCATAGAGTACAAGTAACAATGTGCCTCATTTTGCAAACAAGCTTTCCCAAGGTCACACAGCTAACAAATATTTGACCTTGGATTTGTACCCATTTCTCCTGACTGGAGCTCCTTGAGAACAGGGACTGTTTGCTTCTTGTTTTTGCCTTTCTTCCTATTCCCAGCACTTAGCACAGTGCCTGGCACATGGTAGGCTTGTTGACTTGACTTGATTCCAAATCCAATGCTCTAACACACTACTTACCCTACAGGAATCTCTGTAAGAGTATTAATTGCAGTGTCAATCTGTATTGTTTTTAGTGTTTCCCCATTAGGAGTTCTCTTTACCAATTAAGTTATGGGTCTAGTTGAAGAAAAAGGTGAGGAGGCGTTTATGACAATGCATAGCTTGATATCATCAAAAGTGTTGTGAATATCAACTATTCTGAAAAACAATGGAGAATTATATGAGAAAATTGATTAAATTGCTCATATTTTTTGATGCAGAAATCCCACTGTTGACACCTTCTCCAAAGAGATCAAAGACAAAAAGAAAGGTCCCATGTATACC
Source organism: Pseudochirops corinnae (assembly GCA_028646515.1). NCBI lineage: Eukaryota > Metazoa > Chordata > Mammalia > Diprotodontia > Pseudocheiridae > Pseudochirops > Pseudochirops corinnae. The sequence continues at coordinate 288,372,502 of CM053587.1, read as the reverse complement.
AAAATATTCACAGTGAAACACCTAGGTAGGACTAGGCAGTAGCAAAAGAACAGAAAACAAAATGGTACCTAGCAACTGCCCAATAGTTGTTCAGTTGTTTCAGTCATGTCTTACTCTTGGTGACCCCATTTGGGGTTTTCTCGGTAAGGATACTGGAACAGTTTGTCATTTCCTTCTCCAACCCATTTTACAGATAGAACACTGAGGCAAACAGGATTAAGGGACATGTACTCAGGGTCAAACAATTAGTGTCTGAGGCTAGATTTGAACTCAGGAAGATGAGTCTTTCTGACTCCAAGCTTGGTATTTTATCCACTGTGTCACCTAGCTGCCCCAACAGCAGGATAACTAAATAAATTATAGGATATGCGTGTTATGGACTATCACTGAACTCTAAGGAATAAAGCATGATGAAAATTTAGGGAAACGTGGGAAGACTTGTATGAATTAATTCAACACAAAGTAAGCCAGACATACATACATACACACATACATACAGATATATACATACATACATATACTCTAGTAATGGAAATGAAATGAAATGGAGGAAGAAAGGAAAAAACAAACATTAAATGCTTACTAGGTGCCAGGCACTTAAGGTGCCAGTGCTCAAGTGCTATGGACACAAATATAAACAAAAAGACGGTCCTGCCCTCAACTCCTCCTTACAATCTAGTGGGGGGCAACTACACATAAAAAAGAATGAAAACACTGTGTAATTATAGTGACCAAACTTGGGGGGAAAGGAGAGATGAAGAAGTATACCTCATGTCTTTTCCTGGAGAATATGTTGGGTATGGAATCTTGTGTCTGCTCTCAGAAATAATTGATGAGTCTGTTGACTTAACTTTTTGTTTTCTTGCTACAAGGGAAGTCTCGTTGGGTTGGGGGAAGGAGGCAAGTATACCTGAGTATATCTGGAAATGACTGTGATGTACAAAAAAAAGGCATCAACAAAATGTTTTTTAAAAGGAAGAAAATCTAGAATAACTTTATCTGCAAAATTCTTCCAATCTATGAATGTAGTAACCCTGGAAGAAAAGGATTTTTATTTTTTTGCTTACAAAGTTCACTTCAACAAACATTTATTTAGTGCCTACTATATGTATGCATTGTGGTCACATAGCTAACATGTTTCAGATAGCAATGTGCCATATGGGGGTGGTGTGGTGTCAAAGGCAAAAATGAAAATAGTCCCTGCCTTCAAGGAGCATTTACTGGTTAATACATAAACATATAAGGGAATACCAGCTAACTTGAAAAGAACTGGGTTTTTTTTTAGAAGACTAAAAAAATTGATAATGTGTTCATTATACCTTGACATTTTGATTCTTTGGAAATTGTTCTTTTATTTAAATACTTCTAATAAAATTGGTTTCATAAAAATATCTAATGATATTACTTTTGAACACCGAGGGTAAGTAAATGGGTTTCCTGATATCCAGGAGTTTCCAGTTATAGAAGTACAGAATCTGCATTGGCCAGAACCTCAGGATCTAACCTTTTACGGTATCTCTGGCAAATGTACATCCATTTCCCACCTATGCTCAAAATCTTGGTGTCATCATCAGTTCCTCACTTCTGCTCACCCCATGTATCCTGTTGGTTGTCAACTCCTATGTATGTCCCTTTCTGTCCACTCACACAGTCACTATCCTGGTGAGGCCTGCATCATCTCACACCTGGATTATTATATATTGCATTGTATAGCTTTCTGATTAGTCTCTCTGTCTCAAGTGTCTCCTCTACTCCATTCTCTCCACCACTCACCTGTCAATTTGATCTTCTCAAAGCTAAGGTCTGAAATTACTCACCAAATTCCAATGCTCTCCTGTTATCTCCAGCATCAAATATAAAATCTTGATTTACTTTTACAGTCTTTTACAACCTGCCTTTTCCCTACCTATTCACTCTCACTCAAAGTGAACACTTGAAAAGACCTTAGCATAAAGGGCCAAGGTCTTCCACTGCTTCCTGGTCTATCTCCCTTTATCCTGATCAATACCTGGACCCAGATGGCTCTGGAGGAGAAAGCACAGCCCTTGCTCACTCAAAACAAAGTCAATTGCAATTCATGTCATCACCTCCCTGATGTCATGGTCCTCTTTGAGAATGAAGGACAAATCACAACCTATCCTTTCAGTCTTCTTATACTTTTCCCCCTTATGATGACAATGCTGTATTTGCTATTCCTCCCACACACAATACTTGGTCTCATAACTCAGTTCCTTTTCATTGGCTGTCCCCTATGTCTGGGATGCTCTCACTCTTCACCACTTCCTGGCTTCCTTCAAGACAGCTCAGATTCCACCTTCTGCAAGAAACCTTTCCTGGTTTTTCCCCACTACTAGTGCCTTCTCTATAACATTACTTCCCACTTATGCTGTATTTATCTTGTATGTATAGAGTTGGTGAATTCTGTCTTCCCCATTAGAATGTAAGCCCTTGAGGGCAGAGACTATGACGTTGCCTTCCTTTGTATCCCAGTGCTTAGCACACTGCCTGTCCAGTTGCTTGTTAATGAATGCTTGTTGATTGACTGAGGAACCTCACTACCACCCATGGCAACTCAGTTAAGAAAATTGAAATCCACCTTCCTGTATTTTTTTTTGTAAAATAAATTAATTAATTTATTTTCTTGTTTACATCATTCATTTCCACGAGATTTTCAGTTACAAATTTCCTCCCCATCTTTCCCCTACCCAACACCTCAAAACAGCCATCCCACTGTATAACCCCTCCCCCAATCTGCTCT
>CM053587.1:288302533-288369244 GCA_028646515.1 Pseudochirops corinnae | reverse complement strand
AACTCTTTTCCCTTTTTGCTGCCCTAACCCAGCCTTCTCTCTGAATTTGAATTTATTTTTTTCAGGTGTGTCTTCTGTCTTAGAACCTCTGCTTCATTCCACCAACTTCTGTATGGTGCTGCATCCATTGTTTTTGCTCACTTTTCCATGAAACCCTCAGAAACTATGCCACTAATTTTAGGCCATTCCCCATATAGTGCTAGTCCACAATGCTTGCCCTAAAAGGGGCTTTTCGGACCTTCTGCTCTTTCCTGACTCTGGTTTCATTGTTCACTTACTTGAAAGCATGCTATCAGTGACCTCTCCTTGCTTTCCTGGACTAAAGGTTTGTGTTTGGGATGTTTTCCCACTTCTATCTGGTATTGCTAGAGCCATAGCTCTCCATCACTGAAAACCTTCATTCTCCTCTTTGCTGGACCTAAGACAAAGCAAGCACCTTATTAAAGGGCTCTAGCAAGCTTTTTTTTTTTTTTTTGGTTTGTTTTTACTAGCATCTACATCTGAAATATTCACTTAATCATAGTAGTGAATAATCTGGTAATGGCAACCTATAAATCTTTGGAGAATTCTTAGTGGTTTGTTCTTGAAACTTATCCTTTTTAGAGAAACTCTAATTACATGGTAATGGCAATCAGGTATGAATGAAATTCACAGATTATCAGGACCCAAAGCTCAGGAAGAATGGAGCATTTGGCCATCGGTAATTTAAAAAAATATTTAAGCTTAATGTCTTTCCTGTCATCTTGGTAGGTTTTCTGTTGATGGATTCTTAATGTCTTGTAAAATTAGCTACTCCACATAGATAACATATGCTGCACTGTATTTTTACAAGGAATGGCCCTTGAAACAGTTTGAACTAGCCAAGAGTTAAATTTCATATGTATGTAATCTTACATAATGTATTCAATTTTTTACAGTTGTGAATAATTACGGGTAAAGAAAAGACAAGTTCTAAAAATCATGGAAGACTGTAAAAACCCTGATTTGAAAGAGGCTTCAGTAAATCACAAGGGCATTCACATAAGGTATTTGTTTTTTTTTAAGTGAGGCATTCTGGTTTTGTGGATTGCTTTGATTTTTATTACGTTTCAGTAAATGTGTTTGCTTTGTGTTGAACTGGGTGTTGGGAATTAAAAATGAAAGAAATGACAACTTTTGCCTTTAGGCAGAATGATGTGGATGGCAGAGTAAGTGCTGGATTTAGAGTCAGGAAGACATGTTAAAATCCTGGCTCTGAAAAATATTAGCTGTTTAACCATAAGCATGTCTTTTCATTTCTGAGCCTTAGTTTCCTTATCTGTAAAATAGGGATAATGATAGCTGCAGTATTTGCCTCACAGGGTGGTTGTGAGGCCTAAATGGAAAAATGAATGAATAACATTTTTCAGGCTTTAAAGCACCATGATATCCTTGCAATCATTGGTAGGGACAAGTGCATAGGAGAGGTGAATTTAGAGGCATTAAAGTTCAGGAGAGAAGGGAATTCTTCCTGAGAGCATTAAGGTAATCTTCATGGAAGAAGTGTACCTCCACTGGACCTTCAAGGAAATGAAGGATTTCAAATAGGCCTAGGTGTAGAAGAGAAGAGTTTGTAGCAGGAATCACAGATTGATAATAAGCTTTTATTAAGTACCTACTATGTTCCAGACGTGTTAAGTGGTGGGAGTAGGCAAAGAAAGACACATAGTTGCTGCTCTTAAGCTTACAGTCTAACAGGAGAGAGGCTGTATGAACAAGATATATAATATCTGTATGCATATGTGTGTGTTGCATGTATAAAAGCTAAATTGTAGAAAGTCAATAGAAGGAAAGCACTAACATTAAGGGGTTTTGGAAAGGCTTCTTGTTGACAGTGGGATTTTAGTTGAGATTTAAAAGAAAGCCAGGAATCAAAGATGAGCTAGGAGAGAATTTCAGGCATGGAGACAGCCAGGGAAAATGTTCAGAATTGGGAGATGGAGTGTCTTGCTTAAGGAACAGCAAGGAGGCCAGTGTCACTGGTTTACAGAGTATGTGGGCATGAGTAAGATAGAAAAGTAGGGGTTTGGGATTGACAGGTTATAAAAGACTTTGAATGCTAAACAGGATTTTATGTTTGATCCTAGAGGTAATAAATAGGAAGCCATCGAAGTCTGTTGAGGTAGGGAGTGGGGTGGGGTGAGAGAGGTAGTTGACATACTTTAGGAAAATCACTTTGATAGCTAAATGGAAGGTGGACTGTAGTAGAAGAGACTTTTGGGAGGCTAACCAGCAGGCTTTTGCAATAGTCCAGATATGAGGTGATGAGGGCCCGCACTAGGCTGGCAGTGGTGTCAGAGGAGAACGGGGGCATCTAATAGGGCCATATGAAGGTAAAATCTACAGGACATGATAACAGATTTAAGATGGGGGTGGGAGAGAGTGAGAAGTCAGGGATGGCACCTAATTTTCAATCCTGGATAGCTAGGTGAGTGGTGGTACCTTCATTAATAATGAGGAAGTTAGGAAGAAGGGATGGTTTAGAGGGGAGAGATAATGAGTTCGGTTATAAACATGGTAAGATGTTCTTAACAGGACATCCAATTTGAGATGATTGTAGACATTGATATAATTGATTTCATCATTGTCATAACAGTAGATTTAAATGCTATGAACTTTATAGACCTTTTGTTATATGTATCAATGAACAGTAATTTCTAGATTTGTTATATTAATTATGGTTATTAAGTGAGAACAAAATGGGAGAGAAATATTTGTCCCTTTCCACATAAGTATATGTGCTGCTTCCCCCAAAGGAACCGTTCTTACATTTATCTGCAGTTTCTTTTTTGCAAATCACATTTAATTTTTCTTTAAAGAAAAAGAGGGAATCCTCAGGAGATGGAGCTAGAGAACCCAAAGAAACCAAGAATGAAGGAATCCAACACAGAGAATCAAGAAATATGGGGGGAGGGCCAGGTATGAATGTCTTAATTTCATAGTAACATTTAACTTTAACTTGTAGGCTTACAGTTTCTAGGTACTACATTGTACATAATGTAATGATGTTTTTTTGCCCATCAGTCTCCCAGTAGGTGTCTACTTGTATTTTGGTAGGTATTTTCGTATGAATTTTATAACAGGTAAATGTAATTTGAAATTTGGAAATTAGTTTTTCTTCCTATAGTGCTAGTCATTCTTTGACTAGAATTTCCAGACTTAATTTAGGTGATTTTAATACTTAAACTAGGAGGAGCTTGTTTTTAGATTTTACTTTTAGTCTTTTGAAGTTGCTTCCTATTATATGATTGCCTGGTTTATTTATTTAGTATCAAATTATTTTTCCATAGATAATGGTCATTCTAACAAGAAAGACCAGTGAAGCTGGAGTCAGGAGACTAGGGTTCAAGTCATAGCTTTGAAATCTTCCTACTTATGGAACCTTGAGTGAGACACAACCACTTTGAGCCTCTGTAAAAATGGAAATGATATCACTTGTACTTAACATGGATCTTGTGAGGAGAGCTTTTGTAAATCTCAAAGTGCTATATAGAATCCATGCTGTTTTCATTGAGGCTAAAGACATAGGTTAGCAAGGTGAACTCTGGCTCAGAGTCAAGAGATCTTACTGTAGTCCTATTTTTGCCATTATTTCTATGTAAAGCAAGTCCCTTCCTTTCTCTAGACTTGCTTCTTCATCTGTAAAATGAAGGGATTGTATTGGGTAAAAGTTTCTGTCCATTGCTAACATTATGTAATTCTAAGGTGCTTGTACTCTATTTAAATTCTAAATATAGGATTCTTTCATCTCTATGTGGTTGTCTTTTTAGTCTTAGAACATTAGCATAGTTGTTTATTGTGGATAGCATGGTAAAAAACTGCAGTAAATAAATTCATTTCTCTTTCTGTCATCTTGTAAATTATAGCAATACTTGTTGAAAGAAGGAAACAAATTCTTTAGGTCCAGAGAGAAGCTGGCACAAGAAAATGTCATTGACAGGTATTTTTTATTTTTTATTATAAGCAGTATTTCTTTTTGAAAATGAAATAAATACAGAACTCAGAATATTGAATATTTTATTTAACTAGATATTTTATCTGTCATATTGTGTTTAGAGACTTAAATGCTTTTTTACATTCTCACCAAGGACCCTGGGTCTTTCTCTTCTATCTTTCCTATCATTTTTAGAGAAGATATTTAATTTCATTTTTCTCTCATTTCTAATCCTGAGATCATACAATTAATTTTTAAGCAGAATGTCTGGTTTTTGAAACTGGATCAGTGAAATAAACGTATTAGCTCTTCAGGGCTGCCTGACAATATCAAAAAGGTAGGACTAAAATCCAAATCCTTCTAGTTAAAAGCATTTCCCAGTAGACTAGTGATCACCAAACTTTTTTTTATCATATATCTGGATCATTAAAAAATTTTTGAGCTAGCACCCTCAATATGTGTATAATTACATACATTTACTACTATGCTGATAATTACCTGTGTTATATAACTTACATAAAAGGTAGAAATTTTAAAGTGACACAATATATGTGAAATCTTTGATCCTAGATCAATAGAGAGCCACTAGAGTTAATTGAGAAGGAGAGTAATATCAATAGGAAACTTTAGGGAGATCAGTTTGGCCCCTGCCTAGAGATTGGAGTGGGTGCTGAGTGACTTAAGTCCAGAAAATCAGTTCAAATACTATTGCAGTGGTCTGATCTAGAGGTGACAAATGCCTGCATTAACTCTGTGAAAAGGGGAGGGAGACAGATGTGAGTTATTAGTAGAACTAGTAAGTTTTGGAAATTAGTTATTTGGATGTGGGGTAAGGGAGAGTGAATAGTTGAAGATGACATTGTGCTTATGTAATTACTCTGACTATCCCACTCTATGAAAGCTAGGTCCCTAAAGTGGACTTTATTATGTGGTTTGTTCACTAACTTTGCTGTGAGGTCATCCTTCCTAGTGACAAGAGCTTCTCTTGCTTCTTGGTCTTTCTGCTTAGGTGCCAGCAGCATCTTTTGAGGATTACTCTATACTTTCTATTCTGTTTTGCTTTGCCCAGAAATTCTCTGAACCAGAAAGAAGTACTGGAAGCAAAGAGTGCTAGCCAAGACATTGTGAATGAGGGACTTTGGCAGACCTCTTCTCTTGTGGTTGGCAAGGTCCCTATCAGGAAGGTGAGTGTCTAATTACTTGGACAAACCACATGGCTCATTGTCATTTTTCTGAGATTTTAAAGGCATCCTTAGCCAGAAAGTTTTAATTGTCATATATGAATACTTTAAAATTACTTCCTTTAGGCTAGAGAGTGGTCCAGGAATGGGTTATCAGGCACCTCTTTGCCTGTAGAGAGAATAAAGTATTAAGCATAGTGCTCTTGAAGCTTAGTCTGTGTAAGCAAGGTGGGATGGATGACCCCTCAGAAACCCTGTTAGTTATCAGATTATTGCAGGGCTAGAGAGAAGAGAGGTTGTCTTGGTAAGTCTTCTGATACAGATCTTGTCCATAATATCTGAATTTCTATCCCATTTGCCTTAAGCCTTTAAAGTTTGTGCATCTAGGACAGACTCCTACAGTACATTAATCCTCATTTCTTTTGCTTGGATAAAATAGAGTGTTGCAGTAGATTCAATCGTGAGATCCCATATTATAGAACGTTTCTCTTTCTTAGTACTCTTTCTTCCTCAGGTCCACATGTGTCTAAGTGAACCAAGGTTAAAGACTACAAGCAACTGTTATACAAGAGCTAAATTGTTATTTACGTAGTCATTGCAAAACAGGTTGGCACTTTACCTTTCTAATGGCAAGAGTGCACAGTTGCTTTTTGTTCTTTTTGGTTTTAACTCATCCTTCTAACCTTGCATATGTTTGTTTCTCTCTATCTTTCTGCCTAATTTTGTGTAAAAAATAAATCTATTTGTATTTTACTCAAAAAGCTTTTTGTTCATGGTTATTTTGACTAATTATCTCATTTGACTGTAAGGAATATTGTTACAAAGTCTGTAATTCAACTCTTTTCTATGGAAACAGGTTAACTGCATGATGATTGTTATGGATAAATAATATATCTGGTCAAGGACCAGAATTTACTGTAGAAGAGAGAGGTATGCTCTATGTCTGATCAAATCCTATGAAAATGAAGCTGGCATGTTATTCAGGGCCTATTCTTTTTTCTGGTTCTTTTTACTCCTGGGCAAAGGTCTGCCAAGGATGTATGATATTCTTGAAATGCTTTTAAGGCCCACTCTACTAGGATTGTTGGAATTGCTAAAATGTTTTACATGTAGGACAAAAAATGAGTATGATTTCAGTTATGGTACGCAGCCCTTTCATTGGTCCATTGAATAGAATATCAAAAAGGGAGAAGAATCTGAAGGAATAGGAAAGATTGTGGATGTTACTATTACTTAATAAATTGACCAAGGTGCCGATCCATGTGCCTGCTTTCGCTATGAAATCTTTAAGACTGGATAGATCAACTATATAGATCTTTATGAAAAAGAGAACAGGAAGTTTTTATATTCAGTTTTCTATAATAAATTACATCTTTAGAGTTATACTGTTGACTGAGGTGTAGAGATCATAAGGCCCTGCTGTATTCTTAATTAATGAAAAGCACTTGATAGAAAAAAATGCAAAGCCTTAAAGGTTGTTTTTGGATAAGGTGTCTCACATGCATCTTTTAAAACCAAACGGTATTCTGTGACAGATGCGGTGGCAGAACTTTGTATCAACATCTGTTGAGGCATAAAACTTACTTACCAAGGGTGTTCATCATTGTCACATGGAAAATGACCTGTGCAAAGTCAAAATAAGTAGATAAAGGATTCACTATTGTTTCTCTACATAGTCTTGGTTGCATATGACATTGTGCTGGTTGTACTGAATTGTAGGGCCTACTCATTGAGAATCATAGTCATAGAAAAGAGATTGGTTTAGTAATAGATGCTGAAAAAATGGAGTGATGGATAACATAGATGTCTAATTTTGCCAAAATTATGCCATGAAGTTGTATGGGCAATCCATCGAGCGCATGTATCAGTTTTGCTGAGGCAAAATGCCATGGATTCATGGAACACCAGGATCTCAGAAGAAGCAAAATTGCCGAGAGGCAATGAAAATTTGTACAATGAGTATAAGGAACCTGCAGCATGAGAAAAGCTGCATTAAAAACATTATCAACACAGATTACTGAAAAAGGTTGTGTGCTGGTTATGTGTTAAGTGAGAGAGAACAGGCACAGTGAGTGGGTTGTTTTTTTTTCAGTTGCCAATCTACTTGATTCTCTTTAGGTGTAATTAAAAATTTACAACATGGTAGTAAGATTAAATCTACAAAACTAAGCAGTCGCAAGAGTTTTAGTGTTTGGATGAGAAACTGGAGGGAAAAACTCCTTTTAAGGGTCTTAGAGAGAGTTAGATGATTATTTGTCAGGAAGGAAGGATAAGAGGTGTAGGACTAATTATGATAGTCACTTTTAACTGTAAGATTCAATGAGACTTTGAAGCTGCTTAGTTTAGATAATCTCTTTCTATGAAAACAGTTTTAGTCCTGGACATTTAACCATTAGAATCTCAAGAGATGATATCTCACAGACCAATAATAGCATTGATTTTAGGAACTTTGAACTCACTGGAAGGCTGAATTTGTAACTCAAAGTATAAAAATTAAATAATTACTTAAAATTACTCTTTAGCACTGATGAACATGTTTCAGATTGAATAGTAAATGCAATATATCATCTCCCCTTTTTTAAGTGCCTGTTTAGACATACCCATTTATATGCTGGTAATGTGGAATTAGGACCATGGAGAAAAGCCCATCCTAGTATAATTGGTCTTTTCCAGAGTCTCCAGACCTTGTAGAAGAATCTTAGGCAAAAGCTATAGCCTTACACATGACTTAATTGATTTTGGTTGAGCTTCCCAGCATAGTTTTTGGTAGTTGAGTGCAACTTGACAAGCATTAAACACCTATCACAAAGATGACACTGTTATAGACAGAATAGTTTAGTATGTAGGGTTAATAGCATTTAGTTGTGAAACTTATCATAGTGAGACTGTAATTTGTTGAGAATGAATAGGTTTTCGTTCCTACTTGTCGGTGCCCTTGCCAGCTTTATAGCAATCCTACTTGATAGGTTTTTTATATCTCAGTCACCACTGGATAGTTGTTATTGAGTACAGTAACAGCTACATTATTGCTGTATTTTCGAGGCAGGATTTTGGAGAGAATGTAGCAGCATTTTTATGAGGCCTTGTAGTAACTTGAGGCAAATATAACAGAATCAGCCTGTCATAACACTTCTAGGGGTGTGGAAGGCTATATAATCAAAATATTTTATTAACTAGGTAAGAATGTATAATGATCAATAATTTTAGATATTATAGTAATGACTTTAGTACCATTTTCTTTCAGGATAATGAATCTGTAGTCATCAAAACTACAACGATGGAACAAGCATTCCCTCTGAGGTGAGAAATTTGAGCATCCTTCAGGCATTAAATAATGGATTATAAACATCTGGTGTATGGTTGTATTTTTTGTTTTAACCTATTTTGGACAAAGCCTAATTTTGTTAAAATGTGGGTATATCCCCTTAAACTGGTCCCAGGTTTCCATAGGAAAAGAGCATTTGAGAACACAAAGCTATGAAAACATCAAGAGAATGCAGTAAAAATGTAATATTTTTTTCCTCTGCCTCATTATTCATTATGTATTTACCATTGTGAGTATGTGAACAGGATGTAAAGTGTATTCTCCTTATGGGTAGAATTGAATATAAATAGTATGTTTTTCTGTATGGAGTAATTTTATCAGCTTTCTGCCCCACCTTCTCTCCTTTCACTCCAGCCGCACCCTGTCCCTCTGTATTTGGGAGCAATAATGTACTGCCTTCATCAGGATGATTGAAATGATCTGATATATGCCTCTTTAGCTTCTCTCTTTTATTTCTCAGTATTTTTCATTTTTTTCGTCTCTCTCTTTCCTCTGGTCAGAGAAGAAAAGATCCCAACTCCCCACTAAGGCTGATTCCACTAATAGCACCATTGATCGCATTCCTTCCCAGCTGTTTCAGGTTCTTGGTTCAGTAGCTCTCTCTATGATGCATCTTCAACCCTTTCCTCTCTTTGTTCCCATTTGTCTAAAAACAAGCTTAGGGATACCCAAATCCTAAAACAACAAAAACAACACAATCTTCCCTTGACCATTTTCCATCCAACTATGTCTTTCTCTTTCTTCTTCCTTTCACAAGCTCTTAAAAATCACTTTTATTATTATGAACTTGAGAAACATGACAGACATGAACATTTACAGGAAAAGAGGATTGTACGTGAAATCTTGAATGGAGGGGATTGAATATATATTACACAGTAGTGTCAGCACTGCTCTGCATATCTGTTTTTGTTAAATTGTCTGTAGATTGTTAAAATGTTTCTTTTGGGGGGGATCACCATGTCTTTGCTTCTGCTCTCCCCTTCTTCCCCAAAGCCATCCAGTTTAGCTGTACTTAACAAATAAGGAGAGTCAGACAAAGCAAATCTAACCACGTACTGGCTGTGTCTGAAAATATGTTTCATTCTGTACTTCTTGTCCATTCATTTACATCTCTGCTAGAAGTAGTTGTAGAAGGAAGCAGGTAGGATTCAACATTGGTCTAATGTAGTTGATCTGAGTACTTAAGTCTTTCAAAGTTGTTTTCCTTGACAGTATTGTAATTATTGTATAAATTATTCTCTGAGTCGTGTTCATTTCTGTATCATGTTCACTCTGTATCAGTTCATGTGAATCTCCCCATGATCCTCTCAAATTATCTGGCATAATTTCTTAGGGTTTAATAATATTCCATTATATTCATTTACTATGATTTGTTCAGGCAACTCTAGTGAGTTCTACCTTTCCAGCTCTTTGCTATAATAGCTTATAGTTCTTTCCTACATCAAAAAGTACTGCTACAAATATTTTTGTACATATAGATTGTTGTCCTTTGTCTTTGATATCTTTGGGGTATAAGTCTAGTAGTGATATTGCTGGAAATAAAGATATGTACAATTTAGTAATTTTTTAGGTTTAGTGTCAAATTGCTGAACTAATTTGCAACTCCACTAAAAGTTACCATTGTGCCTGTCTTCCTTCTATATCCCTTCCAATAATTGCCATTTTCCTTTTTTGTTATCTTTGCTAGTCTGATGCATTTGAGGTGCAACTTCAGAATGGTTTTAATTTACCTAATAATTAAAACATTTTTTCATATAGTTGTTGATAACTTCAATTTCATCCTTTTGAGAATTATCCAGATACTTTGACCATTTATCTATTGGGGAATGGCTCTTGTTTTTAATATATTTAGATCAGCTCCCTATAGGTCTTAGATGCCAGACCTATAGAAACTTGCTGCTGTGGAGAACTTGCTGCAATGATTTTTTTCCCCAGTTGTTTTTTCCTTTTAGCACCTTTCTCCCAGTGCTACTAGTGCTTTATAACTGAATCAATATGCTTTCATCCTACAGCTCTCTTCTTTTTTTTTACCTCAGAGTTGGATCATTGGTTCTTTTCCTTATCTTTTTAATCTCCAATTCAGTACCGACTCTCCCAAGTTAGTTCATTTTCTTGAGCATAAATCCCCAAAACCTTTTTACTTGTTGAGTTTGATGTGTGTCTATGATAAACTCAAGACCTGTGAATATGTGTGTTCATACCTCCTTTTTTCCAGTTCATCTAATTGCTTGTATGCCCTACTCATTTTGTCCATGTTTATATACTCTTCTCATAAGCCCCACCAAATTCCATCTCCTAATTCCTTCTTTTTACACTTACTACACTACCCAGCCTTTTATTTCCCCTGGCAAGGTTCTGAAGATACTTGTATGTCTTCCAATTAAATTCTTCTCCCATTAGATTGTTAATACAGCATCATATAACCCCTTCAGATTGCTTAAATAAATTAACTTTTCTTGATTTTCTTACTTTTTTGTTTGCATTTCACAATTTTTACTCAACTCTCATCTTTTCATCATCAGTGCTTGATACTCTTCTGTTCTATTAAAGGTCTGTTTTTGTGAGTGTAAGCTTATGTCTTGTCTTTTGGAATATTGTACTCCAAGTTCTCCTCCTGTATATAATAGAAGTTGTCAGGTCTTATATGGTCCTGACTGTAGTTATGTGGTTCTTGAATTCTTTCTTTCTGGCTGGTTAGAGTATTTTTCTTTTTTCTTCGAAGGGCTGGATTTTGACTATGACATTCTTGAGATTTCCTTTGGTGATTTCTTTCAGGGAGTGATCGTTGGAGTCCTATCTTTACTTTGTTCTATGAGTCTAATAAGAGTGGGAAGTTTTCTCTTGTAGTTTATTGAAATACAATGTACAGGCTTTTTAAAATGGTTTTCAGGGAGTACAGTGATTCTCCAGTTATTTCTCCTTGATTGTTCTAATTCAATTGTTTTGATAGTAGATAACTTATATTTTATTTTTTTTAAATCTTTTTATTTTGTTCTATTTCTTGTTTCATGAAATTATTGATTTTAGTCTGTTCTAGTTTAATTTTTGAAATACACATTTATTTTACATGAATTTATAATCTGTTCCTCCTATTCTTCTTCCTCAATTGAAAAAAAAAACCCTGAAAAATAAAACCTTTATCATAAATATGCATAATCTAGAAGAACAAAATCCCACATTCGCCATGCCCAAAAATGCATATTTCTCTTTACATTCCAAGTTTGTCAGCTTCTCCTGCAGGATGTGGCTGGCATGTTTCATCTTTAGTCTTTTGGCCGGGTTTGTGACTGCGTTGATCCGACTTTCAGAATCTTTCAAAATGGGGTCACAAAGAGTTGGACTCGACTGAAACAACTGGACAACAGCATATTCTTTGTAGATGATTCTCCTAGTTCTACTCTCCTTGATTTGTATAGGTTCATAGAGATCTTCCCACTTTCCTCCAAAATTATCCAGTTTGTCATTTCTTATGGCACAGTAATACACCATTACATTCATATATCATAATTTGTTTGGCATTACCTAATAAGGAAGACAGCCCCTTAGTTTATGATTGTTAGCTACTATGAAAAGATTTACTCTAAGTTTTTTTTGTACATATAGGTCCTTTTCCTCCTCTTTAATATCTTTGGGGTATTGGCCTCGTAGAAGTATAGCTGGGTAGTTTAGTAACATTTTTGGCATACTTCCAGCCAGAACGAACCAATTTATTTACAGCTCCACCAACAATATGTTAATGTGCCTGTTCCTGCCAGTGCTTGTCATTTTTTTCTTTTGTCATCTTTGTCAGTCTTATGAGTGTGAGGTGGAATTTTAGAGTTGCTTTCATTTGTATTTCTCTAATTTTTGGTGTTTTGGAGCATTTTTTCAAATGACTCCCTTTGAAAACTGCCTTTTCAAGAATGGTTTCAGAAGAATGTGGGAAAACTTAAACTCATGCTAAGTGAGGTGAGCAAAACCAAGAGGATAATGTGCATAGTGACAGTTAATGTTGTAAAGATAACTGTGAAGATTTAGTAACTCTGATCAATACAGTGATCCACCACAGTTCCGAAGGACTCATGACAAAACATGCTAACCAGTTCCAGATAGAGAACCTCTTCCAGATAGACTCACAGTGCAGATTGAAGTATTTTTTCTCTTTCATTATTTCTCTTGTCTTTCTCTCCCCTTTGGAACATGGCTAATGGGAAAATAGGTTTTACGTGACTTTATATGTGTGAGTATTACATTTTCTCGCCTTTTCAGTGGGTGAGGGAGGGGGTGGTGGGAGAACGAGAATTTGGAACTAAAAATTAAAATACAAAAACTGAAAACTTCCTTTTCACATCCTTATAAATCTGAATCTGTTCCTTGTGTATCTTGAATATAAGACCTTTTTCAGAAAAACTTAATGAAGAGAATTTTTCCCCATTTACCTGTTTCTCTTCTAATTTTAACTACGCTAGATTTGTTTGTCCTTTAAATGTTATATAACCAAAAATAATCCATTTTATCTCAAGTGATCTTTATTGCTTGTTTAATCATTATCTCTTCCCCTATCCATAGATCTAAAAGGTTATTTCTTCCTTTCTCCTCTGCCTTATGATGTAATTTTTTATAGCTAGGTCATATATCCATTTGTAGTTTATTTTAGTATATAGTGTGAGTTGTTTGTTTAAACCTAATTTCTGTCACATGACTATCCAGTTTTCCTAGAAGTTTTTGTCAAATAATAAGTCCTTTTCCCTGGAAACTGGTATATTTGGGATTATCAAACCCTAGGCTGCTGTATTTGTTTGCTTCTGTATGTTTTTTACCCAATCTATTCCACTGATCAACCTCTCGCTAAAATTTTTATCAAATTGTTTTATTGATTACTGTTATCCAGTATAGTTTGAGAAACAGTGTTGACAGATCTCAGGTTTATTTTTGCTTTCAAGAAATTCATTTTCTTGAGTAAGATTGAGCACTTTTTCTTCCCGAGTTCTTTACTCTCCTTCCAGTTCTTTTCTTTAGAGATTTTATTTCATTTAAAAAAATCTTTTGCTTCATTTCTTCCAGTTATTTACATAGTCTTTGTAGAAAATTTGTTTTCTTCTTTGAGTCTTTGCCTGCAACTGATGTAGAGTTACTTCTTAAAATAAATTGGATTTTGGGGTATCTTTAGAGTTATGCTAACTCTTTAAGTGGTTGTTGTCTTCTTTTGTTTACTCATATCTTTAGCCTTACTTCTAGAATTAGGGCTTCATGCCAAGGTCAGGCTCTGCCCCCTTCACTTTTTGGTAGTAACCATTCCCTTCTGAATCTTACCTACATAATTATGGTTAGTAAAATACAAATATTTGGACTGCATTTGGCTGATTCATTGTTAATTAGCATGTCTACTGGGAAAGGAAAGAAGACATTCAAGCATGGCAAGTTTACCCTGTATTATCAAATTAAATAAAAATTTCAGTGAGGAGAATGAGGTTCAATGTTGAGAATTAGAGATTATGAAGACTATCTTTAGATTTGTTTTGTGTTTGTTATTATCGTAAGTATCAGAATCTCAGAATTGGAAGGGATCACAGAGTCCAATCTCTACCCGAACAAGAATCCCAGTTCTTTAGTCATCCAACTTGTGCCTGAAAATTTTTGCTAACTGGGAGTCTTACTACCTCTCCTTGAGGTAGTCTGTCCCACTTTGAGATGGTTCTAATTGTCAGGAAGTTTTTATTGTTTCAAGCCTAAATCTACAACTGTACTTTCCATCCATTGTGTCTGGTTCTGTACTATGAGGCCAAGCAGTGTTGCAGTGGACTATTCTAATTGGGTGTCATCACTAAGTTCAGCATTAATATGATGGGATCCTGGAATCAGGGAGGCCACCCGACTTCCTAAGGAGGGAGGGGACAAACCAGCTCAGTTGGCCAAAGTTCCCATACTGACAAGTAATGGGGAGTCAAGACTATGAGTAACCTCGACATTTCCAGTCTGAGGAAGATGAGGATACTCAGTCTTTTAAAAAAAATTAATTAAAAATAAAAGGTGGCAAATGTTTCAGAGGGCTCAAAAGATTGTGGTACAGCATGTCCCCTCAAACCACCAGTCCTGATATAAATCTAGTCTCTGTAGCCAGCTTAGAAGGGAATAGCTTTTATGAAGAAGGAACCTATCCTTACTGCTACCAACAATACCGTTACTAACCTCTTGCCACCGACTAGGCAGGCAAGCCAACTTTACTTGAATCATCAAAGCACTGAAGGGAGAGATAGGAGGCAGCATGTTCTAGCAAATCAAACCATTGCCACCACCTTGACTCCCACTTTCTCTTAGAATCTGATGGAGACAGCCCAGAACCATGAACCTGACAGGTTTGGGAATAGCAGCACATCCTCTCTCCAGACCGCTAGCCTTGCTAGATTCTAACCAGGGCCCTGCAGTCCAGGCATGCAGTCCTTGTGCAGATGGGACCTAGCCACTCTTTGCAGCTTGCTACAGTCCCAACTTCCTTAGCACCAACAGCTACAGAAAACCAAGAAAGAAGATACTGGCCACTGCCAAATAATTTAACATCAGATTTTATTAAGAATAAATATTTTAAATATTTATTTTTAAAGAAGAGGCATTGTTGTCTGTTGCTGTACTCTAAAGACTATTAGGCCTTTCCATCTGACTTGTAATGGAAACCTCCTGTGTGTGCTACTTTCCCCTGTTATAGTTCTTAATCTTTTTTGTGTCATAGACCCCTTGGGCAGTCTGGTGAAGCATATGAACCCTTTCTCAGAATGTTTCTAAATGTACAAAATAAAATATGTAGGATTACAGAGAAAAACTTGAAATAATAAAATATTTTTTAAAAATAGCATTGAGTTCAGAGACTCCAGGTTAGAGTGACAACTCCCAGAGAACAGAGACTGCCTTTTTCTTCTATTAGGACCCCAATGTTTTACACATAGTACATACTTTCTTATTCACTTATTGAGAAAAGGCCATTAGACTTTGCAATTAAGAGGTGATTGTTGGCTTTGGAGAAAGCTGTTTCTGTTGAGTGATGAGGACAGAAACACAAGAGTAAACTACTCAGTGTTGGTTGTAGGAGGGTTCCCCTGACAGAAACCCCTCCCACAGATTGTTTCTGCTTGCTAGTCTCTATAGGTTTGGAATAGTGCAAGGGGATTTTTCCTTTCTTTCCTGGTATTCTTATTATTCTCATCAACTTAGTTTTATAGGCAAGATAAGGACAATGTTGTAAAGTTCTCAAATTTTTTAGAGCCATCTTCCCCATTTAACATGAAGGAAATATCTGCATAATAGAATCTTAGAGTTGGAAGGAACCTCAAAAGCCATATAATCTAACCTGAACCCCAGTCTTTGACATAGCTGTTAAGTAGCCATACAGCCTTTGTTTGAAGAACTCCAGAGAAATAAACTTATACCCCCTGAGACAATCTGTCCCACTTTTCAATAGTTCTTATTTTTAGAAAGTTTCTCCTTACATCAGAAAGAGTAGGTCTGACCCTTCTTTAGTAAACTCTGGTGATTCCCGGTAACCTGTAGGATCAAATATAAAATCCTCTGGCACTCAAAAGTCCTTCATAGCCTCCCTTCCTCCACCTTTCCAGTTGTCTTATTCCCTACCTCCTTCCCCTCCCACCCCCGCATATTCTTAGATCTAGTGACACTGGTCTCCTTGTGGTTCCTTGAACAATACACTCCATCTCAAGATTTCAGGCATTTTCTGTGACTGTCCACAGTGCTTGGAATTCTCTTTCCTCGTCTCTGCTTCCTAGCTTCCTTCAAGTTCCAACTAAAATCTTACCTTCTATAGGAAGCCTTTCTCTAACCCTCATAATTCTAGTCTCTTTACTCTGTTGATTATTTTCAGGTTACCCTGTATATAGTTTTTTGGTACATAATTGTTTGCATGTTATCTCTTTTAGATTGTAAACTTCTTGAGAACAGAACTTCTGAGAACTTCTTGAGGCCACCTTTTTCTTTCTCTGCATCCCTAGCACTTATCATAGTGCTTAGCACATAGTAGAAACCTAATAATGTTTATCGACTGATTATTGACATCAAGCCAAAATTGACTTCATTACAACTTCTACCTGTTGCTCTTAGTTTTGCCCTCAGGAACCTATAACAAAAAAGACTCATCCCTTTTCCAAGGGACACTCCTTTAACTACTTGACCAACTATTATGTCCCCTTTAAATATTTTTTCTCTATATTAAACATCACCAGTTCCTTCTGTTTTCTCTCTGGAAATTGGCTGGATTTGCAGAATGTAAGACTGAGCAGTTGAGAATGATTCTGAGGTTTTAAATCTAGATGTATAGGAGGATATTTGGTGTCCTTGATATATTAATCAGTCTCATAGGTATGAGGTCTAACTAAATAATTTTAGCTTATTTAACCTTTCCTGAGAGTTTCTGTTTCTCATCACTTTCTGTTGCTTTTCATTCAGTAAGCCTTCAGTGAGGACTTAAGCAGTTTTTTAGTTTTTTGTTTCTATTTTTAAATGGGGACATGATACTCTGCAGGAATGATTTGGCTGATGTCTTTTCCAATGTAAAGATTGCTAATAATTAACCTGCTATCTTGATATGCCTTCTATTATGGCCCATTAATATCTTGAGAGGAATCATAACAGTGGATAGAGAGCTAGCCTTGGGGAGGCAGAGCCAAGATGGGCCTTGGAACTAGGACGACCTGGTTTCAAGTCTTGCTTCCAACATGCTGGCTGTGAGACCCTGGGCAAGAGTTCTAGGCTACTCTCTGAGATTATAATTCTCAGAGGAGGGGCAGACCTACATCAGTAGAAGGAATTTCCTTAGGAGTTCCCTGTGTCAGTTAAATCATGGAGACAGTTCTGTCTATATTATCATCATAGTTTTTTTTTTAAACATTTCTGTACTGTGGTCCATTATGAGTCCAAGTCTGTTATAGAGGTCTTTGGTACTCAGCCACTTTCTGTCATAGGTATCTGGATAGTTTATTTTTTGTTCTTAAGTATACTTTTAAAATATATATTCCTATTTCTGTCCATATATGGTGAGTGATTATCCTTGGAATCTGAGTAGGAGGTTAACAGCTTGTTGGGATGCTGTGGGCTGGGGTTGAGAGAGGGCTGATGCTCATATATAAGTTGGACTAGATGCTTTCTGCATTCCCTTTGCACTTCTGAGATTCTTGAGTCTTTTGTTTTGTACTTCTTTAGAAAGACAAATTCTGTTAATCCAGTATTTTCAACCTTTTGGCGGAGATTAAGTGGCAGTTTTATGAACTGTTCATTTGCAGGGCAGCAACTATCCTTTCCCCTTCACTCCCATTGTTGAGCCTGGTGCCCTACCTCTAGCCCCTCAGGGCAGAAAGGTGCTTTGAAAATATTTCCTGTTGCACCTGAGCAAATGATTCCTTTAGGACTCCTTCCTCTTGCCCTCCTACCAAGCACCTGGCATTTAATCAGTCCAGAAGCTTTTGGTAAGCAAACACAGCTCTTCTCCACACAAAGGTTATAAGAGAATCCTTTCCTGAATTGTTATGTCATTGTTCCCCCTATTCTCTCCCCCTTTTTTATGGTAGTAGCCAACCTTGTCTGTCAATAAAACTCAGTCTGTTCCTGTGGGTAGAGTTGAATAGAAATTTGTGAAATTTGTATTCTAGGTCAGCACAGGTAACTCCAGAGGTGAAACCTGGAAATGATGAGAGACTGTCAAAGAAAAAAGGCAACAAAGTAAGTATTTTTAAATTTTTTTTTTTTTTTTACAATTTACAATCTATCAGACATAGTGATTATGTCTTAGAAGATATAATAACTGTTATTTGTGTAGTGCTTTATTTTTTGGGATGTGATTTAGATATGCAGAATATCCCAAAGGCTCTAGTAACTTTTTGAGCTTTAGTATCTTTTAATAAAGCTTAAAATCTTGCTAAGACTTTTGGGATACCTTGTATTTACAAGCTCACAGAATTGAAAGTAACCAGAGAAGCTAGGAATTTCCCATGACGCCTACTGCCTGATTACTCATTTAATGATACCTTTGGATCCATATCATTTCTGGAGTATAAGCAGCTGCTTCATCTTCAGGAGGGTTAGTTCATTTCTCTTGTGGAAGAGTCACATCTGTTATACTTAGACTTCAAATGGTCAGTGATCCTTCTTCCATTTCTCTGTGTGACGTTCTTCTACCTTTCAGTCTTCGGACACAGGTCAGGATTCTTCTTTGTTCAATTCATATCCTTTTTGGTTTTTACATTGTTTTAAAGAACACTTCATTCTCACGGATAGCTTTCTTAGAGAATGGGAGGAATAGTCTTCAAACTCCTTTAGCCCTCTTTTCGAAAAGGTACACCAGCCTTCACTTCAGTCAGAGATAGTCATTTGGCTAAGGCAGAAAAATGAACATATTACAAGGCAGGTTCTTGCAATATTACCCCCTTATTCAGTATTTCCTGGAAGTGAGAACTATAGTTCTTAATAATAGTTTCCTGGAGAACTGATATTGACAAGTTTCTCGTGATTCCAGACCTGGAACTGCCATTGTCCTCTTCACTAGCATTCTTAACATTTTTTTTTGTTGTATACTACATAGAATATCACTCGTGTACTTGAACAACAGTATCATTCATTCCTGTCTCCTTCCTCTAACTTCTTCCTCCAATTTTAAAAAGGAACTCCCCCTTTTTGTCAAATAACCTTTTTAAAGCAGAACAGATTTGCACATTTTCTGTGTATGAAAATGTATGTCATTCTGTATCTCATATCCATAATTTTCTCTTAGGAAGTAGATAGCTTACTTAATCATTGTCTCTCAGAAGTTGTGATTGTTCATTGCATTTAACTGGATTTTTAAGTCTTTGAAAATTGTCTTTTTTTTTTTTACAATGTTGCAGACATTGTATAAATTGTTCTCTCAGTTCCCCTCATTTAACACAGTACATCAGTTCATACAAGTCTTCCCAGGATTCTCTGAATCTATCACTTTCATAATTTTTCATGGCAACAGTAATATTCCATTACTTTTCATATACCATAATTTTTTCAGTCATTCCCTAGTTGATGTACACCCCTTCATTTTCCAGTTCTTTGCTACAACAAAAAGTACTTCTTTAAATATTTTTGAACGTGTCTTTGCTTTATCTTTTTTTTTTAAGGGGTTGTATAAGTCTAGTAGTGCTATCACTATATCAAAGAGTATATATAATTTAGTGACTTTTGTGGTATAGTTCCAAATTGGCCTCCAGAATGCTACCCCTGATTTTTTTAGTTTACCTCAGTTAAAAGTATTTCTTAAGGCACTGTGCTAGGAGATACAAAAACAATGAATAAAGCAATCTCCATTTGAAAGATACTTACATTATAATGAGGGAGACACAAGTACATATATAATTGTGTACAGAATAAATAAATATGAAGAGAATATAAATGTAAAGATAATAGAAAATAAACACAAAGAGAATAAATTCAAATAAAAATGAAGTTCTTAAATACAATGTAGTTTGAGATGGGGAGAGCACTAGCAGTAGGCAACCATGTGGAGGATGAGCAAGAGAGGGTCTAGGCTGAAAGAAGCAAGCACAGTTTTGCTGTTATGATAGTTAATATGAGAGATGGTCCTATGAGTAGAGATGGATTTGAGAGATCTTTTGGAATTAGAATTGACAAAGCTTGGCAACTAATTACAGTGAGGGTAAAGGAAAAGGAAATAGGGATACTTCAGCATAATCAGTGGATCTGTGATTTCATCAATTTAGGTACTCCTATTTGTTTACCTTGCATCCTGTCATGAGTCTGTCTTATATATCAGAGTAGGTAGTTTATTTGTGAATAATTCATTTTCCAGTTATACCACATTTCAGTGATGTGTTTTATGAGTGGTTCTTTATTGTTAGTATGCTGAAGTCTACTTACACCTTGTATGCATTTCTCCTTTGCCTTTGGGGACCTACAATTTTAATTATTATATTACCTCCAAGAACAAACATAAAATCCTCTGGCTTTTAAAACCCTACATAATCTGGCCCCCTTCTTCCTTTCCAGTTTCTTATACCCCACTTCCCCCTCCACATGGCAGCTAGGTGTTAAAGTGGATGGGGTGCTGAGCTTAGAGTCAAAAAGACTCATCTTTCTGAGTTTAAATAGATCCTCAGGAAAAAAAAACAACCAACCAACAAATAAATAAAAAAATAGAGTCTCATACATTTGCTAGCTGTGTGACCTTGGGCAAGTCACTTGTAACCCTGTTTGCCTCAGCTTCCTCATATATAAAATGAGCTGGAAATGAAAAAAGCATTCTAGTATCTTTTCCAAGAAAACCCCAAAATGAGATCATGAAGAGTTGGACACAACTGAACAACAATCCCTTCAAATATACTACAGTCCATTGACACGGACTTCTTTGCTGTTCTTGAACAGACACATCTCCTGACTGTCCCCATGACTGAAATGCTGTCCCAGCTTCCCAAGATTCTTTCAAGTTTCAGTTAAAATCCTATCTTCTTCAAATAGCCTTTCCCTAATCTTAGTGCTTTCCCTCTGAAATTAACTGCAATTTATCCTGCATATATTGTTTGTACATAATTGTTATCTTCCCCATTAGATTGTGAGCTCCTTGACAGCAGGGGCCACTGTTTTGGTCTTTCTTGATATCCCCAGCACTTAGCACTGGGCCTGGCACAGAATTGGTCCTTAATAAAGACTTGTTGATTTGTCTTGACCTTTTTGAAATTATAATCTCTGCCACACAGCATCACTTAAAGAATAGTGGTGTTTAAAAAAAAAAGTTTAAGAGAAACTTGGAGACATTAACAGCACTGCACAATTTCCCACACTCATTCCATCCTGAGATCTCCTTTCTGTTTAGTTCTTCTACAGTCAGTTTATATCCATCTGCAGCATGTACGCAGATTTTATTTAGTAAAGGTTCATTGCAGTGGGCTGTCCATCCAATTTCATGTCACAATTGTTTTTTCCTATGTGGATACTTAAGCCAAACTCTTTTGATTGATTGTGGATTTCATTTAGGAGGCTTTGCAGTGTTTTGGGGATTGTTACAGTATTATCTGCAAACAGAAGAAACTGAAGGTCCAAACCATCTATAGAGAGACTTTCTTCCATTTGGACTGTCTGCTGGATATCTCCCATGACAGTGGCAGATACTTTTGGCAAGCATCCATCTCTCTGTTTTGTGCCCTGTCTTCACAGGACTGTAGTAGTAGATTTAGAGTGAATAAGACCTATGTTTGAACCTTTCATCAGATACTGACTAGCTGTATGATCCAGGACAAGTCACTTAAATTCTCTCAGCCTTTTTCCTTCCAGCCTTTCCTGTAAAAATAGAGGTAATAGCACCTTATTGTAGTGCTATTGTGAGAATCAGATGAAATGATACATGTAAATTCTTTGAAAGACTAAAAGTGTTATTTAAATTTTATTATTGTTAACTATTCTTACCTAATGAAATGCTTCCTTATAATCAATAGACAGAAGATATAGTGGGCTTCTTTGCTTTTTTCAAGTCTCTCACACAGTTGCAAAGATGGCTGCTGTAGAAAATCACTTATTAAAGATGTCTGTTTTTTTTCTCTTACCTTAATCAAGGAAATTTTTTATATGTGCACAGATTAATCTCTTTAAAATTTTGATGAAATGGAGAAGTAGGCATATGGGTAAAAAATTTCATTGATAGCTTTCTTTGGGGTAGTAATAATATGTGTCATTTTTGCTGACATTTGGTATCCTTTCTTCAGGTATCTTGAGAATCAGTCCCTTTAATGCCCTTAAAATTGTGTTGCCCATTATGCCTATATATATAGATTTATTTTACCAAAGTTTTTGTTGAGTGTCTCATACTGTTCTTGTGGAGAAGATGGTGAGATAAGGACTAGCCATTAATATATTTGCACAAATTCAGAAGTGGTTGGATAACCAGTCTCAAAGAATAGTCAATAGTTTCATGTCAGCTTGGCAGGAAGTCTCCAATGGGGCACTCCAGGCATCTGTGCTTGACTATGTGGTGTTTGTCATTTTTACCAGTGACTTGCATAAAAGTAAAGGAGTTATGGCCATCAGATTTGTAGATGATACAGAGTTGGGAAAGGATAGCTAATGATGAACAATAAAATCAGGATCCAAAAAGATCTTATCAGGCTAGCTTTGGGCTGAGTCTAACAAGATCAAATTGGAATAAATGTACACATTGGCATAAAAAAATCATTTTCACAAGTACAAATTGGGGGAGGAATTTTAAGCAGCTGTGTGCTCGGTTCAGTGATCTTCTCTTTCATTAAGTGTCTAGAGATAAAATTTTCTTCTTGGACCTGTCAGATTTATGGAGAAGGGAAGACCTTATGACCAAAGAAAAGTTAGAGAACATTATAAAATGCAAAATGGATAATCTTGATTACATTAAATTGAAAAGTTTCTGTACAAACAAAGCCAGTGTAACCAAGATGAAGAAGAAAGTGAGAAATTGGGAAAGAATTTTTACAACCAGTGTCTCTGATATAAAGGCCGCATTTCTAAAATATGCAGGGAATTGAGTCAAATCTATAAGAGTACAAGTCATTCCCCAATTGATAAATGGCCAAAGGATAAACAGGCAATTTTCAGAGGTAGAAATTAAAGATATCTATAAGTGTATGAAAAAATGCTCTAAATCACTATTGATTCGAGAAATGCAAATCAAAACAACTCTGAAGTACCACCAGTCAGGTTGGCTAAGATGACAAAACAGGAAAATGACAAATGCTGGAGAGGATGTGGAAAAATTGGAACATTAATGCATTGTTGGTGGTGTTGTGAACTGATTCAACCATTCTGGAGAGCAATCTGGAACTATGCCCAAAGGGCTATAAATAATTGCATAGCCTTTGACCCAGTAATACCACTTCTAGGGTTGTATCCCAAAGAGATCATAGAAGCGGGAGGAAGACCCATATGTACGAAAATATTTATTGCAGCTCTCTTTGTGGTGGCAAAAATTAGCAATTAAGGGGATACTCATCAATTGGGGAATGGCTAAACAAGTTGGGGTATATGAATGTAATGGAATACTATTGTGCTATAAGAAATGAGGAGCAGATGGACTTCATATTTACCTGGAGAGGCTTATATGACCTGGTGCTAAGTGAGAAGAGCAGAACCAGGAGAAATCTGTACACAATGACAGACACAACATATGTGTGACGATCACCTTGGATAAACTGGACTATTCTCAGCAACGCAAGGTTATAAGACAACTCCCGAAGACTCGTGATGGAAGATGTCTACATTCAGAGAAAGCTCTAGAAAGAACAGAGTTTAAATGCAGACTGAAGCAAACTACATGCTCTTTCTTTTTCATGTTTGGTTTAGTTCATTCTGTTGGTTACAACACCTTCTTTACAACCAGACTAATATCTAATGTGAAAGTATTTGCAGATCCTATACTTGATTGCATACTGCCATGGTGGAGGAGGGGAGAAAATGTGAAACTCAAGGGATTGTGGAACTGAATCTTGTAAACTAAAAGTAAACAAACAAATTGATAAAAAAAAATTTAGGAACTGCTTTAGCTACGTTGTATAAATTTGGATGTATTATCTCATTGTTGACTTTTCCTTTAATAGAATCATATATTATTTCTATGATTTGTTCCTTGTTGCATTCTTTAGGATATTATTTATTCTCCCTTAAGTATCCTTAACTTAGAGAGATTCTTGGCTCAGCAAGAAGGCAGATAAGATTCAGTTCTATGCTAACAGCAATAATCCCAAATGCTTCTGTGATACCCTGACAGCTATTTATGAGCCAAAGACCTCTGGTGCGTTTCAACTACTTGGCACTGGTGGAACCACACTGATCAGTGACAAGGTCACAGTCCTGAAGAGGTGGGCAAAACACATCCATAGTGTTCTTAACAAATCATCATCAACCAAAACTGAAGCTATTGATGGTATAATCAGTTCCTCTCTAGCTAGGCCTCCAACTGAAGAAGAGGTATTAAATGCCATCTAGCTCCTCTTGAAAGGCAAAGTGCCTGGTGCTGATTCTATCTCAGCAGAGATCTACTAGACAGGGGGTCCATTGGTCATACAGAAGCTCTCTGAAATCTTCCAGATTATATGGCAAGAGGAGGTCATCTCCTAGGAACCTAAAGATGCCTCCATTGTCCATCTCTATAAAGAAAAAGGAAACAGGCTATTCTGTGACAACCATTGCTGACAAGATCCTTTCCAGTGTCCCTCTTAACTGACGAATCATCTAGAAGATGGTTACCTGCCCAAGAGTAACTGTGACTGTGTAGAAAAGGCTGCAGAATGGTCAACATGGTGTTTGCTTCCTGACAATTCCAGGAGAAATGCCAGGAGCAGAACAGAGGTCTGTATATGACATTTGTCAACCTGACCAAGACCTTTGATACTGTCAGTTGTGAGGACCTGTTGAAGGTTATGGCAAAATTGGGTTACCTGGAGAAATTCATCAGCATTATATGCCAGTTTCATGATGGCATGCTTGCATGGGTTTTGAATGAAGGACAATGCTCTCATACTTTCCCAGTCACCAACAGAATGAAGCAAGGCTGTGTGCTTGCTCCCATGCTCTTCAGCATTATATTTTCTATAATATTGTCATATGCCTTTAGCAAGGACAAAAGTGGTATCAAGATCAATTTCTGTACCATTGATAAACTATTTAACTTGAAAAGACTGCAAGCTAAAACCAAAGTGGAGGGTGTGTGACTTTTTTCCCCACAGATGGTTGTGCATTTAGTGTAGCCTCTAAGGCTGAAATGCAACAGAGTATGGTTCAATTCTCTGCCGCTTGTGCTAATTTTGGCCTGAGATTCAGCACCAAGAAAACAGAGATCCTTCACCAGTGAGCACCTTATCATCCATATGTGGAACCATTAGTCACAGAAAATGGAGAAATTTTGAATGCTATGGATGAATTCGCTTATCTTGGCAGTATACTCTCCAGGGCTGTCTACATAGATGATGAGGTTGATACGTGTGTTGCCAGAGCTAACTCAGTGTTTGGGAGGCTCCAAAATAAAACATAGGAGAGAAGAAGTATTAGGCTACATACCGAATTGAAGGTCTAATTCATACTGACTTCAGTGTTATGACTGTGAAACCTGGGTAGTCTGTTAGTGCCATGCCAGAAAACTGAACTGTTTCCACTTGAATGGTCTTGGGAAGATCCTGAAGATTACCTGGCAAGATGAGATACTGGACACTGAGGGTCTTTTTCAAATGCCAAACCCATGCTTACCCAAAAGGCTTTTTATAGAGAACTCACACTGGTAAGTACTCACATAGTAGTCTATAAGGATACTCTAAGAGTATCTCTGAAGAACTTTAGTATTGACTGGAAGACATAGGAAATGTTGACACAGGACAACTGAGCATGGTATGCCCACATCAGAAAGGAATTGTAGGAAAGCAAAATTGTAGAAGTACAAAGGAAACATGAGTTGCACAAATCTAGAGCTCCTTCTGCTCCAAATGTTCTAATGGACCATTTGCTCCCCCTCTCTGTGGTAGTGCTTTCCAAACTCTTATTGGTCTGATCAGCCACAGCCAAACGTTCACAGCAAATAATTTTTGTTTTCTCAGTAAAGTAGGAGGCAATATCCTTATCTGATAAGGAGGTTGAGGTGGGTTTGTGGGGGAGATGTAATGTTGAAGGCTTGAGGAGAGAAGAAAAATTGTCCATCTTTCCACTTTCCGAGATATGTCTTCTTAATGCAATTTTATGCCACTGCTTCCCCCCTGCCACCTTTGCTTCTTTTGAAGAGGCATACCTTTCTGATATTCCGGTATTCCAATACCATCTCAACAACTCTTGTGTTTTCTGTGAAATCAGATTTGCTTCATTGCTTGCTATACATATTTGGTATATTAACATGGATGTATATGAAGCCATGAATTTTTGTGTATGAAAGACACATACATAATAGTAGTTTTCTCTTAACCCTTCCATCCTCAGTTTAAAATAATCATCATCATATTTGCAAAATTATAAGCAAATGCAATTTTTTACAAGCCCTCATTAAGGATATTCCTCCAGTAGCTTAATAATAGCTTGTGAATTTATTGCTTGGCCAAGAGCCCATCTTTTCTGTTATTAGACACTGCCTTAGGCAGATGTTCATTTCCCTACCACACTTCCTTCTCTTTAATTGGCAACAGTAAAGAAAATCACCTTCTTGCATCTTCTTGCATCCTCTCTTCCATTGCACTCATTTTCCTGCAAATCATCTTTAATGTTAGTCTCAAACTAATTTCCTTATGTATAGTTTCAGTTATGTAATTCTAATACTCAGAATCCTTCAGTGGCTCACTATTGCCTGCTGAGTAAAATTTAAATTCCTCACTTTGGCATTTAAAACCCTATATAATCATTACTACCCTGCCTTTTTAGCCTTAATTTCACCTATGCTGAACCATGCACTTACACCTTTCATGTGATCTTTGTGCCTTTGCTCATTTGATTCCCTATCCCTCAAAAGGTCTCTTTGAATTCCATCCTCCTGCTTTAACCACAGCCCAAATGCCCCTTCTGTCACAAATTCTTTACAAATAGTACCTTCACAAATAATACCCTTTTTTGGATCTCTTTGTTGTGCATCTTTTTCATGTACTTCCACTATAATATTGGGTATTTAAAATTATTTATATTGGTGCCTTTTTACCCTGCTGTACTGTAAACTCCATGAAGAAAAGGGTAATATCTTTCCTAACCTTTTTATCAACCCCAGTGCCTAGCACAGTGCATTGCACACATTAGGTACTTAATAAGTGATTGTGGATTTGAATTGAACACTTTAAAATGTCTTAAGTTAACAAAATGTTACCAGTGACATCTAACTTTTACTTTTGATTTTTGTTTGTTCTCTCTCTTTGGGTAAGATCACAAAGCTACAAGAAGTTCATGAAAGCAAAATGGAAGCTCCTAATTATGGAAATCAAGAAATCTGTGAAGATGGGAAGTGTTCAGCAAATAAAGAAGGCACCTTAAATAAAGGCATCGTTGGGGATAAAAAGGGAATGAGGAAGTATATAAACATTCTACATTGGAGCACCATGGAAGAATCAAACAATAAACCAATAGTAAGCAACCAGATAAAAGATGTGACTGGTAAAAATAAACAGGAAGTTCTTAAAGGAAAGGACTCAAAGAAAAGGCAAGAAAAACATCATAAGCAAAAACACACTGAGAAGTCTCAAAAGGCAGGAAAGCTAGTAAAGGAGAGTGGTGGTGAGTACAAGAAAACAAAAGAGAATGTAGGAAGATTTGAAATGATCGAGAGGGACCATGGTGATACACAAGATGTCTTGAAAGAAAAGACTGAAAAGGAAAACAATGCAAAAGAGAACACTAAAGAATCTGTAAAAAAAGAAAATGCAGATCAAATAGAATATGACCATATCAGCAGAATGGGAGGCGATCATGAGAAACAGTTGGAGACCAAAGAAGAGGATAACAAAATGGTTCCTGTGGAAATGAACACTGAGGGGAAAAATCAGATAATTAAAAACCCCAAAGGACAAATGTTATTTGAAGAGAGACATGTACAATATAATGAAAATAAAGAGGAAAAAGAACTGAGAGCTGAAAAAATTAAGGAAGAGAATGAAGCTAAAAAACAAGATAGCACCATGAAAGCAAAGGAGAAGAAGTTACAGGAGAACAAGACTAAATCAGAAACTTTGGTTTCTAAAAAAGAAAAGAAAAGGAAGAAAGGCGAGGGAGAAGAGGAAGGTGTATACAAGTTAAAGGAAAGAAAGATAGAATATTGGGACCTAGAGGAAGATAGGCAAAGAGAGAGAAGAGATATAAAGACTGAAACTGAGGAAAGTGGACAGACACAAGAAGAAAAGCTGAGAGGCAGCCATGAAGGAGGAAAAAAAAATAAAAGATGGGAAAAATCAAGAGATAGAAACAAATCCATAAAAGAAAAGGCTCTAAAAGGCAGGAAAGAAGCTAAAACTAAATTCTTGGTAAAGAAGAGTGGAACAAAAGATAAAGTGAAAAGGGAAGAGTTATTAGTTAATGAGCAGTGTTCCAAGAAAAAAGATAAGGAAATGAAAAAAAACCCAAAGGAGGAAAATGAAAAGGGAAAAAAGAAAAGGCAGGAAGAAGAAAAGAAATGGAAATGGTATGTTTCACTTGACTGTAGGTCAGACCTTTGAAGTCCATAGGACCCAAATTCCTATGAACAAATTTCAAACAAATGCAGTGTTTATGTGTTTGAAAATGACAGTAGAGCTGACTTTCTGCATTGGGTCTTACAGAAGAAAACATTACATAAGGCCAGTGTAGCTTATTTCAGGGAAGTTCCTTTTAATTCATGTTTTAAGAAACGAGGTAGCAACATTTCCCACCCTTGGCTGGGAATTGGGATGTTCATGTTAATCCGATGAATAGACTGCCCATTATTCTCTGTGGCTGGCCACATTTGAGGCATAGAACAAAATCACTTAACACTAAGATTTTGTAGAACAGACTGTAGTCTAGTTTTAAACAAGGAACTTCAGAATCTTGATAGCCTAAGGGTCATTATTAAGTGTATTATAGATTTGCAAAAGTAACATAAAATCTAGTTTCTAAACCTAGATCTAAGATCTAAGTAAAGATTTAAAGAGTTCCCCTATACATTTGTGGAAGTTTTAGAAAATTCAAAGGATTATAGGATTTAGTGCTAGTGAGGACTTCAGAGATCATCTAGAAACGGAGCCAGTCAATCAACAGTCATTAAATATTTGCTATGTTCCAGGAACTCTATTAAGCACTGGGGGGCAGATATGTAATGTATGTAATGTAGAATGTATGGAAATTACTCTAATGTAGAATATTAGGAAATAGGGAGGGGCCAAGGTAGAGCTTTAAATGCCAGAGAAATTTATATTTGATTCTGGAGATAATAAACATCTAAGTGGCACAATGGATAGAGTATTAAACCTGGAGTCAGGAAGACCTAAGTTCAGATTCAGCCTTAGAGTCTAGCTGTGTGACTCTGGACAAATCACTTAACCTTTGTCTGCCTCAGTTTCCTCTGCTGTAAAAATGTAATAATAGTATCTACCCTCCAAGGTTGTTAAGAGTACCAAATGAGATAATATTTTTTAAAACTTATCATAGTGCCTGGCACATAGTAGATGCTTGTTCCTTTCCACACTAGAGTTTATTGATGAGAGAGAGCAGGGAGGTATAATATGGCCAGACCTGCACTCTAGAAAAATCATTTTGGTAAATGAGCAGATGGTAGGTTAGAATGTGGAAAGATTTGAGACAGAGAGAATTAGAAGACCATTGTAATGTTTCAGGGCAAGGGACAATAAGAGTCTCAGCTAGGGTGTTTTATATGTTGAGTGGAAAGATGAGGCTTTATTTGAGAAATCCTGTAAAGGGAGACATGATAAGACTTGGCAATAAATTGGATATTTGGGGTGAGTGAGAGTGGAGAACCAAGCATGAACCAAGTGAAAGATAAGACAGTGGGAGAAGATATCTGAGTGATGTAAGATAGGGAAGGGGGAGAATGTAGCCAGGGATGGTATGGAAAGAGTTAAGGAATGATGGTCTGGATGAGTAGTCACCAATTCTGTAAATAAGAGCTTTGGTTTAATAATGAATGATTGAATGAAAAACTGTCAAGCACCTACTCTTTAGCTAGGACCAGAGGATACAAAATAAAATGATACAGTCTTTGTCGTCAGAAAGCTGGCATTCTAAAAGGGGTGTAGTAGCTAGTTAAGGAGTTTGTATGGGGAACTGAATAGAGCTATAGGGCAGTTTATTGTCACGGCTCTTTCCAAAAGCAATGATAGTGCTTATTTGATTACTATTCTCAGGGCAAGAGGTGGAATGGGGCTATCTAGAGAGGATGAATATGGCAGCAGAGTGGATGGTAGCATGTCATAGGTGGATGGATTGTGATGCAAGATCTGTGTCAGTATAGATGTATATGTCTAGGTATAATTAGGACAGCTTAGTGCTGCAGTGGATTGAGTGATGGGCCTGGAGTCAGAAACACTCCTCTTCCTGAGTTCAAATCTGGCCTCAGACACCAGTTATATGACTCTGGACAAGTCACTTAATTCTGTTTGCTTCAGTTTCCTCATCTGCAAAATGAGTTGGAGAAGGAAATGGCAAACCACTTTAGTAGCTTTGCCATGAAAACCCCAGATGGGGTTGGGAGGAATAAACTGAGTACAAATAATTAAACAGAAAGTCTAAGTATATATAGATCTCAAAGGTCCTTTCAAACTGCAGTTCTGTGATATGATGGCTAAAGTCTCTCAAACAATAGTTACAGAATCAGATGCATCAACTGCATTTAAAAAGTTAGCCCTGGGTGTTGGTCTTTCAAAAATAATGATCACTGCCAAAAATGATCAAGAGAAGCCTGGGAAAAAATGATGTCTGTAGTCTTGTTAATAGTGTGCCAATGCTTTATAGCCACTAGGTGTCAGGATAAACCAAGAATGAACTGAATGAGTAACTTTTGGATAGAAATCTTAAGTGTGGTCCTTGATCGTTGAATAAATTAAAACAGCAGTGACTGTCAAGTCTGTTTTGTTAGCCAGGTGATCCAGTCCAAAAGGTATTTTACATAATGCTAATTACTCTAAAGTTTATAAAGTGTGTTCTTCATTGTAACCCTGTGGAAGTGTGCAAGTATATTTATTCCCATTTTAAAAGTA
The DNA here is from genome assembly GCA_028646515.1 of Pseudochirops corinnae. Taxonomy (NCBI): domain Eukaryota; kingdom Metazoa; phylum Chordata; class Mammalia; order Diprotodontia; family Pseudocheiridae; genus Pseudochirops; species Pseudochirops corinnae. The sequence goes on along the minus strand of CM053587.1, from coordinate 288,338,128 downwards.
AAGAAAAAGACTCAAGTGATTTGCCCATGATTGCACAATTAGTAAGTAACTGAGACAGGATTGAAACTTTATATAAAACAAGGGGAGCTATGTAACCTAAGACGCCTTTTAGTTCGACAATTCTTCAGTTGACATGGATTTGTGCTTTAAATTTAGTATCATGGGGCGGCTAGGTGGCACAATGAGTAGAGCACCAGCCCTGGAATCAGGAGGACCTGAGTTCAAATGCAGCCTCAGATACTTAACTTACTAGCCGTGTGACCTTGGGCAAGTCACTTAACCCCAATTGCCCTGCCTTCCACCCTCCAAAAAGCAAAAAAAAAAAAATTTACTATCATTCATATATCTAAATTCTGTTGAGAGTTTTCTAAGGAATAAACATAAAAGAGGGAAACATAGCAAATCTTCAAACAGTTGGTATCAGATAAACAGTTCTGATACCTTTGAAAGTGTCCATAGCCCTTACTGTTTTTTCTTTTAACTTCATACTTAATTGATTTTTTCTGGGTGAGTGAAGAAACCTAGCCATAGCCAAAATACAGTTATTTCAGCTGAGTGGAGAAACTTTTCAGTTCTCGTTTTAAATGAGTAGGAAAAATGTACTTTCTATCATAGACCTTTGGAACCAAAAGGAACCGTGGAATGGCACACCTAGACAATTTCCACATTTTACAGGTAGAGAAATTGAGACCAGAAAAATGAAGAGACTTGATTAATATTATATAAGTTATAGAATTCCAAGTCCAGTGATGATTCCATTACGTCACACTGCTTGCCATGAGGTTGCTTCACATTGTTTTCCCAGCAGTGCTTAATATATATTTTTTTTCTTTTAAATGACTTGTTTATTTACTTTTAGTTTACAAGATTCAGTTCCACATTCACTTGAGTTTCAGATTTTCTCCTCTCCCTCCCCACCCATGGTGGCATGCAATCATGTACAGGATCTGCAAATACTTTCACCTTGTACAATAGTTTGGCTATATAGAAGGGTTGTAACCAATGAGTGATCACTGGGAAAAGAAAAAAAAAAGCAAAACCAGACATGAAAGAGAACAATAGCTTGTTTTGCTTCAGTCTCCATTTGAAGTCTGTTCTTTCTAGATCTTTCTCTGAATGTATTTATCTCCTTCCATCCTGAGGCTTGTAGAGTTGTCTTATAGCTGTGTGTTGCTGAGAAGAGTCCAGTTTATCAAGGTTGGTCATCATATGTATGATGTGTCTGTGATTGTGTACAGGTTTTGCCTGGTTCTGCTCTTCTCACTTAGCATCAGTCCGTATAAGCCTCTCCAGGTAATTATGAAGTCCATCTCCTTCCCGTTTCTTATAGCACAATAGTATTCCATTACATTCATATACCATAGCTTGTTCAGCCATTCCCCAATTGATGGGCATCCCCTATATTTCCAGTTTTTTGCAACTACAAAGAGAGCTGCAATAAATATTTTTGTACATATGGGACCTTTTCCCACTTCTGTGATCACTTAATATATTTTTTAAGAATCAGATGGAGCATAAGATTAGGAAAGACTACATGGTCAAATAGAAAGAACACTGATTTTGGATTCAGAGGACCTGTGTTCAAATCCTGCCTTGTCACTTACTACCTGTGTGTCCTTGGACAAGTCACTTGCCCTGTGTGGATCTCAGTGTCTTCATCTATTATTAAGGGGTTGGAGATGTACTTTAGGGGCTCTGTTAGCTTTAAATCTGAGACCATCAAATGCATAGAAAAGTGAGAGTCTACAATGTTAGAGCCAGAAAAGACTGGTATTGCTGTGTAGATATACTCTGTGTGAATTTTAGGCTTAGGACTACGTTTCCCAGAGTGCTGCATTCTAAAAAGCACAATGGATGCCAAAGGATGGGTGTGTAAATTCAGATCCTTTCCGGGTGAAAGGTCAGCAAACTGGTATGTACCGGCAGGAGACCTCAGGTTAAACAAGCATGGTTTCTGCTGTGACGCTCTGGGATGCGGACCTGTGTTGGGAATATACTGTGGTTTAGAAAAGCATCCCCTAGTGTGTGCTGTGATACCAAATTTGGTTATCTCCTGAATGCCCGGAGAAGGCAGTGCCTCTGGTTGGGGGCAGCACAGAGAAGGGAGGGATCTGTGGGATCCAGGTAAGTGGTGATTGATTTTCTTGTGATCTTTTTTTCACTTTGGGGCAGGAGAAAGTACTGTTTTCCTCATTTTGAGGCTGCTTGCTGGAAATACACAACCCTGTACCTTTGCTACACAGTTTAATGTTTGTTGTTGAGCCATTTTTCAGTTGTGTCTGACTTCTCATGACCCCATTTGGGGTTTTCTTGGCAAAGATAATGGAGTAGTTTGCCTTATCCTTATCCAGCTCATTTTACAGATGAGGAAACTGAGGCAAACTGAGTTAAGTGACTTTTCCATGGTCATACAACTAGTCTGAAGCTGGATTTGAACTCGGGTCTTCTTGACTCCAGGCCCAGTACTCTATTCTCTGTGCCACCTAGCTAAAAAGGTCATTTATACCTTTAAGTATTATAATGACATAAATATTAATTGTGAAGTATTTGTAAATTAGTTTTAGGCACTTTAGATCACAATGAGAATTTCAGAAAAATCATAGATCTAGTTGGCTATATATCTCTAAACAGAGGAAAATCTTTCTAGATTCCATAACAGGTATTCTTTAGATACCTAAAGATGATAGTGAAAGCAATGCTTTTTGCCTTTTGGGTTTGTATATGATAGGAGAGCGTTTGATAAATGGAGTAGTAGTAGTAGTAGTAGTAGTAGTAGTAGTAGTAGTAGTAGTTGTTGTTTGCCCCTCATTCTTGAAGAGGATTATGACATGGGGCAGAGGGAGTGGATTGGATTTAAGTGAGGGAGAACTGTGCAAAGTCACCAGCCTCCCTTTCCCCTCTGGAACTATCTGGGTCCAATGGCCAGATATAGAATAGGACAACTAGAGATGGCACAGGGTGCAGTGGGCGACCTTGGCTTTTTCAAGCTAAGGTCTTTAACAGTCCCAGTTTGACTGAAGCAATGCCCATTCAGTGATTAAGGTTTAATAAGAAATTAGGTGGAGAATGACCTCTTTACCTAGTCAAAAAGAAAAACATTCCATCTGGGAGGGGAAGACCGTTAGGGTTTCTGGCTAAAACAGAAACAATTGCTGTTTACATTAATTCTGAGCCAATGGGGAGAGGAGGCAGTGGGGATGAGGGACAAACAATGACTAAGAAGAGTTGGCCAATCCATGAGCTCCAGCAACCCCAGGATTTTAACAGTTTTTGCTTAAGTGTAGAGCAACTTGGCAGTAGTCAGAGCCAAAATTAAAATAGACTAAACTTGTTTGGGCCAGAGATAGGTTTTCAACTCACTTTCCAAATAAAGGTATAATTAATGGTTAAACTATTTTGCAAATAAACCATGTTTTTAAAAGGGAAATGTCAGTGAACGTCAGTTAGACTTATTACTTAAGATTTTTAATTATCATGCAATTGTTCCTCCCAGACTAGAGACAGACTGACGATGGTTGATTGCTATAGAGCACACGAGACACAGGAGAGAGTGCACAATAACCCACCTGCCAGCTTACATGACAGGCACAGTAATGACTAATAAGAGGCAGATTGAATGGACATGGACAAAGCACTCATTACTATTTTCTTTTACACCAACTATATTTTTCACAAATCCGGGCCGTATGTTGTGTGGACCTAGTGTAACTTCATGGTAACCTTTTCCCAGTTTTTCTGGCCTTTAAAAATGAGAGAATGAATGAATGAAAAAGTATGTACTAAGCCTACTATGGAGATAGAAATACTAGTCAGAGGCAATCTCCACCCTCAAGAAGCTTGCATGTTAATTGGGAAGCTACTTATATAGGGGGCAACTAGTTGGCTCAGTGGCTAAGTCGGGAAGACCTACCTTAAAATTCAGTCTCAGACACTAGTTGTGTGACCTTGGGCAAGTCATTGAATGCTGTTTGCCTCAGTTTTCCTTATCTGTAAAATAGATAGGAGAAGGAAATGATAAACCACTCCTATATCTCTGCCAAGAAAACCCCAAATGGAGTTATAAAGAGTTGGATATGACTAAAGCAGATGAACAACTCATACAGGGTAATGAGAGAGGGGTATTTTGGTCTGGGATATCTCCAGGATTATGAGTGGAATAATAGGGCAATTGATTGACATACCTTTGGCAGAAGCTATGATAGAACTGATAGGATAATGGTTCTTTAGAGGTAGAGGGAAGGGGTGGGACATAGTATCTGGAGGTCTGGTTGTGGAGTGGTATGTTACTGTGGAGTGGTACATTACTGCGGAGTGGAAAAATGCTTTGCAAAAAATATAATTGTTTTTGAATGTGGTGATTTCAAAATAAATACCTAATCACCAGCATTATTTCATTGATTTTTACTGTCACAGTATTTTCTTCCTCCTCATTCACACGAGAACCAGCCTAGCCCTCCTCTCCTCTTATCTTTCAGATAACTATATTAGTCTCTTCATCTCTCTGCTCTGCCTCTCCAAACAATTGCCAAATGGTTCTTCCTAACCCACAGGTCCGATCAAGCTTCATAGGCAGCTTCTTTAGCTTCCTTTTGGTTGTGGGATTAAATGAAAACTCTTGTGGTTCTGGAAACCCTTCATAATCTGGTGTCAGCCTACCTTTCCCAGCTAATTACACATCACTCCTCACTCACCTTTAGCCAAACTGGCCAACTTGATATTCCCAGTTCATAGCATTCTGTCTCGAAGTCCCTGTGCTTTTGCATGGACTGTCACTTATGTGTTGATTGCTTTCCTTCCTTCATTCCCCTTCTTGAAACCCTTCATTCCCTTCCAAGATTGTATTTATCTGTGTTGCTTTTGATTATCTCCAGCAGAATGTAAGCTCCTGAGAGCAAGGGCTGTCTCATATATTTGTATCCACATTGCAGCACACTATGCATGGTCCAAAGTAGGTGCTTAATAAATGCTGGTTCCTTGATATTTCCAAGTGCTTTTAGATTTAAATAGCATTTAGTTAAATAGCTTTTAGTTCTACTTTGCGTTATGTGTGTCTCATTTTTTTTTCTGTTCTGCATATTTGTCATTTTTAACAGGACAACAGTATTTGATCACATTGATAATCCACTTTTTCAGCCATTCTCTAATTCTTTGAGTGGACATAAATGTTATTTCTAGTCTTTCACCATTAAAAATAAAGCATCTATGACTGTTTCTTTACAAAGATACTTTTAATTACTTCTCTAAATCTCTTTAGAACCTTAGTCCTAGAGATAATATAGTTCAGTTTACTAATTTAACAGATAATAAAACTGAGGCCAGAGAAAGGTGTGAACTTAGCTCTCAAAACTTGGGGGTGAGCCAGGATGAAATCTGAGATAAGCTGGCTCCCAGTTCTATATACTTTTGACTACAAATAAATGTCTCCGTTAAAAAATAAATTGATTTATGTGACTTGTCCTTAGGTGGCAAGAGGAAAAAAGTGAAGGTGGTGTGAAATGGAAACAATTGGAACATAAGGGGCCATACTTTGCACCTTTATATGAACCACTTCCAGATGAAGTTCACTTCTTTTATGATGGTAAGATAATAAACTATAATAGCCCACATCTCTCTGGTGTTTCAAACACTGTCCTTTATAATTCTGTAGATTTAGAACACTTGAGCGCTCACTTCTTTTGACTCCAAAGCCCAGTGTTCTTTATTTTCCAGCATGTCTTCTGTCTTCCAGAATAATAAATAATATTTATGTAGCACTGTTATAAAATACTTTGGATCAGCGGTTCTCAACCTGTGGGTTATGTTCAATTTGTAACAATGAAAATACATCCTGCATATCAGATAAATTCATAACAGTAGCAAAATTACAGTTATGAAGTAGCAATGAAAATAATTTTACGGTTGGGGGTCACCACAACATGAGGAACTGTATTTAAAGGGTCGCGGCATTAGGAAGGTTGAGAACCACTGCTTTAGATGGATTAGCCATTAGATCGCAACAGGAGTGACACAGTATAACTAGCATTATCCTCTCTTTACAGATGAATAGTCTAGCCACAGAAGTAAAGTCACTTTCCCAAAGTCACATAGTAAGCTAGTTAGGTGCCAGAGACTGGGCTGAAACCCAGGCTTTCAGACTCCCAAGTCTAGTGTTTGTCTTTCCTTGGCCATCACAGAAAATGTTTTTCTAAGTAATGCTCCAAATGAACAAAATTTTTATCCTTTGCCATCTAATTTCAAAATGGGAAAGATAGATTTCTCATGTTATTTACTCATGTTTATTTGAATGCCAGCAGTTTAAGGTATCATAATAGTAATAGTCTTATTACTTACTAGTCTCCCTCCTACATATTTTGGAATTGCTTTGTGAGTAACTCCAATATTTATCTTGATTTTATAGAACTAGAATATTTGGATTTGGTTTTATTTGTCAGAACTCAAATTCCTTTTGACTCATTGCTGTTACTAGGCTACAAACAGTAGGTATGAGTCAGAAGAGTATCAAGGCCTGGAGAAGGGCAAAGGGCAAAATGTATGTTTGTTAGGTTTGCCCAATCTTGCCATTGACAAATAGCATCCTGCTTTAAGGAGCCAATTTAGCTGATGCCATTCACATAAACGTCACTAGGCCTAATCTCCTTTTACAGTTTCACCATTAAATGCTTCCCATAGTGGAGGATACTGTGTGTGTGCTTAGTAGCTACATACGGCACAACCCCAGCTGATGAGTACCTGTGAATATCTACAGCTATCACAGTGGTGATACAAGGTGAGGAAATCCAGAACCAAAATCTCTAGGTACTGCCACCATCTCTCAGGTTCTGCAGAGCATCCTCCTACGCATCCCGCCAACTCTCACCAACATTCTACTCCACCAAATGCTGACTGATTCGTGACTCCATTTAATTCTCATATATTTCCACTTTCTGACATCCCTAAATAGACAGTGAAAGTTCCTACAACATCAGTTTGCATTTGTTTAATCTACTCTTTGTAGCAGCAGAAGCATCTAAGGGAAGCTGCTTCTGTGTGGCGCATGTCTTTATTCTTTTCTTTATTTTAGTCTTGCAACCTCTTATTGTCCTCACTGATACTGAGTGATTTTTTTTTTCACTTTTTATCTTTATGACTAATAGAATTTTAAATTATTTTAGGTAATTATCATTCTTTCTGCTCTTCCCTCTTTTAGCACAGATAGTAAATGCTTTTGATTGATAATTCAGTTCAACAATGATGTTGACTCAACAGACATTTATTGATTGCTTTTTATATGTAGGGGCTTATAGTGATGAGCAACAGAGATGGATAAAAAATTAATAAGACAGGGTTACTGTCCTCAAGAAGCCTACAGCTTCAGTTGAGAGAAAGTAGAATACCTGTTTTCGAGAGGGAGAAACTGAGGCACCAAAATGTTGAGTGGTTTGGGGTCATTGCCCATAGCAATTCATATTACTTGCCCATTAAGCCACATTATTTCTTGGTAGTTAGAATATCCATTGTATGTCTAAACTTATTCCTGAAGATCAGTTATTTCAGAAGTGTTATTGCTTTTATCTCACTGCTGTTTTATTTCATGGGAGTGTTTTTGGAGATCTTTTGGTTAGCCTTATCTGTCTGTATTTTTCCAGTTCTGGAGTCTTAAATCTAGCTTTGTTAACATACCTAATGAAATCAGGTAAATTTTGAAAGTTCAGATATTCTTTAATCAGGGTTTGTCATTTTGTCAGTTAAATTTAGCAAATATTTATTGAGCATTTGATATGTGTAAGACTAGGAACTTTTGGAGGATAAAAAGAATCTTTGTAGATTTTCATAGGTTCCTTCCCCCCACCCCTCCACTCCAACTTATACACAAAATAAACCTCTTGGTGCTGAGGTAAAATGAATACAAATGAAAAGGAACAACATTAGCATCATTGACATTGGAAATAATAGGACCATAGAATAAACGGCAAACACTTTAGGTGACCCTGGCCTTTTAATTTCCACAGGAAAAGCAATGAAGTTGAGTTTAGCAACTGAAGAGATTGCTACCTTTTATGGGAAAATGTTGGATCATGAATATACAACAAAGGAAGTTTTTCAAAATAACTTCTTCAATGACTGGCGAAAGGTACTTTGTCTTGAATATATGTGTGTGGTTGAATGGATTGTCATTTTTTAAAATCTTGTACTGAATTGTCTTTTTTTAAATTATAAACAATTTCATAAAAAGATAACACAGAAATGGAAAAATTCCAATATGTCTGTGCCCAATCTAGGTCATAAGATGTAGAGCTTGAAGAATATAATAATATAGAATAGAGCTTGTTTGGTTCAATTCCATCATTTTACATGGGGGATAAGGGGCCTAGCAAGGTTAAATGACTGACAGGAATCATAATTAGAACTGCTTACAAGTTTGGAATACCTTCAGTTGATTAATGACAATAAGATTCATGTCCTGTGTTCCCTTCCAGACTTTGTCCTTTAGCAGTATTTATGTTTTTGTTGTTTTAGTGTTTTTACTCTTCTCACTCCATTTTTTTCACTCTTTATTATTTTGAATATCTTTCCACATTGCTTTGTATGCTTAAAAGTTGTCATCTGAAATGAAATGAGACCTATAAAATTAGCTTTTATACCTGTGATAATGATTTATTTTTACTATAAGGACACTGAATTAAAAGAATTAAATATAAGTAGTCATTTTTTTTTCTTAGTCCGGTAAGTTTATTTTTGAAAATGTACACAAAAATGTTGAACTGTTTCATTCATCTTCAGCAGCTGGAGTATCTCCACTCTTGGTGTTTCTGGTATATATCGCTTGTGCTCTGTGTTTGGAAACTAGCTTAATCAGACCTTTACTAAGCAGTTCCTGGAGGGCTGCTCCGGCTAAAAAACCCCGGATCTTCAGTCTCTCTGAGACTACTGCAGGGGTGATAAGTATAGTTGAGGACCTCCTTGCAGAGTTTGTCGTACATTGCTTTGTTAAACAGAAACATATTGTTGAGCTTGTCTAGAACTTTTCTCTTGGACTACTTTTTTTTCTTAGCTTTGTCCCCAAACTTGTTCATGGGATCTTTGTTCTTCTTGGTTGACTTGCCAGGATCTTTCTTCTTATTATCATTCTTGGACGGCATGGTGAGGCTTCAGGAACTTAGAGTCATTTAATAGTCATAAAATTATTGGCTTTTAACTCCATTTCTTTATATCGTAAATCTTTTTTCCCTCTCCTTTTAAATTTACCACAAAAGTCAAACAAAATACCGTGCTAATGTTCTATTATATTGACATCCAAAGTTCCTAATGATGTCTTGGTTGCCAAATCCAGTGGCCTTTTCTCAATCCTTATTCTTTTTGACTTCTCTTCAGCATTTGACACTGTTGATCATCCTCTCCTCGATACTCTCTTCTCTCTTGGTTTTTGGTTCACCTTTCTCTTCTGGTTTTGCTTCCACTTATCTAACTGCTTCTTCTCTTATCTCCTTTGCTGGATTCTCCTCTAGATCATGCTCTGTCCTGGTCCCTCTTCTCTTCTCTTGTTATATTTTTTCGCTTGATCTCATCAGCACCCATGGATTTAATTACCTTCATTATGCTTATGATTCTCAAATCTATCTTTCCTGCCCCAGTCTCTCTGCTGACCTCCCATCTCACATCCCCAACTGCCTTTCAGAGACATCTTAAACTCATTATGTCAAAAACAGAGCTCATTATCTTTTCCTGTAAATATTCTGTCCAAACTACTATAGAACGCATCACCATATTCTCAGTCTCTTATGCTTACAATCAAGGAATCATCCTGGATTCTTCACTATCTCTCATAACAGACTCACCCACCTCCCATATCCAGACTGTTGCCAGGGCCCTTCAATTTCATTTTTGTGGCATCTCCTGAATATGTTCCCTTCTCTTCTCTGATCCTGCCAACACTCTGCTGTAGGCCCTCATCACCTCACATCTGGACTATTCCAGTAGCTTGCTGGTTGGTCTTCCTGCTTCAGATCTCTTCCCATTCTAATCCATTCTCCATTTAGCCACTAAAGTGATTTTTCTAAAATGAAAACCTCATCGTGTCACCCCTACACTCAGTAAACTCCTGTGGTTTCCAATTGCTTTCAGGATCAAATACAAAATCTTCTATTTGGCATTCAGAGCCCTTCATACCTAGCCCCTTCCTACATTTCCAGTCTTCTTATACCTTACTCTGCAACATATACTTCTAGTGACACTGATCTCCTTGCTGTTCCACAAACAAGACACTCATCTCTCCACTCTGGGCCTTCTCTTTGACTGTCCCCTTTCCCTAGAATGCTCTCATCCTCTACTCTGACAACTGACCTCCCTGGCTTCAAGTCCCACCTAAAATTCTATCTGCTACAGTAAATTTCTTCCAAGCCCTCTTAATACTAGCACCTTCCCTCTATTAATTATTTCCTATTTATCCTTTATATAGCTTGCTTTGAGTGTGTGTTGTGTATTGTGTATGTGTATATATATACATATGTATGTGTGCATATATGCATATATGTATATATAGCATATTGTCTCTCCTATTATGTTGTAAGCTCCTTGAGGATAACTTTTTGCCTCTTTTTGTAACCGTTAGTATAGTGCCCTGCACATAATAAGTATTTAATAAACATTTCTTGAATTGAGTTGAAAATATACCACAACTTGTTCGACCAGTCTTTAATAGTTGGCTATATAGGTCATTTTCATATTTTATTATAATTGAGGTAGCTGTGAATATTTTATATAGGTAGTTTGGTGTAGTAGATAGATGACTGAATCTTAGGATCAGAAAACCAAGATTATAGAGAGTTAAGAAGAAAGAAGAGGAAGGGTAGGTTCCTATTGGAGATATCCTACAGCGTTATTGTGTAGAGGAGATGAAATAATATGTATAAAGCATTTTACAGATTTAAAGTACTATATATATAAATGCTAGCTATCATCATTATTACTGACAACTGTCATTTGCAAAACAATCTAATTAGAGTAAGCTTTTTATTTTTATTTTTTGACAATAAAGTGTTAAGAGTCAGTGTGGTATAGTGGGTAAAATGCTAAAGTTGGAACTCAGGAAGGCCTGGGTTCAAATCCCATTTCTGTCTCTTACTGACTTTGGGCAAGTTACTTACCTTTCTCATACAAAGACTTAAGTTCTAAATGAATATAATCTATGCTGGCATACCCGTGAAATCATAGGTCATGGATGTATTGGTGTAAACACCTGACAGTTGTTTTTTCTTTGATCATAATGTAGAAGCTTTTAATTTTTCAATAGGCATTAAATACTTATGGCATATATTTATAAAGTACTGGCCAAAGGGTCCTAGAGTGTAAGCTCCTAAAAAAAAGCAGCCTTCATTTTTTACCTCATTACCATCATATTAATATTTTTAGGTACTGAGTCATCAATAGTAATAGTTATAATGAGTTATTAGTCCTTGATGTCATCTAGTACATGCTTTGTTTCTAGTCCGTCTCTTAGGAATACCCATCTGACCCACTAATTTTTAGGAAAGGAAATTCTTTCATTTCCCTACATAACAAATTTGTGTCCTGCTCACTGGGTTCATTTTGTTCTTTTAGTCATAGATAAGAGATGATCTGTTCTGATGATTCATTTTGTTATGGATTTGCTCCATGACATTGGGGTGCAGGCTTCTAGCAGGTTCTAACAAACTGGAAAAGCCTCAGATAATTACCTAGTGATGGACTTTGTTTCTTTTTGAGCACCAGGCTTGCTGAGTTTATTGAGAGGACCTCTCCACCCAGAGGTTGGCCACAAGGTAATGAGTTTTAGGATGACTCTGCTAAAGTCTCTGCATCAGTTGTTGGGGCACCCATATGATAAAATCATGGAGTTTGAAGTTGATGAGTAAGAAAGGCTTTATATTGGTTTCTGGCTTTTGGCAAAGGAAATGACGATGGAAGAGAAAAAGATAATCAAGCACCTGGACAAGTGTGACTTTACAGAGATCCACAAGTACTTTGTTGACAAAAATGAAGCCCGAAAAGCTTTGTCCAAAGAGGAGAAACAGGTCAGGATACATTCTGAAATTTTAGAATTGTTCATTTGTTGATATTCATCCTAGAGGAATTCATCTTAATGACGGGTACAGCCAGGCCATCAATAAGAGCTTGGTTATCAAAAATACAAATATTCTGTATACTTGAAATATCTCCTGGTCAAATTTCATGCGGATGTATTTTAAGCAAACGATTGCATGAAGTTTTTTTACATTCAAGATAAAAGCAGGAGGCGGTTAGGTGGCACAGTGAATAGAGCACCCGCCCTGGAGTCAGGAGGACCAGAGTTCAAATCCGGCCTCAGACACTTAACACAAAAAACTAGCCGTGTGACCTTGGACAAGTCACTTAACCCCAATTGCCCTACCTTCCCCCTCTAAAAAAGCAAAAAAAAAAAAAAAAAGATAAAATTAGTGAGTGATTATTTACTTTATTGGCTATCATTTCATGAAAGGATAAGATTCTTTTAAATAGTAAACTCCTCTAGGATGTTTAAAATATTTCATTTATATGCTTTCAGAAACACATATAACTACATAAAACTAGGTCCACCATTAATGAGAGGAATATGGTTTCCCCTCTGAAGAATGTGATAAATGAACAAAATGTAATATTAATGTGGTACATAATTTGGTCCACTGTGAAATATAGTTTTATTTTTTTTGCATTGTTTTATGTAAATATTTCTCCAATCTTTGAGAAAAATCTACTATAACTTCATTTTTGTTTTTGGTTGAAATTCACTAAAATCCTTAAGAAATGATAATCTTTACAAGAAACAAAAATAGCTTTGAATAGAGATGGGTAAAGCAGTTTAACAATAGTTGTATTGATAGTTAAAGTTTAACTAAGAACTTGAAAAAAAAATAAAGGACTTTTTTTCCTTTTTTAGCTTAATAAACTTTAGTCTGAAAAATTCTGTTTCATTAACAGCCTAACATGACTAGAGATAATGAATGTCGTAGATTCTATCTTATATCCCTCAGTAATTGTATATCACTCTAATTCATCGATTCCCTTAAACTTTTTATTTCTTGAGACCCTTTCCATGGAAAATTAAGTGTAAGTGCAGACTTCATTTTGGGCTAATAAAGGGGTGAATCTTTAGTCCAATTTAAGAAACTCAAGCTTGTCCTATTCTGCTCACTGCTGATGTACATGATATTTTACTAACTCAGAAGCTAAAAGAAGAGGCAGAAAAACTTCAGGAAGAGTTTGGCTACTGTATATTGGATGGCCACAGAGAGAAAATAGGCAATTTCAAGACTGAGCCACCAGGGTTGTTTCGTGGTCGTGGGGACCATCCAAAAATGGGGATGTTGAAGAAAAGAATAATGCCAGAAGATGTAATCATAAACTGCAGCAGGTATGCTTTTGGTTTAGTAAAACCTTCTCATTAAATTAATATAAATTCGGGTCTTGTTTTTGAGTTATATGGGGGGATAGAGGGAGGAGCAGTCTCAAAGGGGTACTCCCTTAGGTTAAGAGTACATGGTAAAATTTAAGTGGTAGAAATTGAGTTGATATTAGCTAAGATTTGTATTTCTGACTTAGAACATAAGGATCATTTTTTAAAAAATTATTTAGCATTTTCAAGAGTCTGAGTTACATTGAGAAAAATAAAATGACCGAGCATAAAGTTTTTATTCCATGTGTCTGTAATCTATAAAAAGTTCAAGAGATAATTTCTGGGTAATCATTTTATTAATCATGCTATCATATAATTAATCAATGGTTCAGTGACATTCCTGAATGCCAAAGACCCTTCATGGAACCCACTTGCTGTTTATATGCCCTTGGAAGAATAGGTGCTCCTGAGGGTAGCAGTTGAGTCTGATTGACTCAATGAGATAAAATGAGTATTGTAATGAGAGGGCCTGTTATAATGAGGTGGGCGACTTGACTTTGATTATTTTATTTACTTCCAAACCACCTTCAGTTTAGGGCAATCTATTCAAAGAATATATGCATACCCAAACCTAAGTAGAACCCTACTGGGCTTCCCCACTTGGATGGGGTCTGTATAAGACTGAAGAGAAAGTTAATCCTGTTTCATTATCAGCAATGTCTTTCAGATTCTGCCCTGGCCTGGTAGAGAATAAAGTTTCAGAAAGGGATAAATCCTGTGTCTCCCCAATATTAATAAATTAGTTATTTGATAATTATTTCCCTCATATCATTGTACTATGCTTAATCATTACAGTCATCTGTAGTGCCAACACAGTTTCACAGTGCCAATGGTGACTGTGAATATGCTGGTATAGTTCTGAATCACAAAATATAACAGACTTTCCATATATAAGGCAGAAGAAAAACATTCAGACACCAGAAAACTCAATCCCCAAACCAGAAAGCCAAATCCCAGCACCAGGAAACTGAATCCATCATATACCATAACACCGTAGGGGGCCACACCATCCCTGACAGATACTCACAGTTCACAAGCCTAGCTGTCTGCTTGCCTGCGTCCTTTCTCTCCCACCATCTAGATGCTCTGACTCCTAGCTTCCTGTGGGCTCTGCTCTACCTTTCAGCAAACTTCTTCTACCACAGGCTCCTGGTAGTTATATTGGACCTATTAGGAGACAGGGAAGATCTTCAAATTACCATTGCCATTACATCCTCTTAAAATCATATATATGTTACACATTCCAATTCTTCAGTATATTTCTGCTTGTCAGTAAAAGAAAGCAAATTTATTTCATAAGACCATAGACTGAAAAATTGGAAAGGACTTTAGAAGTAATCTACTCTAGCCTCTTCATTTTACAGGTGAGGAAACTGAAGCTCAAACAATTTCTTTAAATGTTTGTTACTGTTTTTTGGGTAACATGGTTGTAACTCCTGCTTTTTAAAAGTTAACTCTTGATGAATAGTGAAAAAATTTTCCAGGTCTGTTTTATTCTATGTATGTCTTTGTTTTTTAAAATGTGTTTCTTGTAAGCAACAGACTGTGGGGTTTTGTTTTCTTATGCACTCTGTCACTCTTTTTCATTTTATTGTATTGTATAATCTGCTCCCATTTAAAGTTATGATAGAGGGGTGGGTGACTAGGTAATGCATTGAATAGAGTGCTGGCCCTGGAGTCAGGGGACCTGAGTTCAAATGTGACCTCAGACACTTGACATACTTAGTAGCTGTGACTTCGGGCAAGTCACTTAACCCAAATTGCCCTGCCTTCCCCCTCCAAAAAGCACCCAAAAAAAAAAAGTTATGATAGATTTATATTGTCTTCCATTTGTCTCTAATGATGCTTTTTTCCCCAAGTTACGATTCCTCCCCCATTCTCATGTAAATATAGTGCTATTTTAGTTTTTAGGTTTTTGGGCTTTTTTTCTAGTTACTTTAGTTTAATCTTTTTTAAGGTCCTTCCTATTGGCTCTTTTCCTTTCCGTCTCCTCTCCCCCTTCTTGCATAGTTTGTTCCCCTTTTGCCTTTGGAGTTTTGTTTATTAGTTCCTTTTTTCTTTACTGCTTGTATCTGGTAATTTAATTCTTCCTCTCTTTTTTTCACTTTTAGGTAAGTAGAATACCTTTCCTCTCTTCCCCTTTAACTAGTTTTTTAGTAGTTTCCTGTTCAACAAGTTTTTAAAATTTCATTTTCTATACTCTTTTCCAGAGATAAATTCTTTCCCTTTGTATTATATGCTAGGGGCTTTACAGTTATTATCTCATTTGATCCTCACAACAACCCTGGGAGGTAGGTGCTATTATCATTTGTATTTTATAGTGGAGGAAACTGAGGCAAACAGATTAAATGACTTATCTAGGATCACACAATTATTAGATGTCTGAGTCAGAATTTGAATTCAGGTCTTCCTGACTTTAGACCCAGTACTCTATCAATAATGTTTCAAACACCTCTTTGTTATTAAATAACCATGTTTTTTCATTTGTGGTCAGACTTTGAGTTGCAGGGTAGGTCATATTGGGCTGATTGTTCTTCAAAACACATTATTTCATTTCTTCCTGTGTTTTCTTGTGGGTACAGAGTAGTCTTGTGTTATTCAAATTTCTTTTCCTTTGTATTTGAAGGTCTTTTTCCTGGTCACTTAAAAAATTTGTTGTTTCTCAATGCAGTTGTTAAATTTAACCACTGTCTGTTTTGTACTTTGCAGCATTGAGTTTTTTTCTAGAGGTGACATGGGTTTTTCTGATTGGTAATTCGTTTTCTGTGTTCAGGAGTTCCAGGCAGTTTTCTTGCATTATGTTATTCAGATTTTTGGGCTTGTGATCTTCTGGGGAGAATTATAATCCTTAAATTGTTTCAAAGAATCCTGTCTTGAGATCAGTGTATTTTGCTTAAATGGAAAGCATATTTTTAATATACACATATACACATACATATCTATATCCATATGTAGATATGTGTGTGTGTTTGTGTGCGTACAATTTTATTTTTTCCAATTACATATAAAAACAATTTTTAAAATTTTGAGTTCCAGATTCTCTCCCTTCCTCCCCTTCTCCCTCCTCGAGAAGGTAAGCAGTTTGATATAGGTTATAGATATGCAGTCATACAAAATATTTCCATGTTAGCCATGTTACAAAAGAAAACACAGATTCCCCCTGGCCTCCACCAAAAAAAGAAAGAAAATTTTAAAAATATGCTTTGATCTGTATTCAGATCAAACTCATTCAGACTCCATCAGTTCTTTCTCTGGAGGTGGGTAGCATTTTTCATCATAAGTCCTTCAGAATGATCTTAGATCATTGTATTGCTTAGAATACAGTTGATCATAGTATAGTATTTCTGTTGCTATGTACAACATTCTCCTGGTTTGATCGTGTTTTCTTTTAATATTATTTATTCCTTTTGGCTTCTCTTCTTGCAGATTTTCTTTCACTTCTGTGTATTTGCATTCCCAATCAGTTGTCTTCTCTTTTGTTTCTTCTTTGCGACTTGCCACCATGGATTCATGTTTTTTAGTTCTGCCAATTATTTCTCCTGTGCAGACCATGAATTCTGCTCTCAATTCTCATTTGTCTTTTATACCACCCAGGAATGTTGTGGTTTCATATTCTGTTTAAAATTAATAAGGTCCTCTGCTTCATCTGGTATTAAAATCCTTTTTTGTTTTATAGTATTTAAGTTATTTACTAGTTTTGATACCTAGGTCATGTTTCTTTCCACTGTTAATGTCTTCCCTATTGGTTTATCTGCTTATGGTCAACATCTTTGAGTTTTTTTCTTATGAGATCTTTGGTAATTCCAGTCTCTTTTCTCCTTTATTTTCCCCTTTTGTTCACTTTTTAACACTTCCTTTCTTATGGCGGTTTCCCTAGAAGCCAAATCTCAAAGTGTCTCAGCTTACTCACATGCTGGGCAATTCATGATACAACAGCCTAGATCTCTGCTCTAAGTGACTTTTGGGGAGAGAGAATTGACCGTAGCTGAATGCTGGGTTTTTTCTCTCAGCCTTAGAAAGGTAACATTGCTAGGCATTGCAAGAGCCATAAGAAATCCTAACACTACCCTTAAGGAGCATACAAACTTTTGAGATAAAAGAGACAAAATCAGGAGCACCTGGAAAACAATTAGAGAACGATACCAAACAGAATGTGAACAAAGTCTGGAATATGTGGTGCAGATAAGTAGTACTTAAGAGCCAATACTATATTTTGGGATTTGATGAATCATTTTCCTATGATTTCAAGAAAAAAGAACCTGTAAAATAATTAACCTGACTGATGTGGATTTTTCCCTCCAGGGACTCTAAAATACCAGAGCCACCTCCAGGTCACAAATGGAAAGAAGTACGCTTTGACAACACAGTCACTTGGCTAGCATCGTGGACTGAAAACATCCAGAATTCCATTAAGTACATCATGTTGAACCCCAGCTCTAAGCTTAAGGTATGTATGTATGTTATGGGTATTTTTGAATTGTAGACCTTTCCTTTCTATAAGCCTTTTTAGAAATCCAAGGATATGGCCTGAGGTTAAGCAAATAAGAAATTTTACCTATTCATTTGACCACAAGTACCTCTATGGATGCTCCTAATCTGGGTAGGAATAGGGTAAACCTTATGCAGGAGACAGATTCAACATTTTTCTGTTTTATGTCCAAATTTTCTTTGAAATACAGCCAGAAGACTTTTATCTAAGAACTAACCGGTCCAACAGGCTTATCTCCAGGTTGACTGCCAGGTGATAAATTTTTCAGTCATAGGGGCTCAAGCTCAACTATATTCCTACAAAGGTGGTGATATGCTTTGAGAAAGCCAGTAAAATTGGGACCTACAAAATTATGAATCCAGTAATATGAGAATGATAATCCATTAAAGTTTTAGGAAGCTAATTTTGGCAACATACTGAAATTACCAACTACTTTGTAAGCATTCTTTGACCTTCAGTCAGTTGAAATTCCTCATTGTGCCCTCTTTCCTGCTCACTTTCCCCCATCAAAAAAACTGAGTTTGTAACTCAGATGAGAAGCTGTCATCATTTATTAAAATATTCTTTGTAGTATAGGATCTTTAAGGCAATATAGCATAGTGGCTGGAGGGCCAAGCTTGGAATCAGAGGCATCTGGGTTCAATTTTCACTTCTGCCATATGCTTGCTCTGTGACCCTGGACAAGTCACTTGATATCTAAGGGCAACTATAAATAATAAATTTTTCAAGAAGATAATAATAAATCATCTTTATGTAATATTTTTAGTTTTACAAAGTTTTACCCACAACAGCTCTACAGAGTTGGTAGTACAAGTATTAGTATCTTCCCCACTTTATAGATGAGGAAAATGGGGCATGGGAAAGTTAAGTTACTACCTAAAGTCACACAGTTTATAGGTGGGTGAACTAGATTTTGAATTACAGTCTCTTGACTTAACATCCAACACTATTTTGGTGTAACACCAATGCAGTACCCATAGCAGCTACTATAACTATGCAGACATATTTTCAGGGCAAATTCGCAAAATATAATAAACTTTCTTCATTAAATGCAAACCCAAAGTATTTATTTTGACTAGAATACCAGGAGGTAATATTTAACAAGGTATTGATCATCACCACTCCAGGGAGCAGCAACATCTTAGACATTCTTATTTGTTAGGCCTCCCTACAAACAAGTTTCTTTAAACTTAGGTTTCTCCCTCTGCCCACTCAAACTGCTTCTCTCTCTGCCTGTGTCGCTCTCACTCCCTGCTCTGCCTCTCACACACTGCACTGTCTCTCTCCCCAACATTCTATTTCACTTAAAATTCTGTTGAGCAAGTCCTCCTACTCTTAACTGCATGTGCCCCAGGCTCCATGTGGCTCAAAGCAGGTCACACAGGCCTATTAATGGACGGGGAAGATCTTTCTATTCCATTAACATTACGTTTGGTTATACCACTCCCTTCTCAGGATCTGAGAATCAGTGGTATCTGTTTAGACACATGGTGGTTACATAATGATGTTAATGAATACTTCAGGTCTGTAGATCATGCATACTACCACTTTTATACATATATCAAGTTGTTAGAGAACTGTGTGACTTAAAGAAATTCTGTAGTAAGTAATGGTGAAACTTCAAAAGTGGGGAACATAAAAATAAGGAATGAGCACATATTTACATGAGGACAACAGAGTCTTTTAAGTTCCAGCATATTCCCATCCTGGAAACCTGTTGGCCTTGCAGGTTGGTATTTCACTTTCCCCATCTGACACCCTTGCAGCCCATCCTACTGCTCTTAGGTTGTACAGTTTACAAGGACTCATGGTAGTATAGTATAAAATTACCACAAGAAATCTTCCTTAGAATTGGGTGTTAGGACCATAGCAAATTAATATCACCTTTAAAACTGCTTCCACATTAACACTATGAGCTCAACCCTCCTCTTTTGAACTAGCTTTTTCTATCCCTTGTTCTTAAATCCAGTGTTTACCTAGCTTTTAGCAAGTACCCTTCCTTCTTCACTCCAGTGTCTATCTAAGATAGATTGTATAGTAACGTAGTTTAGAAATGCCTGAAACAACAAAAGTCATAATTCCCACTTACGTGAAACTTGTCACCTTTTTTTTTCTTTAAGACGAGACTGGGACATGATGAATTACAGCCATTCACTATGCACATTTTTAAATTAAATTGTATATTAATGAACAGATACAAGTTTTCTCTCCCATCCATACTATTGAAAAGAAAAATCAAACTTACAACAAGTATTAGGCATTGTCAAGCAAAATAAATTACCTCATTGGCCATGTCCAAAAAATATATTGTCTCATTCTGTGTCCTAATTCATCGTCTCTTTTATCAGGAAGTACTTCATCATGAGTCCTCTGGAATTATGGTTGGTCATTGCATTGATCAGGGATCTTGAGGCCTTTTTTTTCTCGCTTTTTGGAGTGGGGAAGGCAGGACAGCTGGGGTTAAGTGACTTGCCCAAGGTCACACAGCTACTAAATGTTAAGTGTCTGAGTCTGGATTTGAGCTCAGGTCCTCCTGACTCTAGGGCCAGTGCTATTCACTGCGCCACGTAGCAGCCCTATCTTAAGGCTTTCGAAGTTATTTTTACCGTGATGTTACTTTATAAATTTTTCTCCTTGTTCTGCTCACTTCACTCTGCATCAGTTCATGCAAGTCTTCCCAGGTTTCACTGAAATAATTTCTTTCATCATTTTTATAGCATAGTTATATTACATTACATTCATATACCGTAAATTGTTAGTCTGTTCCCTGTTTGATAGCAGATATTCCCATTTTGTCCCATTCTTTGCCACTACAAAAATAGATGCTATAAATATTTTTGTACATATGAATCTTTTCCCTCTTTCTTTGATCTCTTTGGGATAGAGGCCTTAAAGTAGTATTACTGGACCAAAAGGTATGTACACTTTAGTGACTTAAGGAATAGTTATCTGAAGAATATTTTCATGTGACTGTTGACAGCTTGACTTTCTTCCTTTGAAAACTGCCCCACTTTTCTCTCATTTTCTTCTTTTTGGAGGCATTTGGGATTGTGCCTTTCCCAGGGTCATGTAGATAGTAAGTGTCTGAGGCTGGATTTGAACTCAGGTCCTCCTGATTCCAGCAGGCCACTTTATAAGCTTGTGAGTAGCAGAGCTAATGCCCGTCTACATTGGTAGAGGAAGTTTCCTCACCAGGTTTCACTATATCAATAAAATCACTAGTCTGATATGAAAAAATAGAATTAATGTGATTGGAGGTTTCTTCTTCTATCACAAACCATTACCTGAGGTAAAGATTGAAAGAAAATATGGAAGATTTTTATTATTTTCTTTATCCAGGGGGAGAAGGACTGGCAGAAATATGAAGTTGCTCGACGCCTGAAGGGGGTAGTAGACAAAATCCGTTTTCAGTACCGTTTTGACTGGAAATCAAGGGAAATGAAAAAGCGACAAAGAGCTGTTGCCCTTTATTTCATTGATAAGGTAAGGGTTTTTTAGAGTCTTTAGTAGAACTTACTATTAGACAAAAATGCTTATTTTTCATTATTGACACCAAATTCTGACGTTTACTGGATTTGTCAGAAGACTGCTTTTATCAGAGTTTAAGCACTTAACCTTTGTACTTAACGTTGCAGCCTTGGGAAATCCACATAACTTCTGAGTCTGTTTTCTCATCAGTAAAATGGGAATAATAACAATTCCCATTTTCATAGCATTTGAAGGATTATGGTGCTTTCCTTACCATAACCTTGTGAAGAAGGTAGTATAAATATTATCCTCATTTTACAGATGAGGAGTCAGAAGGGTTAACTTTCCCATGATCCCATAGCCAGCATGTATCAAACTCAGGTCTTCTGACTCCCAGGTCTAGTGGTCTTTGCACTCTCTTGTGGAGGTCAAAGGAGACAATATTATGATAATGTTCTTTGTAACCACAAAGTTTTGTGTACGTGTCAGCTGTTGTTATTTAACCATTAGAATAGAGAAAGAGCAAGTTTAACAAATGTTGCTGATGCTTGGACCAAAGGAATTTTCTCTGCTACGTCTAAGGTTGGAATCTGTTGCCTCTGAGTAAGTAACAAAGTGTGTTTGAATAATTACATCTCAGTCTCCTTTTCTTTCCCGTGGTTAGTTAGCCCTGAGAGCTGGTAACGAGAAAGAAGAAGGAGAGACGGCAGACACTGTTGGCTGCTGCTCTCTCCGTGTGGAACACATACAGTTACACCGGGAGTTGGATGGGCAGGAATATGTTGTTGAATTTGACTTCCTGGGAAAGGACTCTATCAGATACTACAACAAAGTGCCTGCTGAAAAGCCAGTGAGTACTTTGTTTTATCATGTTGTTCTCTTAAAATATGAGACTTGAGGTATTTTAATTTCAGATAAGACACATTACACTGAAAATGAAATCTAGCAACTCTGCTACATCTCCCCTCATAGAATTCATAGAATCTAAGAATTGGATGGGACCTCAGATACCATCTAATCTAACCTACTATGTGTGACCACATATCCCCTTATGACATACCCAGCAGGTGGTCCTCAGGCCTTTTGCTTAGAGACTTTGAGGGAGGAATAACCTACTCACTCACAAGGCAGGCTAGTCCATTTTTAGATAACTCTTAATTCTTAGATAACTATTTATTTATGCATTTTTACTTTTTTTTTTGCGCTTTTTGAAGGGGGGAAGGCAGGGCAGTTGGGGTTAAGCAACTTGCCCAAGATCACACAGCTAGTAAGCGTTAAGTGTCTGAGTCCGCATTTGAACTCAGGTCCTTCTGACTCCAGGGCCAGTGCTCTATTTAGTGCACTACCTGGCCACCCCTGGTCTCTGTATTCTGAAGGTATATCCTTATAGATGGTTACCTTCTTATAGATATTCTACATCATATCAATATCCATTCTAAAATGTGATGCCCAGCACTAAATATAATATTCTATGAGTAATCTGACTAAGGCAGAATACAATGGGACTTTTCAGTATGCTGTTCTCCCTCTTTTTTATTCCAAACCCTCTGATCCTTTAATGTAGAATCTACTTACTTAGTCCTGCATAATCCTGACTGTGGCTCCTTGATTATTGAATTATTTCTTTCTGGCTGCTTGCAGTGTTTTCTCTTTGACCTAGGAGCTCTGGAATTTAGTGATAATATTCCTTGGAGTTTTCATTTTGGAACTCTTTGGGGGAGGTTATTGGTGGATTCTTTCAGTTACTATTTTATCCACTGTGACTCTAGGACATCAGGGCAGTTTTCCTTGATAATTTCTTGAAAGATGCTGTTCAGGCTCTTTTTTTCATCATGGCTTTCATGTAGCCCAGTAATTCTTAAATTATCTCTCCTGGATCTATTTTCCACATCAGTTGTTTTTCCAGCGAGGTATTTTTACATTTCCTTCTGTTTTTTCATTCTTTTGATTTTGTTTGATTGATTCTTGCTGTCTCATAGTCATTAGTTTCCACTTGCCTGATTCTCATTTTGAGGAATTATTTTCTTAGCTAGCTTTTGTACCTCCTTTTCCATTGGACCAATTCTGCTTTCTAAGGAGTTGTTTTCTTTTCCTAAGCTGTTGACTATTTTTCATGATTCTCTTGCATCACTCTCATTTCTTTTCCCAATTTTTCTTCTACTTCTCTTTGATTTTTTAAAATCCTTTTCGAGCTCTTCCAAGAGGACTTTTTGGGTTTGAGACCAATTTGCATTGCTCTTTGAGACTTTGCATGTAAGTGTTTTGACATTGTTATCCTCTTCTGAATTTGTGCTTTGATCTTCCCTGTTCCCCTGGTAGCTTTCTATGGTTGGGACTCTTGGTTTTGGGGTGAATTTTGCTAATTTTCCAGCCTATTTCATGTCTTTTAAAGTTGAACTCTGTTCCTGGGAGGCACTGTTTCAAGCTTCTTGCTCTGGGGGTCAGGGGTCTGGTCACTGACTTTATGTGCCAATGCTGGCAGCTTGCTCACTGTGCCAGGGTGGCCTGGCCTCATTGCACCTGTTGTGCCAGGGGTTCCAGGATGGCAGTTTGCCTGCTGTGCTGGGGCCAGAGGCCTCACAGCTGACTTACTGAGCCAGGACCTTGGGGCCTTGGTTGCTGATATGTGCTGTGGCTAAGAGCTTCCCAATGGCTTACTCATACACTGCCTGTACTGGGCTGTGCTACCCTTTTACCCAAGTGAAACAGACTTAAGTTATCTTGGGCTGGGAAATTGTTTCACTCTCTTTTTGTGGGTTCTATTGCTCCAGAATTCATTTAGAGACTTGATTTAGCATTGTTTCAAAAGAAACTAGGGAGAGCTCAGGCAGCTTCCTGGCTTTTCTTCTCCATCTGCCTTGCTGTTCTTCTCAGTGCATTGACATTTTTCACTGCCACATTACCCTGATTTTTACATTGATAACTCAGTGAGCTTTCAGATTCACCAAAATGGCAGATCTTTTTCAGACAAACTACTGTCTAGCTATGTCTTTCCCATCTGACTCAGTCTCAGACACACTCACAAAGATGGTCATACCCTTGATTTTACCATCACTTACTCCATTTCTGTGTTCAAGAATTCTGAAATCCCCTTATCTGACCAAAATCTATTGATTTTTTTTTTACCTCTCCTGCCTTGCCTTTACAAAACCTTACTCTTCATCCACACCATGAGCTCCAGTCCCTTGACTCCTCAGTTCTCTCACAAGCCATCACCCCTGCACTAGCCACTCTCTCTTCTTCTTCCCATTTTGACCCCTTGTTGAACCAATCCCACTCTACACTCTACACTGTTTTCCTCTCTTTATCATATTACACCCACCCAAGCTTGCTACAAGCATGGATCACTCTCATCATTCATCGCCTTCACTCCAACACATATTGCTGAACAAAGATGAAGAACATCACACAACTGTTCTGAATGGGTCCACTTCAGATTTATGTTAAACAACATCATCTAGCCCCTCACTGCTGCTTCTGTGCTTCCCTTATCAACTCACTAAACCATTTAATCCCTCCTCAAAACTCACATGGTTCCCCTTTCCCTTTAATTCGTATTTTACAGAAAAAATGGAGGTCATTTTCTGTGACTTCCCTCTTCTTCTCCCCCAATCCTTCCATCACTCAGGTCTCAGGTACCTTCTGCCACTCTCCTCTTTCATCCCTTTCTCACATGAGGAAGTGGCCTTGCTCCTTCCCAAGGCTAATCCTTCTACCTGTTCAAGTTACCTCCTTCCATCCCATCTCCTCCAACAGATGGTTTCCTCTGTCATCCTCACTCTGTCACTTAATTCAATCTCTCCCTGTCTACTGGCTGATTCTCTACTGCCTAAAACATATCCATGTCTCTCCCCTCCTAAAAAATCCTTCCCTTGATCCTTCCATTTCTACTTTTATCCTATATCTCTTCTGCCCTCTTCAAAAAAGCCGTTTATAATAGGCGCCTCTACTTTCTATCTTCTCATTCTCTCCTTAGCCCCTTACAACCTGGCTTCTGACAGTATCATTCTACCAAAACTTCTCTCCCCAAAGTTACTAATGATTTCCCAATTGCCAAATCCAATAGCCTTTTCTCAGTCCTCATTCTCCTTTACCTCTCTGTAGCCTTTAACGCTCTTGGTCCCTCTCCCCAATTTGATACTCTCTTCTCTCCAGGTCTTTAGGACACCACTTTCTCCTGGTTTTTCTTCCACTTATCAAACCATTCCTTCTCTTTCTCCTTTCCTAGATCCTCTTCCAAAGTCCTCTTTCCCATAGGTATCCCTCAGGATTCTGTCCTGGGCCCTCTTCTCTTCTTAGTCTGCACAATTGCAATTGGTGATCTCATCAGCTCCCTTGAATTTAACTACCACCTCTGTGCTGGTGGTTCTCAAATTCTGCCCCAATCTCTGTACTCCTCTGATTTCACATCTGCAGCTTCCTTTTAGACGTAACTGGATGTCTAGCAGACATCTTAAATTCAGTACATCTAAAACAGAACTCTTCATCTTTTCCCCCTAAACACTCCTCTCCCTTCTCCCTTCCTTGTTACTATAGCAACACCATTTTCCCTTCCTTCAGGTTCACAACTTAGTAGTTACCCTGGATTCCTCACTGTCTTTCACTCCCCATATTCATTCTTTTACCAAGGCCTGTCAGGTTCGCCTTTGCAGCATCTTTCATAAATGCCCCCTTCTCTCCTCTGACAGCGCCGTCCTCCTGGTGCAGGCCCTGATCACCTCACACCTGGATTACTGCAATGGCCACTGAAGTGATTTTGCTAAAGCACAGGTCTGATCATGTCTGTCTGTCTGTCTCTCTCTCTCTCTCTCTCTCTCTCTCACACACACACACACACACACACAAACTAAACTAATTTAAAACTCCATTGGCCTCTCTGTTGCCTCCAGGATTAAATACAAAATGTTTTTTCAAAACCCTTTACAACCTAACTCTCCTCTACCTTTCCAGTCTCTCTATACCATATTTCCTAACAAATACTCAAGCCCTCCTGGCTGTTCCATGCCTTGAATGCTCTTTCATGACTCTTCCACTCCAACTACTAACCTTCCTGGCATCTGCGAGAAATGAGGTCTCAACTGATGAAGCCAGGAAAGCCGTTTATTACATTCTTTTTTTTTTTTTTTTTTTTTTTTTGCTTTTTTTGGAGGGGGAAGGAAGGGCAATTGGGGTTAAGTGATTTGCCCAAGGTCACATGGCTAGTTTTTTGTGTTAAGTGTCTGAGGTTGGATTTGAACTCAGGTCCTCCTGACTTTAGGGCCGGTGCTGTATTCACTGCACCACTAGCTGCCCCAGTTTATTACATTCTTACAAGAGTGGGTGTCCAGCACACATAGAGCTGGAAGCAGCCAGTCTTTATCCCCTCTCCCAGCCACAAGGCCCCTCCCCCTGTCACTCATTGGCTGGATACAACTTTCTGAACCGCCTATTCCATGTTTTTCTCTTGGGTATGTTCCCCCTCCCTTGCCATGCGTTGCATGTGTATTCAAATTAGCTTGCTCTACCTTGGGGGTGTGTTGGTTAATATTTAACACTTGCTAGGTTTGCATACAAGCTTCTGATCTTTTACCCAGTTGGAAGCCTGGTTCTACCAAGCCACAGCTCCGGTTGGAACTAGTTACTGCTGTCTTACAACCTATTATGTTTCTTCCTAGGCTGGGAGTGTATGTATGTGTCACTTCTGTGGAAACAGAAGTCTTTCCTCTGTTTCTCACACTTTTTAAAAATTCTGGTTAAAATTCCACTTTCTCCATGAAGCCTTCCCCTACTCTTATATCCAGTGCCTCCCTTCTATGAATTATTTCCTATTTATCCTTTTTATAGCTTGCTTTATATGTATTGTTTGCATGTTGTCTCCCTTTTCAGATTATAAACTCCTTGAGGGCAGAGAGTTTTGCCTCTTTTTTGTATCCCAACACTTTAGCACAGTGCCTTGCTTGTAATAGGTGCTTAATAAATGTTAACTGATCAGTTGTTTCTGTCCCCATTAATTTCCAACCAAAGGCTTCTTACCAAGCTTCCTTGCTCAAGGTCTTGAATTTCCCCATGTGATTATAACTTCTTAATATATAATGTTCTGCCCTGTTCCACTCCCTTTGACTTTGTCTTTTTACGAGGTATCCTCTTCCAAATTCATATTTCAGTCAAGGGTCTCATACCATCAAGTGTCAGTGAGGTCAGATTTGCCACCTTGTGATAGAATTCATCATGCTTGTTGCCTGTTCTTTGTGCATTTCTGTGTAGAAATCTGAGACCATGAGATCTGTTACTTCTCTCTTCTTGAATTTTCCTCTGTGAACTTCTGAATGTCTCACCTTTTTTTCTTCTTCCTATATTGTAGCTATATTTAGTGGTACTTAGCAGACATAAACAAGGAGTTCTTTTCCCATCCCTTCTCCTTTTCCCCCTCCTAATCCCCACCTTCCTTTTTAGTTCAAAGACCCTTTGACTGTATTTATCCTTGGTAAGGATCCTATGATTCCTGTATTTTACAGAATCTAAATCCAATGCTCAGCACCTGTTCATTTCACCAATCTTCCTTTCTGTTCTGAATCTCTTCCCTTCCCTTTATTATTATTCCCATTGGACAAACCACTTAAGACTTTCAAATTCTTGGGGCAGCTAAGTGACGCAGTGAATAGATGGCCCTGGAGTCAGGAGTTCCTGAGTTCAAATCTGGCCCTAGACACTTAACACTTAGTAGCTATGTGACCTTGGGCAAGTCACGTGACCCCAATTGCCCTGGCTTGCCCCCTCCAAAAAGCAAAAAAAAAAAAAAAAACTTTCAACTTCTTACCTGAGTAATACTTATTCTGTTTCTTGGTGCTTTGGAGGCACCCCTGGGGGCTTGAAGGCTATGCTAGCAGAACATAAGTTGAGGCAGGTCCTGAAGTTGGAAAATCATTTAATATGGGCCTGGCAGCAGCCACCTATCTATAACCAATCTAGACAAGTGCTAAGAGGCTCCAGGTCAGCCACCAGGAGATGAATGTATTTTTACCACAACAACCCATTCACTCCTTTCAGGCTTCCATGGAATGGTTGTAATCAGCATCAGTAGATAGAGCAGCTTTTCAAGTGAAATCATTGATTCCTGAAGTATTAAAATAAATGTGGGACCTTTTGGTCACCAGCTTGATTCCTGTACCTCACCTGCCTTCTCCCAACTCCCATCATGTCCTTTCATTATGAGTTTGTTGTGAGACTGTCTGTGGTATTCATGTAAGCTTTGGGTTTTTCTCTTCATTACAGGTATTTAAGAATTTGCAGCTCTTCATGGAGAACAAGGACCCAGGGGATGATCTGTTTGATAGACTTAATGTGAGCTTTTTTTGGGAAGAAAAAATAGTTCCTATTCACTTTGCTACTGATGTCATACTGATTGCATAAAATGTCCTTGTCACCTCAGCAATGTATTTTTTCTGTAATATTGGTCTGATTGAAGGTTATTGAACAGCAAATAGAGCACAGCATTTCAAAGCTGACAGGAATAATAGATTCATGTCTGTTAAATATAGCTTTAAAAAAGTCTTTTGACAAGAAATAATGTTTTAATTTATCACACACTGAATATTTCTTTGTTATTGTGTTAGTCTTTGGTTGATGGTGCAGAAAATCTTACCTTGAAATGTCCACTGTGTAATAATGTGCTAGCAGCAAGTGGAGAGTATCTAACCAGACAGTGGTTAGATTTGAATCTGTCACAGGTACAGGATAGGCTGAACTCTGTCCCTGCGACTGTTGTTACACAGAGGCTGGTTTCTTGGCAAGGACTGGTAGAAGATCTTCATACAATCAGCTGTATGTAGCTTACCCAAATCAGAAAAACTCTCTTTCTCTTTTCATTTCCTTTGGCTGTTCTATACTCTTTTCTCATGCTTTCTCCCTATCTGCCTGATCTGCTAAAAATTGAGAACAGAAAGTAGGCAATTAAGGCATTCCTGAAAATTCTATTTAAGACCCTTTTTGTTCCATTGTTTTCAGACATCAACCTTGAACAAACATCTTCAGGACCTGATGGATGGATTGACAGCCAAGGTGTTCAGGACTTACAATGCATCCATCACACTGCAGGAACAGCTGAAAGCACTGACCAATGGTAATGAGCTCCACCACAGTGTGGACTAGACTGTTAGTACTGGGGAGGAAAAGAATAGTATAGTTTAGACTTTTCAGACTGTAGTGAGATTGGCAGTGCTTGGGTTTGAGTGTTGATCCTGCCACTACTGCCTGTGAACTCAGGCAGAGTGCTCTGCTTCTCTGTGCCTCAGTTCCTTTCCCTTTTCACTGGGATGATGATCTTTGCCCTCCTAAGGCTTTTAAGTCTTAAATGGCTATAGCAATGTAAGCTGCCCTTAGTATCATCACACAGTTTGTACACAGCAGTCACATTTGAGTGACTGCTAACAAGGGACAAGATACAAACTTGGAAGCAGTTAGAAGTATCTTGTAAGGGAAAGGCGGAAGAGTTTTCAGTGACCTAAGATTGTAAACTATGGGGACTGTTAAAAGTAAAAGAAGCTTTGTGTTTGGTATGTTAGTGGTGGGAGTAGTTCTTCGTTAGTGAGCATTTATTAAGGGCCTACTGTGTGCCAGGCACTGTGCTAAATAAGTTCTGGTTTTACAAAGAAAGGCAAAAAATCAATCTCTGCTGTCAGGGAGTTCACAGACTGATTGGGGAGAGAACATGCAAATAATGAATGTATAGACAGGATACATGGGAGATCATCTCAGAGGAAAAGTACTAAGACTAAGGAGGTTTTGGAGAGGCTTCTTATAAAAGGTGGAACTTTAGGTGAGATTTGAAGGAAACCAAGAGAACTAAGAGGTAAAGATGAGGAGAGTGTTCCAGGCATGGGGGCAGGCAGCCAGTGAAAATGTCTGGAGCTGGGAAACAGATTATCTTGCGGCAGGAACATGGAAGAGATCAGTGCTAGTGGATCGCAGAATACGTGGAGGTGAGTAAAGGTGTAAGAAGACTGAAAAAGTATGCAAGGGCCAGATCATGAAGGGCTTTCAGTATCAAAGGGGATTTATCTTTGATCCTGTAGGTAATAAGGAGCCTGGAGTTTTTTTAAACAGGAAAGCGGCATGATTAGACTTGTGCTTAAGGAAGATCAGTTTGACACCTGAGTGGGGGATGGACTGGAGGGGAGAGAGACTTGAGGCAGGAAGTCCAACCAGAAGGTTATCGACACAGCATAACAGGTATGAGGTGATGAGGGCCTATACAAGAGTGGTAGTGTTGTGAGAAGAATGTTACTTACCAAGGTAGAGAGAACAGTACTTGACAACTGTTTGAACATAATGAGAGACAGAGAGAAAGAGAGAGAGAGAGAGAAAGAGAGAGAGAGAGAAGTCTTGGGTGACACCTGGGAATATGGTGTTCGTATAGTGAGTTTTAAAACAAAACAGGAAGTGTGATATCTTACTCTGATTAAAAGAAAAATAGTGATATCATGGGACCTAGTGTAAGGAAAAGCAAATTTAACAATTATAACCTTGACAGGATAGATTTACTAGTGAACAGGAAGCAAATTGCAGAATAGATTAGAAAACAAAACAAAATAGTTTACTATTTGTAAGTAACATCTAAACTGCAAAAGTTAAGGGTGAGACTAAAATCTGTTAGATTTCAGGTGAGTAAAAATAAATAGGAGCTTGCAATTATGATTTCAAATAAGACAATAATAAACAGATATCCTTAAGAGAGACAAAGAGGAAAACAGCATTATGATTAAAGTAGTAGAGATCATAGGATCCTAAAGAGGGGCTTTAGAGGCTGTCTAGTGAGCCTAGACCTAAAAAGCAATCTGTTCTTCAGTATAGCTGATGAATACTAATAGTCACCCTTTACTTGGAAATTAAAAATATTTTTTCCTGATCTATTAAAAAGGAAATTAGCATTCTAAATGCATTTTGAGCCATAGCTTGTTCAGTGATTAATACCTCGAAAAACCTCTCCTAGGAGACAGTTTAGTCCAAACCATACCTGAACAAGAATCCTTTCTGTACCTAATAAATGGGAAGAGTACCCACTTCCTACCAGACCATTCTACTTTCAGACAGCTTTAATTGTTAGAAAGTTTTTTCTTACAACAAATTGGAATTTCGTCTTCTCCTTCCAGCCATTGCTCTCAGTTTTGCCCTCTGGGACTAAGCTGAATAAGCCCAATCTCTCTGCCATATGATAGCCCTTCAGTTACTTGAAGTAAGCTAGCATTGCCCCTTTAAGTTTTCTTTAGTCTAAGTTTACATTCCTGATTGCTTCAGCCG
The DNA here is from genome assembly GCA_028646515.1 of Pseudochirops corinnae. Taxonomy (NCBI): domain Eukaryota; kingdom Metazoa; phylum Chordata; class Mammalia; order Diprotodontia; family Pseudocheiridae; genus Pseudochirops; species Pseudochirops corinnae. The sequence continues at coordinate 288,306,470 of CM053587.1, read as the reverse complement.
GTACCCGTGGGCATGATCTTAAGGGCCTTAGTCTTCCTAGCTACTCCTCTAGATATTCCCCTCCTTATTAGTGTTCTTAAAGTGTGGTTCTAAGAAATGAGCACAAATAATCCAAACGTGATGTGACTTTACCCTTCTAGGCCTCACTTTACTTATCTTTAAAATGAGATATTGGACTATAAATGACTCCTAAGGACCCTTCCACTATAAATCTATGATCCTATAATCTTATTATTTTTTAAGTGAACTGATAAAACAAAGAGGTGGCCTTTTTAAAAAACTTGTAATAAGCAATTAGCTAATTAGGTTTTAAAAAAAAGAAAGCAAAATTAAATTAACATCAAAAATTTAAAGAGTAAACTCATAACAAATGATGAGGAAAAAATAAAATTATAAGAAACTTGTACAGCAAAATAGATGGCAACTGGATAGGAACATACACTATATGTAATGAGAAATTACAAAAATATAAAATGTTAAAATAAACAAAATAGAAAATTATAATCTTAATATTTCCATCTCTGAAAGAGAAATTAAGCAAATCATGAAAGAATTCCTATGGGAAAAAATCTGGGTCTATACAGATTGACAAATGATTTCTCTAAGATATTTTAAGAAGGAATCCCTAGGTTGTCAAATTTTTTTTTTTTAATAAAAGAAGAAGGCGTTCAAATAATTTTTATGAAACAAGTGTGCTGATTCCAAAATAAGGGAGGAATAAAGTATGAAATAATACTGTATATCAATATCGTTAATGAAAATTGGTCAAAAAAAGTAAATAAAATATAAATCAAAAAAGTATTCATTTTGATCAAGTTGGATTTTATAATACTAGAAATAAAATCAAGTAAGCAATTATATCAGTAAATGTAGACATAGGTTTTAATAAAATGCATCTCATGTTAGAAATAAGAATAAAAGGACTTTTCCTTAATGTCTAAAATATGAGGCAGGTGGGTGACATAGTAGATAGAGAGCTGGACCTGGAGCCAGGAAAACCAGATTTGGCCTGATTTGGCCTCTTACTAACTGTGGAACTGTGCCCCAGCCACTTAACCTCTGCCAGCTTCTTTCCTCCTGTGTAAATGGAGACAATAATAGAATTTTCTTCCCAGGGTTGTGAGGATAAAATGAGGTAACCGAGGTCTTTGTTAAGGATAAATGTTAGAAGCTTTCCTAGCAAGAGTGGTAGAAAAGTAAGGCTGCCTACTTACTGTCTATTATTACTTTATATAGTGATATAAGTGTAATAAGCATTAAGACAAAAATAAGGCGTCTAGGGACTAAGCATTATTATAGAAGGCAAAATTAACTCTGTGGACAGTGTAGTCACCATGATTTATTGAGACAATGGCTTCAGCGTAATAGCATTGTATACAAAACAAATCTACAGAAATCATCATTATTTCTGTATTACAATAATCAAGATAAAAATAAGAGGAATATCATTTAAAATAACAAAATTGAGTGTTAATGTAGTTAACATAACACACATGATCTACATAAATAAAACTGCAAAACAATTTTCACTGAAATTAAGGTGGAATTAAATAAGTAGAAATAACTAGGCCTACTATTGTGTTCATATCACCAAAAAAGTTCTTGTCAAGAAAAGGCTAGTCTATAAAAATGTCGTAGCTCTATTTGTACTAGTAAAAATTGATAAATGAACCATGTGCTTAATGATTGGAGAATATCTGAACAAATTGTAATGTGTGGATTGACAAGCATTTAAGCACCTGCTGTGTCCTTGGGGTTATTCTAGGTGCTAGAAATGCAAATAAAAAATGAAATGGTCTCTGTCCCCAAGAAATTTACTTTTTCTCAGGGAGACAACATATAAATACATTAATATGTATATAAAATATGTAAAAAGCCAATGCAAGAGTAATAACAACTGGAGAATGGAGAAGGTAGTGCTTGGGCTAAGGGAACACAAGAGATTTTCTGAGGCAGGTTAGATTAGGAAGTGTATTCCAGGCATGAGGGACACCAGAGCAAAGACACAGAGTTGGAACTTAGAGTGTTTTACTATATACGGAACAGTTAGAAGATCACTTTGACTGTGCCATTGAGTGTGAGAGAGTAATGTATAATGAGTTTGGAAAGGTAGGTTGGAGCCAAGCTGTACATAGCTTTAGAAGCTTAAAGAAAATCAACTTAGGCAGCTGGTGTGGAAAATAGATTGGTGTGGTGAGAGACTTGAGACAGGGACAGTAATTATGATGCAGTTACAGTAGTCCAGATGAGAGGAAATGAGGATTTGAACTGTCAAGGCCTGGAGGTGGTGACAGTATAAGTAATGAGAAGGGATTGGACGAAAGAGATGTTGTGATGGTAGAAATGGCAACTTATGGCAACTGATTGGATATGTGGAGTGTGTCTGAATGTAATGGAATATTAGTGTGCCATAAGGAACAACAGATAGGAAGAATTTAAAGAAATTTGAGAAGGCTGTAATATGGGATGCAGTGTGAACAGAGCAGAGAATGTGACATGCAATTACAACAACTTTATAAATGAAGACAACTTTAAATCGCAACAAAACTCAGATCAAAAACAAAGGACAACATTGATATTATAAAGCATTTACCCATCTTTTGGACAAAGTTACCAAAATGTATGTTTGTTGTAGCATCATTTGCAATCACTGTTTAATGTTGTTTTATTTAACTTTTAATTGGGATTGTACATTCTGGGAGATTGAATGAGGAGTAAGCTAAGATTTTTTATGATGTTGTAGAACAAAATGTATTCAGTAAAAAATTTTTAAAAACCAAACTGTTGAAATACCGAAGAGATTGAGATCCAAGAAAAGGCTGTCAGATTTAACCATTAATAGACTATTAGTATTTGAGGATTGTAAAAAAATAAGTATATCATTCTGGAAAGCACTTTGGAGTTAGACCAAGAAAGTGACTAAAATGTTCCTAGCCTTTGACCCAAACCTCTCATTGCTAGCAATATTTTCCAAGGAAATAGGTGCCAACTATACAGGGATAAAAAGAAGATCTCTACATGTAACCAGATAGTAATACAGTGCTTATTGTAGTAGTAAAGAACTGGAAACAAAATAGATGACCATGGGGAATGCCCGAACAAATTGTAGCATATGAATATAAAAGAATATTGCTAATATTAATAATATTAGCTAATATTGCTAAGTTTTAAGAAACAGTGAATATTATGAATACAGAGAAGCATGGGAAGACTTACATGAAATGATGCAAAATGAAGTAAACAGAACCAGGAAAACCGTATATACAATAACTACAACAATGTAAATGGAAAAAATAACAACAAAAAAGCAGTTGAAACCAAATGGTGTCAGATTATAATGACTGAGCTTGGACCCAAAGAAGAGAGATGAGAAGTCGTTCTTTCCAGAAGTCGGGGATTATAGGCATGAAGCCACTCCATATAATGTCTGGTTTTTTTCAGTATGGTGGTTTTTTGAGACTGTTTTTGTTTTCCTTTTTTTTTTTTTAAACAGGATATGGTGTGGGGGTAGAGTGGGGGGTAGAAATACTTTGGGAGAGGCAGATTATAAAAGCAGAAAATGTAAATGTGATTTTAATTTTTAAAAAGAGGTTGATAACTTCAGAGCAGTTTCTATAGTGTTAAGGTCAGAATCAGATAATAAGGGGTCAAGAAGTGAGTGGGAAATGAGTAATAGCAGCTATTTTAAACAGCCTTTTCTAGGCATTAACTGTGTAAAGGGGGAGAGAGATAGAATACCAGTTTGAGAAGATGGCAGGGTCAAGGGAGGATATTCTTTTTTTTTTTCTTTCCCCTTTTAAATGACTTGTTTATTTACTTTTAATTTACAAGATTCAGTTCCACATTCACTTGAGTTTCAGATTTTCTCCTCTCCCTTCCCCTCCCCCCATGGTGGTATGCAATCATGTATAGGATCTGCAAATACTTTCACATTGTA
>CM053587.1:288286399-288302033 GCA_028646515.1 Pseudochirops corinnae | reverse complement strand
TGTGGTACCTCAAAGTTGTTTTGATTTGCATTTCTCGAATCAGTAGTGATTTAGAGCATTTTTCCATATGCTTAAAGATATCTTTAATTTCTGCCTCTGAAAATTGCCTGTTGATATCCTTTGACCATTTATCAATTGGGGAATGACTTGTATTCTTATAAATTTTACTTAATTCCCTGTAAATTTTGGAAATGAGGCCTTTATCAGAGACATTGGTTGTAAATATTCTTTCCCAATTAAGGGAGGATATTCTTAAAGGTGAGAGAGTCCTAGCTATGTTTTTAGGCAATATGCAGTAGATTGTGTATGATCTCCAAGGGCCAAGCTTGTGGTAGGAATAAAAGCAAATGGTGTTAAGAGCATAAGGGAGTATCACATAGTACTGATGGTTTGATTAAAATAAGAAAACATAAGTTTGCAGCAGACCCCATTGTGTGACTTTCTCCTCTATTGATCAGCAGCAGCGTCAGAATGGATAAAAAGAGGCCACCGAGAGTTTAGCAAAACTAGAACAACAAGAGGAAATGGGGTCAAGGGATTCAAGGAAAGAGGACCATGTGTGATAGTCTGGCTCCCTATAGGTCAAGATTGAAGGTAAGGGAGACTAGAGGTCATAGTGAAGAGTGGTTACAGTGAGACAGAGAGACAATGGACAGGACAGGTAGTTATAATCGTTGAGAGCAATTTCAGAGTCCCATATTATGAAGGGGTGAGTGATGGGAAGATCTTAGTTTGACCATTGCTGTGAGTGGCTGAGGTAGAAGGAAGGAATGGATCCAGAAAGTGGAGATTGAGGAATTAGGCGAGGATGTTCAAGAGGATATCATACATGTATGTTGAAGTACCCAGTCATGAAGGCACAGATTAGGATGGAGACTGAGATCCAGGTTCTAAATTCCTGGCTTACCTAGATGACAAAAATATATTGAACCTCAAGGGAAAGGTTGCTGAGTGATTTCATCAGTCTGAGGATCTGGAAGTAAGTAGCTTGTGTGTCTCTTCTGTGCTCAGTGTGTTGGCAAGCATGAAAGAAGAATAACTGTAACTTGAAAGGGTGGTCTGAGATGTGGGGGCTTCTGGAAGGAACCAGGTAAGAAGGAGTAGAGGATGACAAAGGGGAGCTTGTTAATGGTAGAACAGAGGGCAGAAGGGCAGGACAGCAGAGGAGGATAGGGACTGGGCAGTGATTTCAGGGGTAGGTAAGATGATTGTAGGGAGGGGAAATTAGTGCCAAAGCCATTCTTTCTCCAGATACCAAAAAAACTGGGGATGAAGGCAGATGAGCTGTTTGAGTCAGTAAATACTTGTAACTCTCAGTGCCAATTCTTTTGCTTGATGATAGCATGGGAACAGATCAAGATAATAATGCATACCTAGAAAAGAACCTACCTCTGCAGCATGCACTGGGCTCTTGACTGAGCTTAGATTCCATGTGCTGGACATATTTTCGGCCATGAAAAGCCTGATGTCTGAGTGTACAGTAGTTATGGCAGACTGTTTTCTCCCAAGTTTGGTTGGCTACTGAGCAGTGTACTACCTTCCCACATGACAGTAGTCCCTGGAGTGAGGCAGCCTCTGGAGCCAATCCTAAAAAAGGAGCTGAGGTTAGCCATCTCATAGTAACTCATTTACATGTATTTATGTAAATGATCCATTTTTCCCCATTCATTTATTGTTGTTTAGTTGTTTTCAGTTTTCTAACTTCATGGCCCCATTTGGGGTTTTCTTGGCAAAGATAATGGAATGGTTTACCATCTCCTCCAGCTCATTTTACAGAAGAGGAAACTTAGACAAGCAAGGTGAAGTGTCTTACCTATGGTCACATAGCTAGTAAGTGTCTGAGGCCGAATTTGAACCCAGGGCCTGACTCCAGGCTCTCTACTTTATCCACTGTACCATCCAGCTGCCCATTTTTTCACTCACAGGATCTCAGAATTTTAAAACTGGCTTGGATCTCAGTCTGTCCACCCTCCTTTAAAGATTAGGAAATCCTTTAGGAAACTGAGGCCCAGAGAAGTGAGGCCACTTTTTGGGGTCATACTACTAGAGGTCTTTCCTCCATTTGGGAAAAAGCAGATGACTGGATCCTTGTGCAAATGTTAGGAATTAGCCCTCAAGGCCCAAGTAGTCAGGCTGCTGAAGCTGAAAAGGGAGGCATTATATGTTTGATTACAACAATGAGCACATTCTTCCTGTTCACTCCTTGGGTTCTTGTTACTCCTTTCAGTGTTCTCTTTGTATTTTTGACTCTCTTATAAATGTGTCTCTGCATCTCCTAGCTGAAGACAACATGGCAGCTAAAATTTTGTCCTACAACCGAGCCAACCGAGCAGTAGCCATTTTATGCAACCACCAGCGGGCAACTCCTAAGACTTTTGAGAAGTCCATGCAAAATCTCCAGACAAAGGTAAATAGGTGACTGTGAATGAGATCGTTTTTAATGTTACAGACCCCTACAATCCATCTATTAGTCTTCTGGAATGTGGCCCTGTATGTATATAGGGTCTATGGGAAGTACCTGAGACCCCCTCCCATCATCTCTAAGCCAGGTTTCTTAAAGTCATAGATCTCTTTTTCAGGGAGTGTTTCCTTTTTTGAGTTCTCTTACTCTACTCCTGATGTCCAGTTACCCTATTTCCAAGCCAAGCAGGTCACTGTGGCCTCAGATAGTTGAGGAGAGGTAACTTTGTTCCAGGTTCCTGCACATTGAGCTATATATAATCTCTCCAAAAGTGACTGATATTTATTCCTGATCACGATGTGACTTAGAGCTTTGGAGTCTGATTCCCAACCAAATAGTGGTCCACTCAGGCATATCATGCCAACGGGTTACAAGTTTTCATATCCAACCCCCTGGATGAAGTCCAGAAAGGCAAAGTGAGTAAATAGCAGAAATGGGGTTTTAATCCAGACCCTCTGCCAGCAGACCCAGGGCACTTTCTTCCCTTTGCTGCTTCATAATTCCCCCATTTTTTTCAGCTGAATACCACAGTGCCTTGATAAATGTGAGATGTAAGTGGGGAAGCCCCATAGCATGGAGTGAGAAAAGCACTGGACTTGGAAACTGGGTTTGAATCCTGTATCAGGATTCTCTCTAGCACGGTGACCTCACAAACCACTTTATCCTCTCTGAATCAATTTACTCATCTTTAAAATTGGAACTAATTCCTGCCCTTAGTATCTGTGGTCTATGAGGAAGACCAAATGAGATGATATGTTGTCTTTGAAACTGTAAAATAATCTAAGTTGTTGTTAAAAGCAGATAATGTGGGGCTTTTATGTTAATGCTAAAGTATTTGTAAGTAAGAGCATGATTCCTACTTCATTTTTTTAAAGATTTACCGGTCTCCATTTTTAGTGTTTTAGAATTCCAGATTTATTTAAGATAGTGAGTCAGTAGCATCTTTGTAGAGAAAGCACAGCACATCGGGCATGTGATAATATATTAATTCTGTTTTCCTATTGGATGCCCTCATAATGGATAAGGAAGTGATCATCTTCAAAATAGAGAGACCTTGGAATGTAGTAGCTAAAGGCCCATTCTGAACAGATAATAACTGGGCCTTTAGGTGTTTGAAGAGTTGTCATGGGGAAGAGACACTTGAGTCATTCTGTTTGGCCCCTAATAGGTGAGAGGTTGCAGAGGCACGGATTTTGGTTCCTTATGGAAAGAATCTTGGGCTGCTTCAGAAGGTGATGGGCTCTCCTTTACCAAATGTCTGTAAATGAAGGCTGAGTGACTGTTGGTCAGAAATCTTGTAGAAGGAATTCCTGTGGGCCTTCTCCTTAGACAGGGCTCTCTTTGAGGTATCATCCAGTTCTTAACAGTTCTCTAATGAAGGGCTTGTCTAATGGAATTTTCTTTTGAAGATTGATGCTAAAAAGGAGCAGCTAGCGATGGCAAAACAGGAGCTAAAGAGAGCAAAAGCTGATTCCAAAGTGATAAAGGATGTCAAGTCCAAGGGGTAAGTGCAAGAGGCCTGCACAGATGCATCTGGTGGTGGTGACCTTGGTGTTCCAGCATTCGTCAGGATGGATGAAATAGCTGTTACAGTTAAAATGCTTCCTTGACTAGTTCTCTGATTATTAATACCAAATTCAGTAAGGTATAGAGAATGTGATTAAGTTTAAGCTAACATTTTGTCATCGTGCTGATTGATAACTGATCTAAGACCAGTAGGTGATAGTTTGAGATACACAGTGGTTTGATGGGAAGAACACTGGTCTTTGAAGTCGGATGACATACCTGGACTCTAGCCCCATCACTAGGTGACCAGAAGCAAACCACTTCCTCTAAATCTGTTTCCTTGTTTGTCCAATGGGGATCAGACTAAGTTCTTTAAAGGTATCCTGCAGGGAGAGAGTCCACCAGACCTTTCCCTTTACATTGGAAAATCCACTATGGTGTGGGCAGCATCTCTTCCTTCTTCCATGTAGTTTCAGGAAATTCATGCAGACTTGCACAGAATCAGGCAGAGAAACAGAGAGAGAAACATTGGCATTAGGGGAGAAACCAAGAGCCGTTAGGGTGGAAATAGCAAGAGGATGTAACTGAGATGCAGTAATAACAGCAGGACTGCAGAGGGCAAAAATACTTACACACATCAGAAGGCCCAGCAGTTTGGGACAGTGGGTGAGAAGAGGAATAATTGTATATAGCCAGGCTCCTTTAGGTACTACAATTTTTATTTAAGACAGCCAGACAATTAGGGAGGACAAAATTGATTTTTATCATTATTTTTTTAACTTAAATTTTAAAAAATTTACATAACACAGTAGGGACTTAGCCCTGCCCTCTGCCAGAATGGGGCCCTGTGAATAGCTTCTCAATAAGGACTTCTTTTTCTCTCCATGAGTGAGAATATAGGGCCAGGAGGTGGACAGAGTCCTTTTTCCTTCAGGCCCCATTCCTGAGCTATAGCTTCCCTCCCCTCCCCCAGCCTCCCCCTGGAGAAAGGGAGGACTTGTCCTTGTTTTGCTGGAGGCCCTACACCGTACATTTTAGGCACTAGATCTTATGTATCCCAGGCTAGCATATGAAGCAGTCTCGGGTTCCACAGCCACTGCTGAGCTAGTAAGTTTGGACATATTATATCTCCTCATTCCCAGCTTTGACAAGCAAGTTCCCTTATTCACCAGTCATATATGGAGGAAGGGAAAGTAAGCCCTGTTTGTTCTGCTGGCTTGCCTCTGGGTTAAAAGATACCTACCTCTCCTCAGTGTATGGCAACGGAGAAGGAAAAGAAATTGAAAGGTGACAAGTTTCTTTAGATCTTATGTTACATCATTTTATTAATAAGGTTGAGAGCCCGATTCTTTATGCCTGGAGTGTGCTGAAAAGCTCACTGGGTATAGTAAAACTGAATTCTGGCTTCTGCGCTGTAGGTAGCTACCTATATGAGCTGGGGCTAGCCTTCTCTGGATCTCCTCCCTTTTGCATTGTTAGATGGGTGCTAGCTAAGCTCTCTTCTGGCCATAACATTTTCAGCTTTCCCTCCAGAACATCCTAAGAGATACTGCTTTTTATATTCCTGTTTATTGAGTCAGGCTACTTGGGAGCAGGAAATGTTCAAGTGAGAAGGTGATTTAGTTCTTTCTTACTCTTTTTTTTTCCCAGCAGTGTGGACAAGAAGAAAAAACTACTGGCCAGGTTAGAAGAACAGCTCATGAAGCTGTGCACCCAAGCCACAGACAAAGAAGAAAACAAGCAGGTTGCCCTGGGTACCTCCAAACTCAACTACTTGGATCCCAGGATTAGTGTCGCCTGGTATGAGAAGCCAGAAAGAGGCTGGCAGAACCTTCTACTAAATGTGCACTTTTTCAGAGGTCTTGGGTTGTGTCCAGGAGACCTGGGGATCTACTAGTTGAAAGGGGCAGAAGCAAATAATTAGTTCTCCTGAGACCTTTTATCATCTAATATTGACCCATCTGTTCCTAACAGTGGTCTTGACCCTTCTTGATCATCCTCTTTTTCCCAGTTTAGATTTTTAAAAATAATCCAGGCCCTTATTTGCGGTACTTGGTTTACTCACCACCCTTGGCTTTATTCTGACCTTGAGTTCACAGGATGGTGTCACATTTGATATTCTTCTAGTCCCTGACCTCTTCACACATATGTTTGCAAAATCTGAATTAGTCATTGAGGTCCTTGGGCCTGGAACCAGAATGCACTCCTTCCTCCTCTAAAATGAATGGAAAGAATGCCTCCGTGAAGTTTTTCTGATTTCCCTTCCTCTCTCTTTCTCTTCTCAATTTTCCTTTTGTTAGGATTTAACTCTTAACCTCCTGTAGCATTTTTTCTTGTAGCTTTCTAATAATGTACTTATCATGCAATATGTTGGACTTTTCCACAGGTGTAAGAAGTTTGGAGTGCCAGTGGAGAAGATTTATAATAAAAGCCAGAGGGAGAAGTTTGCCTGGGCAATCGATATGGCAGATGAAGAGTTTGAGTTCTAAGCTAGTATTTCTGTATCTATTTTTGAATCGTTGAGGTTTTCAATTATTAAACAACATTGAGAGGAATTCTGTACAATGGAGTATTTTACTAAAGATGTATTTGGTTCTTCAGTCTGAGTGCTGATACTGTGTCTTGGGTCTTAGACAGAAATATAACTGGGATCTCCTTTCTGATGTGACTGCTAAGGTTATCAGTCTTCTGATTTCTCCACCTTCTAGGACACCATTAACTTTTATGACAGTAGACCATCTCTGTTGTAAGATTTGTCCCTAGAATTTATTGGTAATAATGAAAATCTTGAAAGGAAAATCCAAAACCAAATACCGTGTATAGGTGGGTGGGTGGGTGTGTGCATGAAGAAGGTTTTTAGACATTAATTGTGAATTTCCTTTTTACTGAAGAGATTTAGTAGGTTTTCTGAGATGTAAAGTCCAAGATTTCTTTACCTAAAGGAAGACATTTCATATTTTAATCATTCTTAGTCAGAAACATGGGCAGCTCTGTCGCTAAAGAAACAGCATCATGAATCAGCAGGGACTAGAACCTGGGTCTCCTAATTCCGATTCCAGAGCTTTCTGTTGTAACAGCCTGTAGATTCACAAAGTTAAATCTGGGTGAGATCTTATAGACCATGTAGACCAACTTCCTCATTTGGGAAAACATGCCAGAGGGAAAGAAGATGCACTTTCAGGTATTTAGAGGTGTGGAGGGGGAGGCAGTGAAAGTTATTGGCTTTTTATCATGCCTCTATAGGACTTCTTCTTACTGCCTCTCCATCTCCAGAGAGAAGGTGAGACTGATGTACCAGTGAGTCTCCCTCCTTTTAGCTTCTCAAATGATACAAGATCTCCCCTCCACTCCCCACAACTGCAGTCTCTGGGGAAAATATGTCTTCAGGTCAGGATCCCATTATCATTTCTCTTCAGGGCTCAAACCTATAGTAGAGCCAGGTGAGAAAGTATGTTGTCAGCGCCCCCCAGAGGGCTGACATGGGCCACCCAGAAGATTCAGCTCCACACTGTTCACACTACTACTCTGGCAAAATATTTGACCAGTTAACAACAGATAGGTACTTATTGAGTAACTGGCTCTTGGCCAGGCTCTTCAAGGGATAGAGTACACACATAACATTTGGTCCCTCCCTTTAAAGAGCTCATAGTCTTATTAACGGGTGACGAAACATGCACACAAACATGAAGATAATTACATGCTCAAATGCATTGTATAGACACGATGTTGTTATTAAAAATTGCTGAAAACTGGAATAGGTAAAAAAGGTTTTCTGGAAAACATGGGACCTCAGCTGGGCCTTGTAGGATAAGACAGGAGGAGGGGAGGGGTTCCACATGGCAAGGATGAAGGCTCAGAAGCACAAGCAAATGTGGTTAGATTAATGTGATGGTTGGGTTTGGGGTTTAGAGAGTGATTGAAAATAGGAAAATTGGTTTCATCTGAGGACAGTATGATGCAGCCCAGAAGACAATGACAAGTACGAACAGAAGAATTAAAACTTGGTGATTATTTCTTAATATCCTTTGCTTCCAGGAAACCATGCTCTACTGATTCTTCATCCCTTTGATGTATCCTGAGTAAGGGGGGGAAAGGCCCAAAGACTTGCATACAGCCATCGATTTAGTCAGTGATACAGCACTCATTAATTGCCTCTTTACAGGTGACTTTTCTAACACAAAACCAATTGGTTTTGTCTCTGTCCGTACGGCCATTATCATTTGAGAACTATTTGAAAACTTTAAGAAATTGAAAATTCATTTAAGAATTTTCCTTCACGTATTCACAGGAAGAGTCTTACTGAGGAGTATGTGAACTCTGACTAAAGACATCCCCACAGTTGTACTCAAAATACATCTCTTCACTCTGAATTCTCTGTTCAGTGACATCAGTTAAGCCTAAGCATTTTCTCACATCTATTAGGTTTTTTTGGTTTCATTTCTGTGTGGATTCTCTGATGTTCAGTAAGTAACACAGATTGGTTGAAAGCTTTCCCACATGCATTACATTCATAGGGTCTTTCTCCTGTGTGAATTTTCTGATGCCTAATGAGATTGGAGCTCTGGCTGAAGGCTTTGCCACATTCCCTGCATTCATAGGGGTTCTCTCCATGATGTATTCTTTGATGTCTAACAACATTTGAACTATGGATGAAAGTTTTCCCACATTCATTACATTCATAAGGTTTCTCTCCAGTATGAATTCTCTGGTGTTTTATAGCATCAGAGCTCTGACTGAATGTTTTTCCACATTCATTACATTCATAAGGTTTTTCTCCAGTATGAATTCTCTGGTGACGTATAAGGTTTGAACTCTGGCTGAAAGCTTTGCCACATTCTTTGCATTCATAAGGTTTCTCTCCATTATGAATTCTCTGATGTCTAACTACATGTGAGCTGTGAATAAAAGTCTTCCCACAGTCACTACATTCATAGGGTTTCTCTCCAGAATGAATCCTGTGGTGTTTAATTACATCTGAGCTCTGGCTGAAGGTCTTTCCACATTCCTCACATTCATAGGGTTTTTCTCCAGTGTGAATTCTCTCGTGTTTAATAATATCTGAATGGCATTTGAAGCTTTTCCCACATAGATCACATTTATGGGGTCTCACTTCTTTGTCATTTCCCTGATGTTTAACAAAATTTGAATTCTGATTGAAGTTTTTCCCAGATATATTCTGTTCATGGTCTCCCTTCCCTCTGGGAGTTTTCCCAGATGAGGAATCTTCCTGCCTCTCTGAATTGTCCTTGGTCTTACAAGATTCATGGAACTCTGGTCTCTGAAGGACATCCAGGAGTCCTGAAGGTGGCAGGCTTGTGTGATGTGATCCCCCTTCCTCAGGAAACTCTTGCTTTGGGGTCCATTCTTCCTTCTCAGCACCAATCTCGTAGCCTAAAACAAAACAAGATTAAAATGTCATCTAATTTCTGGAAAACAAAATTTCAATTCCTAAAAGATAGCAAATATGGATGTTAAAAGTATTTTAAAATGCATAAAGCATTAAAGAAGGCGTTACTACTAAAAGGAAACCCATGGCTATTTCACATTGAAAGCCCTTCATGGCGCCGCCATTCCTCCCTTTTGTGTGTTCTATTGTCCAATGACACTAGCCTACTTGCAGCTCTTCCCACATGATGTTCTAACTCCTTTCTCTGGCTTCTTACTCCTTGCACTGGCTGTTTGCCATGCATAGGATGCTCCCCAACCTCCCCTCTACCTTCTGGCTCTCCTGGCTTCTTAAAACTTCTAGTTGCAATCCCACCTTCCACAAGCCATCATTCCTAGAATTATCTATCCCCTCCACCCCTAGTGCCTTTACTCTGAGATTACGTCTCATTTACACTGTGTACATCTCCTATGTACACATTTACTTACATGCTGTTTCCCCCATTAGAATGTGAGCTCCTTAATGGCAGACATCATGTTTTTGCTTTTATTTAACTGACTGGCTAAATAAGTAAAAATACAGACTTTTTAAAACTTTGTATTAAATATAGGTTTTTTTTTTAAAGATCAAAAATCTACAAAGATTTGATGCCTTTTGAACAAGCACCATTCTCAAGTAGATAAATAATAAAGCTTCTGCAGGTGATTGTCAAAATTTCTTAAATTATCAGCCAATTTTTAAAATAATCAGAAATTCAAATTTTAAGAACTTGGAGATATGCAAAGGCACAGGTTTAGAACTGGAAGAAACCTTAGGAGTAATTCAGGTGAAGAAACAGGCCTAGAGAGGTGAAAATAATTTACTTAGAGTGGTATTAAGTAGAAGAACTCAGGTCCTCTGATGCTAAATCCATCAATCTTCCTCTGAAATCTTTGAAAATTTGCTTTCCCCAAACCCAGACTGTATGTCAGACTATGCCAACTTTACTCTATCATAAACTCTAGGTAGATAGAACTAGACCAGACATAGATGCTCCAGAGTTCTAATTATTTCCATCCCAGCAACCAGTTCTCAGTTATTTAGAAAATAAACCTGTCCAGAGCTATGATCCCAATGTGGAATTCATCCTAAGTTTCAGTGATACCTACGAGGTCAAATTTGCCTCCTTTCATTAAGACTTCTAACTTCTCTCTTTTTTTGCCTAAATTTTGGGCATTTGTTACTGGACCTTGGAGACAAAGGATTTTACTGATGCCTTTCTCAGATTTATTTCCTATGAACTTCTGGGTATCTCAACTATAATTCTTATTATTTTTTGTAGCTATTTTCTATTATTACTAATTTGGGGAATAGATACAGTTTCCTCACTTTCCTATCTTTTGTAGTTTCTAACTTTTAATTAGATTTACAAGATATTCTATAAATATTTGTCAACTTTTGTCAGTTGTACTCCATTTTTGTCCAGGAATCTGTCATCCTTGTGTTTTAAGGCATGATCCAGAAGTCCAAATTCCAGTCTCGGATGCCATTTTTCTTAGCCAGCAGTTCCCTTCTCATCTATTTCTTCTGTATCTCTTGCTTTCAGTCGGCAAAAGTGAAGAAAGTATAACCCTATGGTCTTCAAGTGTGCACCTAAGATTTCATAAACATTAGCAGTATTTTTTAAGTTCTCCTTTGACAGTATCATTCACACCCACATAAATCACCAGAAGTGGATGGTTGTCATCCTTTCTGATAAATGTTGGAAAGTCGTCTGTTTGCTGTGTACTTCTGAGAGACAAAAGACTTCTCTATTGTTACCAGGTTGACAATTAGCTGCCTTTAGTGCTTCTCTTGAGGGAAGGAACTACCAACTACTCTGAATTGCTTCTCTTCTCTCTCCTCCCTTTAAGTCTTGCTGGATGAACTCTCACTTAAGCTTCTGCTCTTCAAAAGAGCCTGAAATTTGTTTTTATGTTCTAATTTACAACTGTCTGTCTTCCTTCCACTGTAACAATCTAGTACTCTCCCAACATTCTGACGAGGATCAAATCTCAATCCTCCTCCACTTCATACCCCTTCTTCCCCCCATTGAAACCTTGCCTCTCCTTAGGAACACTTCATTCTCCCTAACAACTTCATATGAGGAGAAACGTTCTTTGAGTCCTTTCCACCACCTTCTCCAAGAGGAAGATCAGATTATACTTGAAACACAAGTCACTTGGCTGTGGTAAAAATGCAGGTAACGAACATTTGATGGAAGCTAGTACACAATTTTCCCAACTCTCCATACTATTTGAGAATTCGGGCTATGTTTTTTTACTTCCTTGTGGTTGGTTGTTTAAGCCTCCACCCTAAGCATCTGGTTAAAACTTTTACTGCAATTTTGCAATTCATTGCTGGGACAGTTGTGGAAACTTTAGAATAATAACACTGCTAGTAGTGCTGTGAATTAGATCTTTTTGAAAGGTGTTGTAGAATTATACAATAGGAATTACAAAAATATTCATACTTTTTGACCCTGTAACCTCTACCACTAGGATTTTATACCTTCAGGACATTATTGATGGGAGAGGAAAAGGCCTATCTCTACAAAAACATGCCTCAGAGAACCATAATAGGAAAAAATTGAAAATGCTGAGGCCAGGGATTGAAAAATGCTTGAAAAAAAATCATGGTGTGCAAATTGATCGACAAACTGAGAGAAATAATGACTATAAAGCATTCAAAGAAATACAGAAGGACTTATATGAGGTGAGGTGGTGTGAAGGAATACTATATATAATGTCCCAAAAGTCTTAGTACAGTTTTAAGTTATTAAGTATTAAGCTGTTGATGATTGAGACCACACTATCACTTTTGGGATGCAATGACTACAACTATGTAACCAATATTAAATACCAATTTAATTCAACTCAACAAATGTTACTAAGGGCCTCTGTGCCAGGCAGCAGTAGACACTAGGGGAAAAAAGACAAAAAATAGCAACAGTCCCTTCAAGGAGTCACCTTTTATACTCTGGGGAGAGAACCTGTATACAGATAAGAACATACAAAATGTAGAAAGTAAACTCTGTTCTTTTCCCTACTACTTATAGCTTTCGGCAAGTCACCTAATGTTGTCGGCCTGTTTCTTCAGCTGTGAGACAAGAGCATTGGACTAGGTGACCCTATGGTTGCTGCTTGCTCTAAATCTGTGGTCTTGTAAATACAAAGGAATCTGGGGGCAGGGAATCACTAACAATCGGAGGAATCAGAAGGGGCCTCCTGTAGCAAGCGCCTGAGCTGGGCCTTGAACAAAGCCAGGGACCTTATTTTTAAACAGGACAACTTTTTAGAAGTAACCTAGTGGACTTGATGAAAGGAGTAAAGTGAGTGGTCCGAGGCTGGCCTCGGTGGAGAGCCGAATGGAGAGCCTGGGAGAAAGAAGCTGAGTCTAAGAAAGGATCATCACCTCTTGGGAGGCGTGGTGGACATCTGTCTATCGTCACAATGGAGGCCCCAAAGAGAGGAAAGGGAAGGAAGGAGCCCTCCTTTCACAATCTAGCTTCACCCCTGGGCAGATCCCTAGGATCTTCCAATTTAGTAATCCTATGAAAAAAGGAAATAAAGCTAGTTCAACCTGAGCAGGTTAGTCTCTAGGTAGAGGGCCAGCTAGGTGGTGCAGTAAATGGAGCACTGGCCCTAGAGTCAGGAGGACTTGAGTTCAAATTCGACCTCAGACACTTAACATTTGCTAGCTGTGTGACCTTGGGTAAGTCACTTAACCCCAACTGCCCTGCCTTCCCACTCCAAAAAAAAAGACAAAAATAATAAGATTGGTAGAGGGCACCAGGGAGACTAGAGTGAAGGTTGGTCCCAACTGAATAGACTTCAAAAGATCAAAAGTCATTGAGGAATGATCACCTCTCCTCCTGGTCCTATTAGGACTATGAAGAGTGGCTACCTGGTACGAGGGTTGCAAGCAACTCCAGACTGGTGAGGGACCACAGAGGTCATGTAGTCCACCTCATTGATACCCAAGTAAGAGTCCTCTCTAATATTCCTGATAAGTAATCAACCAGCCTCTCCTTGAAGAAGTGAGAAAGAGACACCCCCCCACCTCCCAAAGCAGATTATTGCCTGAAATATCTGAGGATGTAAGGACATTTGTTTACAATAGAAGTGAGGTACCAAATGGCACACTGAGCAAAAAAGCAGTAGAGCGAATCAGGCTGGGGTAGAACTGGGGAGAATTAGAGGTGAACAGTGCAAAAGGGAGTAGTATGATTAAAGGCATGTTCTTAAAACAGCCGACTAATTGATGGTGAGTTATAGGAGGTAGGCATGACCCAAAGGAGTAGATTCCAGTTTAACATAAGATTTTCCAAAGGATAAAAGCAGACAAAAAGTGGAGTGGATGAAGAGTGAACAGAGCACCTGACCTGGAGTCGGGAGGATTTGAGTTCAAATCTGGCTTCAGCCACAACCCTTACTAGCCATGTGACCTTGGGCAAGTCACTAAACCCCAATTGCCTTGCCTTCCCCCTCCAAAAAGCAAAATAAAAAAAAAGAATTTATCTAATCCAACCCTTTCATTTTACAGATGGGGAGACGTGTGAAATTTCTCATTAGAAAAAAAACTGACCCAGAAAAATAGATCCAGAAGAGATAATTTAAAAATTACTGGACTATCTGAAAGCCATGATTAAAAAAAAAAAAGCCAGGACAATATGTCTCAAGAAATTATCAAGGAAAACCGCCCTGATATACCAGAACCAGAGGGCAAAATAGAAATAGAAAGAATTCACCAATCACCATTTGAAAGAGATCCCAAAACGAAAACTCCCAAGAACATCACAGTCAGATTCCAGAGCTCTCAGATCAAGGCGAAAGTACAGCAAGCAGCAATACAGCAATCCAAGACAAATCTGAAGGACTTCTGATGAAAAATGCTGCCCATCCCCAGAGAAAGAATTGATGGTGTCTGAATGTCACTGAAGCATGCTTTTTTAAAACTTTCTTTTTCTTGAGTTTCTTTTCTTGTCTATGTTTTCTTTCACAAAATTACTATTATGGATGGTTTGTATAACTACACATCTATAACCTATATAAAACTGTTTACCTTCTCAGTGTGGGGGGGAGTGGGAGTGAGGAAGGAAGGAAGAGAATTTGGAACTCAAAGTTTTAAAAATAAATGTCAAAAATTGCTTTTACATGCAACTAGGGAAAAATAAAATACTAAATAAAAGCTAAAAAAAGTACTTTAAACAGCCAAAAAGAAACAGTTCAAATATTATGGAGCTACAATTAGGATTATACAGGATTTGGCATCTTCCATATTAAAGGACCACAGGGCTTAGAATATGATATACTGGAAGGCAGGGGAGTTAGGATTACAACCAAAAATTACCTACCCAGCAAAACTGAATATAATCTTTTGGGGGGAAAATGGACATTTAATGAAAGAGAGGACTTTCAAGCATTCCTAATTAAATGACCAGACCTGAATATTTAAAATAAAAATGACTTCCAAATAGAAAAAAAAAAACAAAAATGATTATGCTCTATCTCAAGTAAAGAAAGCAGGGGTAGCAATCATGATCTTGGACAAAGCAAAAGCAAAAAGAGATCTAATCTAAAAGAGATAAAGAAGGAAATTATATCTTGCTGAAAGGTACCACAGATAATGAAGTCATATTGACACTAAACATATGCATTAAATGGTATAGCATCTATATTTTTTAAGGGGAAATTGAATGAGTTACAGGAGGAAATAGAAAACAAAACTATACTAGAAGGGGACCTCAACTTCCCCTCTCAGAACTAGATAAATCCAACCAAAAAATAAACAAGAAAGAAGTTAAGAAGGTAAATAAATAAAAGTCTGGAAAAGTTAGATATGATACATCTCTGGAAAAAATTGAATAGAAAAGACTATACCTTTTTCTCAGCAGTGCATGACTCTGACCCAAAAACTAACCATGTATTAGGACATAAAAACCTCACAATCCAATGCAGAAAGGCAGAAATAGTCAATGCATCCTCTTCAGATGATAATGTAATAAAAATTTCAATCAATAATGGGCAATAGGAAGATAAATAAAAATTAATTGGAAACTAAATAATTTAATCCTAAAAAGTAGACGGGTTGGGGCAGCTAGATGGTGCAGTGAATAGAGCACTAACCCTGGAGTCAGGAGGACCTGAGTTCAAATCTGGCCTCAGACACTTAACACTTACTAGCCATGTGACCTTGGGCAAGTCACTTAACCCCAATTGCCCTGTCCTCGCCCTCCAAAAAAAAAAAGCAAAAAAAAAAAA
>CM053587.1:288266596-288285899 GCA_028646515.1 Pseudochirops corinnae | reverse complement strand
CCCCCCCCCCCCCCCCGCCAGCTGAAAAGTGTAACTTTGAAACTCTACTTTAAATCCCTGTCAGCTTGAAGGTCTCCTTACCCCACCCCTTTTTGCCTCAGTGTAACAATAAACTTTTATAACTCTGCCAAGGACAGCTGAGTCCAGTAATTCTTTTTAGATGACAAACCTAGAAAGGATTTCAATAGAAATCCCCCCTACCTATACCTCTTCAAAATCATTGGTTAATTTGATTTTCAAAAAGGAAAGAATAAAACCAAATTACTAGTATCAAAAATGAAAGGGGTGAATTTACCATCAATGAAGAGGAAATTAAGACAATTGTTAGGAACCATTTTGCCCAACTATATGCCAATAAATTTGACAATTTAAATTAAATAGGTGAATATCTACAAAAATAAAAATGACCCAGATTAAGAGAAGAAATAAAATACTTAAATAACCCATTCTCAGAAGAAGAAATTAAACAAGCCAGCAATGAACTCCCTAAGAAAAAATTTCTCAGGGCCAGATGGATTCACAAGTGAATTCTATCAACAATATAAAGAACAATTAATCCTAATACTATATAAACAATTTGGGAAAATAATTGAAGAAGGGGTCCTACCAAATTCCTTTTATGACACAAATATGGCACTGATACTAAACTAGAAAGAGCCAAAACAGAGAAATAAAGTTATAGACCAATTTCCCTAATGGATATTAGATGCAAAAATTTTAAGTAAAATACTAGAAAAGAAACTATAGCAATATATCACAAGAATTATACACTATGACCAGGTGGAATTTATACCAGAAATGCAGGGCTGTTTCAATATTAGGAAAACTATCAGCATAATTGACCATACCAATAACAAAACAAATAGAAACCATATGATTATCTCAATAGATGCAGAAAAAGCCTTTGAAAAAAGTACAATATCCAGTCCTATTAAGAACACTGGAGAGTATAAATGGAGCTTACCTTAAAATGATAAGAAATATTTATCTAAAACCATCAGCAAGCATTATCTGTAACGGGGATAAACTAAAAGCCTTCCCAATACATTCAGGGCTAAAGCAAGGATGCCCATTTTCACCTCTTACTCAATATTGTACTAAGAATGTTAGCTACAGCAGTAAGAAAATAAAAAGAAACTGAAGGAATTAGAATAGGCAATGAGGAAACAAAAAAATCACTTTTGCAGATAATATGATGCTACATTTAGATAATCCTAGAGAATCAGCTAAGAAACCACTTGAAATTATTAATAACTGTAGTAAAAGTGACAAGATATAAGATAAAAACCACAAAAATCATCAGCATTTCTTTATATGACCAACAAAGCCCAGCAGCAAGAGACAGAGAAATTTCATTTAAAATAACTGTAAGCAATATAAAATACTTGGTAGTCTACCTGCTAAGACAAACACAGGAACTATATGAACACAACTACAAAACACTTTTCACACAGTCATATCTAAACAATTGCTCATAGATAGGCTGAGCCAATATAACAAAAATGAAAGTTTTTATATTATATATTATTATGTTATAAATTAATATATCTGTCCAATGCACACCAATCAAACTATTAAAAAATTATTTTATAGAGCTAGAAAAAATAATAACAAAATTCACCTGGAAGAAAAAAACCTCAAGGATATTAAGGGAATCAGTGAAAAAAAATGTGAAAGAAGGCAGTCAGAGCAGCTAGGTGGCAGAGTAAATAAAGCACCAGCCCTGGAGTAAGGAGGACCTGAGTTCAAACATGACCTCAAACATTTGACACACTTACTAGCTCTGTGACCCTTGGGCAAGTCACTTTACCCCAATTGCCTTACTTTCCTCCCTCCACAAAAAAAAAAAGGCAGTCTAGCCATACCAGATCTCAAATTGTATTATAAAGCAGTAATTAGCAAAAACAATTTGATACTGGCTAAGAAATAGAGTGGAGGATCAGTGGAATAGATTAAGTACAAATTACATTATAGTAAATGACCATAGTAATCTGGTATATGATAAAGCCAAAGATCCAAGATTTTAGAACAAAAACTCATTATTTCACAAAAACTGCTGAGAAAACTGGAAAACGGTATGACAGCAACTAGGTATAGGAAATGAGACCAACATCTTGCAGTGTACACCAAGATAAGGTCAAAATAGGTACATGATTTACATATAAAGGATGATACCATAAGCAAATTGGAAGAGCATAGAACAGTTTATCTGTCAGATCTATGAATTTATGGCCAAACAAAAGATAGAGGGCATTACAAAATGTAAAATAGATCATTTTGACTATGTAAAATTTAAAAGTTTTTGTACAAAATCAATGCAGCCGAAATTATAAGGAAAGCAGAAAACTGGGTTTTTGCAACATGTATCTCTGATAAAGGCCTCATTTCTCAAATATCTAGAGAACTGAGTCTAATTTATAAAAATACAAGTCATTCCCCAATTGATAAATGGTCAAAGGAGATGAACAGACAGTTTTCAGACAAAGAAATCAAAGTTATCTAGAGTCATGTGAAAAAATGCTCTAAATCGCTATTGATTAGAGAAATACAAATTAAAACAACTCTGAGGTACCACATCATACGTATCAGATTGACTAATATGACAAAAAAGGCAAATGACAAATGCTAGAGGGGATGTGGGAAAACTGGGACACTAGTGCACTATTGTGGAGTTGTGAACTGATCCAACCATTCTGGAGAACAATTTGGAACTATGTCTGAAGGAGTATAAAACTGTGCATACCCTTTGAGCTAGCAATACCACTGCTAGATCTATACCTCAAAGACACACAAAAAGGAAAGGACCTATTTTTACAAAACTATTTATAGCAGCTCTTTTTGTGGTAGCTAAGAATTAGATGTCAGAGGCAAGCCCATCAATCAGAGGATGGCTAACCAAGCTGTGGTATATGATTGTAATGGCATATTATGGTGCTATAAGAAATGATGAGCAGGATGATTTCAGAAAATCCTGCAAAGACTTACCTGAACTGATACAAAGAGAAGTGAACAGAACCAGAAGAACATTGACAAAGTAACAGCAATATTGTTTGATGAAGAATTGTGAATGGCTTATCTATTCTCAGCAATACAATGATCCAAGACAATCTCAATGGACCAGTGATGCAGCATACTATCTGCCTCCAGAGAAAGAACTCATATTGTTTGAACACAGACTGAAGCATGCTATTTTTCACTTCTGTTCTTTTTCTTTTATTTGAGTCTTATGCAAAATGACTAATATAGAAATGTTTTACATGATTGCACATATAACGTATAACCTGCATCAGATTGTTTACCATTTTGGAGAGGGGAGAAGGGAGGGAAGGAGTGAGGGATAGAATTTGGAACTCAAAACCTTAAAATAATTTTTTAAAAATTGTTTTAATATTTAGTTGGGGGGGGAATTTTATATATATATTTCAAAAAGTATAATGGGCTGCCCTGAGAAGCTCTTCAGACTGAGAATAAATGGCCAGTCTCCTTTTGAGGAGCGTAAGAGAACAGAATTTTAAAAATATCTTAGAAATCACCTAGCCCAACCCTTTGTTTTACAAACACAGGTCAAGGATTTACATCTAGAACCTCATCTTTATGGGATAATCTGTGAGGATTTCCTAAGTCCTTCACACCCTGAAGTAAGGCAGAGAAAGGTCTGGAAATGGTGTTTATATGGAAGGTTTATGGCTGTATCTCATGACGTGGCGTCTGATGTTTTTTGTCTTCCGTTTCATACCAATGATATCCTTAGTTGGCTTGTTGTAGAGAGGGCTCTGAGGTCACCACTTCTCCTTCCAGTGATTAAATCTACAGAGCCCAAGATCTGTCTTCCTAGTACTTCACACATCTGGTCATTGCCACTACTCTGGGAAGGGGGTTATCAATCTTTCCCCCCATGGCCCTTCTCACTTTCTGGACCAAAGTGCCCCTCCCTGGCCACTACTCCCCGATGTGTGGGACGGCTGGCACAGACTCTGTGTTTGTATTTATATATTTATATTTCTATCCCAATGCTTAGCACATTGCCCGGCACATAATAAACCAGTAACAAATGCTTTTTCATTCATTCTGAGAGGACAGTGAATATCATTCTAAGAAATTAGTGAGTACCATGCTGATGACGATAGAAGTGAAGATGAGACTGCTGGTGTGAGGGTTCAGGTTCTACTCCAGGTGAGGAGAATGAGACGGCAGGTGGAACAGGAGGTGACCTGCTTGGTGGACCCAGGGCTGCCATCTCCAAGGAAACTTCCTGTTGTCGTGCACAGACAGGACTTGAGGAAAAGAAAAATCGTCCTGGTAAATGAGAAAGGGAGAGCATATGGAAATTATGATGGAAGTATAAGCTCTGAGAGGAATGATGTAAAAAAAAAAAAAGTCTCTTAGTTTGAATCCCAACTCTTAACAAGGCATTCACTTTTCAGAGCCCATTTCCTCATTTCTGAAATGAGAGAGATATACCACGTGATCATGAAGATCTCTCTAGCTATCTATGGTAGGAAACATCCCCAAAGACGCCAGGTATGAATAAAGTCTCATCTACAGAATTAACATAGCCAAAGAACCAGGTACTTTGCCCAGCCATCAGATTTTAATGCCAATGTTAAAATTTCCATCTCAAATTGATACCAAAACTAGTTTAGGAAATTACAAAACAGCATTGGTGCAGAAGCCAACAGGGAGATGATAAGGAAGGAGGAAAACACCCAAGGCCAGCATGTAATACAAGTGACTTTGTATTAAGCCTCCCTTCAGTTTAGGCACAGGAAGGACACTCCCTGGCGTTTAACACACTTAACAACTGTCCAAGGATAGTTGAAGGCCTCTGTTCCCGAGATCTGGAATCAGTCTGTTCTGCTGGGAAAAATCTGGCTCCAAGATGAAAACCTTGTCTTCATTCTTTTCTTGGATCAGATAGACTGGCAAGTAAGCCCAATTGCACATACAGGACCCTATGTCTCTAGGAATTCCAGATGTATTCAAACTTGTTTTTTTGGTCTTCTTTTCTATACCAGTGAGACCCTCAGTTGATTTGTCCTGGAGATGGCTCTTAGGCCATTTTTCCTTCCAGTGGCTAAACCTACAGGGCCCGAGACCTGTCTTCTTAGTGCCTCACACATCTCATCACTGGAGACGGTAGAGAAATAGCTTTGGGTCAGTTTATTGGACGGGTAGACACTGTAAATACATGAAAATAACATGTAAATATCAACATATCATGTTATTATCTCTAGTAACCTATCCCAAGGGCCCATCTTGAAGAGGGATGGTGTCATTTAAAGGCCTGGCAGACCCACTGGCCTCCTTATTAAGTTCTCTACTCAACCAACAATAGCCAAGCAGAGGGAAACAAAAACATTTTGTCCTGCATTAGTTTACCTTGTTTTCCGGGAGTTTGGGACCACTCTGGGCCTAGAGGTGAAAAAGAATGAATGCAAGGAGCTCAGGCTAGGATACTCAGCTTTCCTGAAAATAAATACAAAAAGAATAGATTTTATAGACTCTTAAAGCTAGTAGGGACTTCAGAGGAATCTCCTCCATGTTCCTCTGAAAGAGTATCTTCCTATTTAGACTTCCACTGTCTAGGAGCACATTTCACTGTTTTGTTAGGAAGTTTTTCCTTAGGTTTAGTCAAAATTTCTTTTCAACTTCCCCGTGGGATGGGCACTCTACATGGGTATAAATACACATATAATTTAACGAAGATGATCTCTGCCCTTGAGTTTATATTCTCACAGGAAACTATGCCTAGAGAAAAATGGTGATAAGGAGTGTTTAGGCCTGGGAGGTCACAGGGATGATGAATGGAGTCCTTTTCTCAATGACAAGTATCTTCTTGATATAAATGGAATAGATGCCCCAAAAACCTATTTTAAGTTTCTACTCTGAGGAATAAACAGCACTGGGAATAAAACATGAAAACTGTCTTAAAGAGCTCTCAGAGGTCCTTTCTCTCTTTAAGTGATGGTTCCCTCTCACCTCTTTCAGAAACACAACCAAAAGGGAATACAGGGCTCTCTGTTATAATCTAGGCTCCCACTGGAACCATCAATTCATGCTAGAGCTGCCTGACCAGCCTCCCCAGCCACAATATGGAGATCCCTCTCCTCCTAGCTTGCAGAACTCCTGGAAAAGCTACCACCAAAACCCATTTAAAAGCTGCTCAGACACCAAGAGTTCCTGGGACAAACAACTGGAAGAGATTTTGAAAGCCATTCCGCCAGCACATTACAGACAAATGAAGCACAGAAAATAATTAAAGGACTTGACCAGACTCTAACTCTTACCCTCAGATGCCCAACCTGGTTTTAGGTCACTTCCAGATAAGGGCTGTCCCAGCTCCTTTTGACTCTCCTCCAGGGCATGGAAGTCCCCAAGCTCCGCCGGTTCCTACCCCTCTCTCCTACCCCAGCTGAGGGAGGTGCCCAACCCATCCCACGCCCGGTCCAGTCCCCAAGGGAGAGGTGGTGTCAGGCTGTCTCAGCGGCAGATCGGGGAGCTCCCAGTGCTCCACTCTTCCTGCCCCTAGATAAGGCAGAGTTTGCCCCACCCCCCCCCACCCCCCGCCCCAGCGTTCTGTACAACTAGCCCCCAGGTGAGTGGGTGCCTCGCGCTCCACCCATCGTGGGGAAAGAGGTCCCTGCATTCTGTTCTGTCCTATTCCCAGATGACTAGAGTCTCCAAGCTGTCTCAGGAGGGTCCCGGAACTCCAGTCATCCCGCCCCAAGGTGAGAGGGCGGTCCCCTCTCTTGGACCGACCAGTCCCCGGCTGAAGGACGTCCCTACGATCTGTCTTCAGGTTGGGGGTGGGGTTCCCTGCATTCCGTACTGTCCCCAAGTGAGGGAGATCCCCACTCTGTCCTCAGGTCAGGGGTCACCCCCCTTTGCCAAGTAAGGTTCCGGTTCTGTCCTGCCTCTAGGTGAGGGAAGGTCCCCACTCTCTGTTTTCAAGCCAGGTGGCGGGGCTCCCTGCGCTCCCGAGGGAAGGAGGGCCCTGCGTTCTGTCTGGTCCCTTCCCCGCGCTCCGGACCCATTCTGCGTGACGAGGAGCCCCTCCCGGTCCCAAAAGGTCCCCAGGACACAGCCGAAAACAGACTCCCGGGGACACGCACACGGGCCCATATGGGTAGGGGCTCCCCCACACCAAACCAGGAGCGTTTTGGCAGGACCGCGGACCCCGAGGGCGGCACACACTGACCAAGCATCCACAGGCGCTGAGCCCCCCGGCCGGAAGTGGACCCAGCCCCCCTCACGGGACCTGCCAAGTCCAGGGTTCCCCCTTCTCCCCCCAACACTTCCGGGGGCTTTCTTGGAACAACAGGAGACTCTTTTGTCAGATTTCAGCCTGGGGAAGAAGGGGGAGGGTCGGAGAGGGAGGTCCTTGGAAAGGAACAAAGAATGATGGAGAGAGGAGAGAGGACCGAAGGAGGCGGGGTCGGCATAGCTGAAAGCCTAGGAGGGGATGAGATGGAAAGAGAAGCCAGAAGCAGGCAAGGCCCAGAGGGAAGGACCCCTGGATAGGACACACTTTGGAGGAGGCAGGAAATGCAATAATTGTTATTATTTACATTTTACAGAAAAGGAAACTGAGTTCAGGGAAAGGATATGCACACAACTCGACTCTGGGGCAAAGCTTGGAAATGGGATCACAGGGGAAGAAAAACTCCATTTTCCTTTGCATCATTTGTAAAAGGATGGCTTTAGATAGGCAATTATTGGAGAGGGAAGATCTGCAAGTTGTCACAGGATGGAGAAATTATTTTGGTACAAACCTTTTTATTTTTGTAACCTGTGTGCAACCTTCCTCCAGGTCCAATCCTCCCAACCCTCTCTTTGTCTCTTTAATTACCCCACCTAAAATTTTACACTGGAAAATTTCAGATTATTTAGCCTATTACTCAAATACAGCTTAACGCAGGTTAACAGTGCATATATTAAGCATCCTCCCTCCTAACAAAGAAAAGCAGTTCATATTTACTGACAACACCATAGGGGGTCTGACAGCCTATGCAGCCTTTGTTCCATTTCACAGATTTGGACTCAGAGCCCATAAACAAAGCAGAAAATATATAAAAGTGCTCTGGAGGTCATAAGCAATGCAGTTCTGACCTTATTCTGGTAAGTTCAACCTTCCCCTGGTCTGCCTCCAGATCATACCGGGTTTAGACCTCCCTCAGAAGGAAAACAAAGTTGGGATGGCTTGTGAACAACTCCTAGATACCTGCCCCCCACCCAGGTCTCTCTAGCTGTGCAAACCACATGCATGTTCCTCTTTTCTCTGAGACTGGTACTGCCCAGGAATTCTCGTTCTCTCTCTAGAAGTAGAACCTCACAAACTTAGGGTTACTAGAGGAGCACCTCCAAGACTGACACTACCCAGGAAATTCCCTCTGACATCCAGGAGACTAGGGCTCAGAAATTCCCTTCCTTCTCTATGCAGTAGGTGCTCCCTCCACTTGGACCATGAGTTTTCCCTTGCCACAGCTGCCACAAGGCTGATAGTTTAGGAAATGCCTCTCCAATACTGATGCCAGGAATTCCTAGGCGGTTTGGATAAGTCCATGTCACTCATACGTGCCTTGTCCTAAGGAAGTCATTAATGGTGGCAAAGTTCTTCACATCTTCCCCTCCTATTCCCCAGAACTTAAGATTTGCTTCTATCTCTGCTGCACTCTCAGACTATCACAGGAAAGGTCAAATGCAGGGAAAGGGACCAACTTCCCCTCCTTTGTTAGACTGACCCCTTTATTTACAGACCCAGCACAAAGACTGGCTCCTCCTATAGGAATCTGAACCAACCAATTCCCCATGACTCAGTCATTAAGAATTAATCAAAAGCCATGTTCTCCATCCTCTAAAGGAGATGCCAACTGGCAATAGTCACACCCTCCATAGAAAATGGAAGCATTTGGAAATAAAGTAGATACACATGAATGGAGGAATTGTTTAAAAAAACTGTAGTACATGTATATAATATGGACTCTTACTGACCTATAAGAAATGATTATGAAGAATTGAGAAAAGCATGAGAAGACTTACATGGGAAACAGTATATACAACTACAGCAATATAAATGGAAAGAACAAAAAGAAATGGAATGTTGTATAATTATAGCCACCAAGGTTGACCCCCAAAGAAGAGAAAAAAATGTACTTTTCCTGAAAAATGAAAGTTAAATTTAATAACTGCTTTTTAAAAGAAAATGCACTCCTTTCTCTGCAGAAGGGAGGAACTGCAGGTGCAAAACAATAGACTGCATTGATGTACTGATTTTGTCAAATTGCTTTGGTTTTTACACCCCCTTCATTTCCCACCCCCCACAGCCCTCTCTTGTAACAAAGACTTTAAGAAGGGAGAAAAAAGCAACCCAGCAAAACTAACCAACATATCAATAGTCTGACATAAATGCACTCTTCTCACTCGTTCCCCCATCTGTGAAAAGATACGATGGACGTACACATTTCCATCCCTCTTCAGGAACAAACTCGGCCATTATAATTGGAGTGTTCAGTTTTGTTTTTGTCATTGTTTACATTTTCTTACGCATTGTGTATGTTGTATTTTTGGTTAAGTCTAACTTCATTTGCATCCTTTTATATCTTTCCATGCATCTCAGAAATCTTCATTTTCATTGTTTCTTTCCAGTACATTGTGTACCAGTTTGTTTAGGTATTCCTTGACTGATAGGCCTCAACTTTGTTGCCAGTTCTTTGCTTCTACTAAAAATACTGCTATGAATGTTTTGATGTACATGGGAGCCTTCTTTTTCACAAGCTCCTTGAGAAGACTATGACAGATGCTTCCACTTCATTCCTTTCATTTAAACTCTGTAATCTGGCTCTCACCTTATCTTTCAACTGAAACTTCTCTCTACAGTTATTCATAGTATCACCAAATGTAAGTCTTTTCTTGATCCTCTTTTTTTGACCTCTCTGCAGCCTCTGATGCTCACTTTAAATCACCCTCTTCTCCAGGTTTTCATGACAATGCTGTCATTGTTCTCCTGACTGACCGACTGCTCTTTCTCAATCTACTGTTAGATCTTCATCGAAGTCACGAACATTAACTTGGTGTCCCACAAGGATCTATCCTGGGTCTTCTGCACTTTCTCCTTTCCCCTATTTCACTTGATGATTCTTATCAGCTCCCATGGATTCAACTCTCATCTCTCTGCAGATGATTCTCAAATTTGTCCAGCCTTACCTCCCTCCAGACCTCCGGGCTTGTATTTCCAACTGCCTGCTTACTGGACATCTTGACCTGGATGTTTCATGGACATCTTTAACTCAACAAGTTCAAAACTGAACTCATTTCCCTGCATTCCCAACCCTTCTCTGTTCCTAACTTCCCTGTTACTGTTGGTACCATCATCCTTCCTGTCGCCCAACTTGAAATCTAGGGGTCATTCTTGACGCCTTGCTCTCTCTCCATATATAATCAATTGCCAAGACTTGTCGATTCCACCTTTGAAACTTCTCACAGGCCCTCTTCTCTTCTCTAATATGATTAATACTCAGGTGCAGACCCTCATCACCTCATGCCTGGACTACTGCAGTAATCTTCTGGTTAGTCTCTGGGCCTCAAGTCTCTTCACTCCATTCAGCTGTCAAAGTGACAAGTATGACCATGACATTCCCCTATTCTGTCAACTCCAGTGGCTCCCTATAGCCTCTAAGATCAAATATGACATCCTGTGTCCAGCTTTTAAAGCTCTTCATAATCCCATGGTGGAGTGGATAGCAAGCTGGACCTGGAAGCAGGAAGATTTGAGTTCAAAATCCAGCCTCAGACAAGTCCTAGCTGTGTGATTTTTGGCAAGTCACTTAACTTGTCTGCTTCAGTTTCCTCAGTTGTAAAATTCAGATAGTAACAGTACCTACTGTAGGGTTGTTGTGAGGATCAAATAACATTGGCAAAGTGCTTTAGTACAGTGCTCAGCACATAGTAGGTGCTATATATACTCTAGTTGACTCTCACTTTGACCTAGCAGAGGAGTCTCTGGTTCAAAAGGTAGAAACATTTTTGTCATTTTCTTAGCATTATTCCAAACTGCTTTCTACAACCAACTGAATCATTTAATAGTTCTACCAACATTGACTACTCTTCATCTCTTGTCCTATTCACCAATTTGCCAAGTGTAAGAATCCTTACCATTGTTTTGACTTGTATTTCTCTTATTATTAATTTGGGTGCAATCTCACATGCTTGTTAATTTGCAATTCTTTTGAGAAATTTTACACTTTTTTCTGATTTGTTACAAAGGATGGCTCAATAGGAAGGGAAGACATATTGAGAAGTGAAAAGAATGTAAAACTAAAATACTTTTTAAAAGATTAAACAACTTTCTCCTCCCCATAAGCTCAAATTGATTAGACAATTATCTTGCTCACACTCCCCTTCCCCCCCCCATTTTAAAATTTAATCCATAACTTGTTTTTTATAACAGTCATTCTCAATTACTCCTATTGGGTCACTGTAAGGCCCAAGGGACTTTCCCATTTGACCTGCAGCTGCAACCTTCCACATATGTTGTCTCTCTATAAGTGTGAGCTCCCTGAGAACAGGGACTGTCTTTTGCCTTGACAATTCTCTGAAGCATTTTGCATGTAGTAAACACTCACTAAATGCTTTATTTATTCATACTCCCACTTCAACCTCCCAACTTCCATTAAAACCTCCCTTGTAACCAAGGAAAATAGGTAAAATCTACTTAAATAGCTCCTAGGTCTGACAGAGTATGCAGTATTGCCCACCTATAAAGCTCCTCCTCCACCTAGAGAAAGAAATTACAGTTCATTACTTGTCTTTCAGAACAAAGAAAGATCATTGCTCAGTGGCTTTTTAATGTTATTTCCTTCTATATTTTAACTCATAGCTTTGACTCTCCAAATAAGAAGGCAGGGAGGAGTGGTAGTATTTTCTTTGGTGCATTGTGTCCCCACACAGAATTTACACTAGAAAATCTCCAAATATGTTTATGTCTGGATTTCCACAAATGTAAGCAAAAAGACCCCCAGGTCTACAAGCACTAAAGGAAATAATATTCATACTGGGTTAAAGATAGCTTTTACTTTATCTGACAGAAAATACAGGTGGGTACAAAGGTCTCAGGAGCCCATAAACAGATAAGAGATAATTCTTAAAGAACTGTTACCTCTAACCTCCCCTTAAAAGTTTACAAACTTGACAACATCCTGACATTTTGGTGGAATCCCTCTTTTCCCATATCTTACCCAGTACCTCTCAGATTTGTAGGCACAATCTGCTTAGATTCCCCCCTTGGAAGGCAAATACACTCAATGAACTGCTACTGTCCTAACTATTCACTAAAATAGCAAAGAGCAAAATTCAGGATTTAGGTTCCACTTTATTGTAGTTTTAAGTCTCTTACTACTACTCATTATATGGGTAATCTTTTTCTATCCACAAGTACAACACTCAGAAAATCCCCTTCTCTCCCTAGAATGTCGGACCACCAAACTCTTAAAATTGAGGTTACTCTGGAGGCAATCTCCAAAGCCGGCAGTGACCCGTAATTCTCCCCTCTTATCAGAAACCTAGTTTCCATGATCACACTGGCTAGAAAATTTAGATCCTCCCTCCACAAAGGAGATTGGACTTCAGAAACATTGCCTGTGAATTTCCCTTAGACCCCAGGAGCAAGCATATATCTGCTGTGTGTTTCTATAGGAAACCATGATATCCGAGATATCCCACCAATTCCCTAGCTGTTGATGTCCATTGAACTGAGAGGTTACCACCTCTTGGGATGAGGTGGGGATTGTCAAGTGGTCCGAGATCCAAAACTCTCAAATTGGACCACTTGGATTCATCGAGTACATTCAGTTCACTATGAGCTCCTTCACCAAGGAACCTTTATCTGCTCCTGAAGAGCAGGAGCAGGATTGGGGAGGAGAGCAGGGGAGAAGTTTCCCATCTATAAAATAAGGGAAGTAGACTCAATCTCTGAGAGTCATTCAGGTTCTAACATTTTAGACTTGGATTCTCAAGCTATCATTCACTCCTATCTTGTTTTCCTTTGTTTTGCTTTCCAGAGTTTCTGAGTTGTGGTTAATAAAAGAGCCCTGATTGAGACTATTTGACTGCTTAATAACTTCCCATAGTTCTCAGCTTTCTCAAAGCTTGTTGTATTCCTCATGATGTCCAAAAAACAACATCCCTTACTTCTTGAAAATTTTTCCTCCCTAGACATACATATCACTATATACTTCAAGTTCTTCTTAGATATGAGAGTGCCAAGTAATGGAAAAAGTCACACATTTCAATACAAGTAACCTACAAACATTTCTTGATGAAAAAAATACTAGCACTTTATGTGGAGTGGTAAGCCAGGAACAACGCAATAGAAATTACAAAAAAATTACAAAGAATCTGCTCTCTGGCAACTCCTAATATTTTAGAGATTTCTCTGAAGTGGATAATCTATTATACAAAGCTCTCTTTCCTCCCTATTTAATAAATAGGGAGAGTTATTAAGAGGGGTATCTCTAGTGTGAATTCTCTGGTGTTTGGTAAGCTGGGTCCTCCGGATAAAGGTTTTCCCACATTCATTGCATTCATAGGGTTTCTCCCCTGTATGAATTTTCTGGTGCTGAATAAAGCTTGACCAGCCTCGGAAGGCTTTTCCACATTCTTTACATACATAGGGCTTCTCTCCAGTATGAATTCTCTGATGATTAATAATATCTGAGCTTCGACTGAAAGTTTTCCCACATTCACTGCATTCATAAGGCTTCTCACCAGTATGAATCCTCTGATGAGTGATAAAACCTGAACATCGACTGAACGTTTTACCACATTCCTTACATTCGTATGGTTTTTCTCCAGTGTGAATTCGCTCATGTTCAATAAGTAATGAAAACTGATTAAAAGCTCTGCCACATTCACCACATTCATAGGGCTTCTCTCCAGTATGAATTCTCTTATGACGTATAAGATTTGAACCCTGGCTGAAGGCTTTACCACATTCATTGCATTTATAGGGTTTTTCTCCACTGTGAATTCTCTGATGTCTAACTACATGTGAGCTGTGAATAAAAGCTTTCCCACAGTCACTGCATTCATAAGGTTTTTCTCCAGAATGAATTCTATGATGTTTAATAACATCTGAGCTCTGGCTAAAGGTTTTCCCACATTCCCCACATTCATAGGGTTTTTCTACAGTATGAAATCTTCGATGTTTAATAACATCTGAATAACATTTGAAACTTTTGTTACATGTATTACATTTATGAGGTTGTCCTGTAGTACTTTGCTGATGTGTACCAAGATTGGAGCTGGCACTGAAGTCTTTCTCCCCTTTAGGAGCTTTCTTGTCAAAAACTGCTCCAATTAAGGAATCTTTCTGTATCTCTATACCTTCCTCGATTTTGCAAGATTCATGACATTCCAATCCCTGTGGGATATCCTTTAGGAATCTGGAAATCACTGGATATGATTCTTTTTCAGGAATTGCCATGGTTTGGAATCCACTCTTCTCAGTTCTGGTCCCACAATCTGAAATAAAGAAACAAACAAATTACACACAAATGGCAAATGATTTCTGAGGACAAAAAAAGGCTTGACAAAGGCCACTGGATGAGATGATGATGATGATAATTATAAAATGCTTTCCTACGTAGGCTGAGCAAATATCCTTATTACTATTTTATAGAAAAGGCATAAAGAGTAATTTACCTTACCAAAGTAAGCTAGACAAAGATAAAAATATATAAAAAACAATATAAATGGAGAGAAAAAAAAACGAAGTGAATGTTCCACGAGTTAACACAATGATACAAAAATATACCTCCTTCCCTTCTTTGCAGAAGGAGGACAATGGAATAGAATATGTTGTCAGACTCAAATGAAGTGAATTACTTTGCTAAAATGATTTTTCCTCCCCCTTTCATTGTTACAAGGGATATCCCCTTGGGTAGGAGAAGGAAGAGGGAAAGATTTGGAAGTGAAAGTGATGGTAAAATAACCAATGATATCAATACAGATTTAAAAATACATTGCAACTTTCCATGGCCACTCATTTGGCATCATAGCTGGGACTTGAACCCATGTTTTTTTGTTTGAAGCATAGCATTTCTCCCACTATACCATGCAAAGCACTATACAAATGAAGGCAGTATTATTATTATTAAAGTGGAATCTACTGTAGTCAGGAAAGACCAGGCCACAGATCCCCAAAAAGAGGTGAGAACTATAGTGCTTCATAAATGTTAACTGACTGAGGATGCTGCCTCCCTGGACACCCTTTCCACCTTTACTAATGCCTCTCAGCTCACTGACTAAGACAAGGAAGTTAGAATTCTCTTTGCCTCCCACTGCCACTTCCAGGTTCTCCCCTACTTCCATCATTCTGTAACTTCTCCTTTGAGCTGCATCCAATCCTCATCTTCCACCCAATCAAAATTCTGGTAGCTAATGTCTATAGATCTTCAGACTGTTGTTGTTGTCTTTATCCTTTATTCTCGAAGAGGATCATGACATCAGGGAGATGATGACATGACTTGCAGTTGACTTTGATTTGAGGGAGGGAGGGCTGTGCAAGGTCACCAGCCTCACTTTCTGCTCCAGAGCCATTTGGACCTAGTGGCCAGATTATTCTTCAGGATGACTGGAGATGGAGGTTACTCCTTCTCAAGGAGTTCAGTTCCTGGCCCATAATTTTTCTCTCCTCCTCAATTCCTGCCCTCATACTAGGAGACTGCAACATACATACTGACTCTCCCTCAAATATCCTAACCACTCAGTTCCTCAAACTTACTTCCCTGGATCTACTCCTCCATCCCAGATTTGGTCATACCCTGGATCTTGTCATCATCCACAAATGCAACTACTTCACTGAAACTGCTCTCTCCAAAGTTAACAATGATCTAATTGCCAAATCCGAGGGCCTTTTCTCAATCCTCATTCTCAGTCTTTCCACACCTTCCTTCCAGTCTCCCAGGCTTGCAACCTAAAGGTCATCCTTGACTCCCATCTCGCCTCCTATATTCAATCTGTTGCCAAAGTCTGTTGATTTCTCTTTGTAATACCTCTCTCAAATACACACTCTTCTCTCCTCTGACACTGCCTCCACTCTAGTACGCATCTTTATCACCTCACATTTGGGCTACTGCAATAACCTGATGATTGGTTGGTCTGCCACAAGTCTCTCCCCATTCCAATTTATCCTCCTATGTGATTTTACTAAACTACAGGTCTGACTATGTCACCCCCTACTCAGTAAATTCTAGCAACCCCTATCATCTTCAGGATCAAATACAAAATCTTATTTAGCATTCAAAGCACTTCATAACTTAAGCTTCCCCTATACCCTCCATTTTTCCAGTCTTACGTTTAATTCCAATGTACTCTTCAACCCTACTTGCTGTTCCACAAACAAGACATTTCAGGCTCTGGGCATTATCTCTGGCTGTCCTCTATGCCTATAATGTTCTCTTTCCTCATCTCTGTCTCTTAGCTTTCCTGAAGCACCAAGTAAAATCCTCTCTTCTATAGGAAGTTCCTCCTAAACCCTCTTAATTCTAGAATCTTCCTCCTGTTAATAATTTCCTATCTTGTATACATCTTTTTGGTGCATATTTGTTTCCTTATTGCCTTTCTCCTGAGCTTGTGAGCACCTCCAGGGAAGGGATTGTCTTTTGCCTTTTTGTATGCCCTGGCACTTAGCACAGTGCATATAGTAGATGCTTAATAAATGCCAATTTACTGATAGACTTGGGCAATCCATTTAACTTCCACAGGCTTCAGTTTCCTTATCTATAATATGAAGGAATTGTACTGGATGGTGTCTAAAGTCCCTTCTGAATCTAGACTGGTGTCCTCTGGGTTTCAAGATCCCAAATTCTAGAGGTAGATAGAACAGATTATTTCTTAGAATCCTTGAAGCCTGACTTTCTGGGATCTCTATGGGTTTTTCCAGGTAGAAATAAGGACTTCCCTGGATTTCCTAATCTGCCCTAAAAATACCGTAAGGAATATTAAGGTATTCCTAACATATAGCAATTAGGAAGGCAGTCCCACAGGGTTCTAGAATGTAAGATCAAGGGCTCAAGAATGGTTTGCTGCTTGGTGTTCTGGTACCTAGGGCTGAGCCACTCTGTTGGGGATGGATTTGTAAAAAATTGTAAAAGAAAACTCAGACTCAGTCCTTCATAAGAACTACAGGGTAAAAGCTGGTGGGCTCTGTATCACAATTACACACAACACGACAGGGAGCTCCAAATGTAACTATAACTTTAATAGAGAAAAAGTGGATCTCAGTTTTCTGCAAAATAGGATGGGTTTGCAGAGGGACATAACTTCATTTTATAGGTGAGGAGGCAGGTCCAGAATGACTTGCCCAGAGCCAGGATTTGAACCCAGGTCCTCTGACTCTCATTTTCATATTCTTTCTGCTCTGCCAAACTTAAGTGAGAACTCTCCGAGAGCTTGGACACAGAAAACATTGGAAGGTTTGACTGATCACAAGATAAATAACAGTTGACTCTCTGCTAACATCTTCTGGGCCCTTCCCCCTTCTTCTTTCAGAGATGCCTGTATCAGAAGTCTCTGGAATCTTACTTTCATCTTTCTTGATATTTCTGCATCATCTGATCTATCAAATATCCCTCTCCTCAAACTCTCTAGATTCCATGATGTTCATCTTTCCTGATCTCTCTGAGTAAAGGAGACTCAGCCCCTAAAAGCTTTAACACAACTACCTATTAAAAATCACAAAAACAAAACCCAAGAATTATCTCTAAATTACCTCTAGGAACATGTACTGGCCAAAGGCCAGGATGGAGGGAGGTAGTAAAGTCTCTACTCTGCAGATGCTGGCAGCTTTTGATGGGGGGGGGGGGGGCAGGCGGGGCAGGGTCTTGCCCTAAAGTGGCTTTTGCCCCCCAGAGATTTTTTTTATTTCCTCACTGTCATGAGGTTAACAGGATTACTCTCTGGTATGAATTCTCTGGTGCTGAATGAGATGAGAACTCACTCTGAAGGTTTTCCCACATTCCATGCAGTCAAAAGGACTTCTAACAAGTTCTGAATTCTCTGGTGTTTAAAAAAATAATCTCCTGTATGAATTCTCTGATGCTCACTGAGAAACTAATTCTGACTGAAGACTTTCCCATGGTCTTTACACTCATAAGGTTTCTCCCCTCTGATTCTCTGATGCTGAACAAGGTTTGAGCTCTGGCTGAAGGCTTGCCCACATTCATTACACTGAAAGGGTTTTAATTCATTATGAAATCTCAAACATTGTGTAAAGTGTGAGCTGTGAATGAAGGCTTTCCCACATTTATAGGGTTTCTCTCCAGTGCGAATTCTCTGGTGTTTAACAACATCTGATTTTTGACTAAAGGCTTTCCCACATTCACAACATCTCTCTCTCAGTATGCTTTCATGTTTAATGAATAGGATCTGAACCCTGACTAAAAGGTTTCCTGAAGGTAGCAGGGATAAGACCCAGAAGTAAGGCTATTAGTGTTTCTTGATTTTTCTCCCGTAATCTCTCATACTCTGTCAGTTAACAAGTCCCATCAACTCTACCTCTTCCAACATATCTCATAACTATTCCTTCTTCTCTATTCCTTAGTATGGGGCTTCATTACCACCTGTCTGGATTACTGTAATAGGAACAAGTATTTCCACCTTCACTATCCTCCAACCAGCTCCACCCCATCCATTCATCATACACCGAAAGATCTGCTCACAAACCCTTCAAAGTCTCCCTGTTACCTACTCAGTAATGTGCAAGCTCCTTCACCTAGCATTCAATGCCTCTGCAGGCTGGGGCCACCTTACCTTTCCAGTCTGTCTCTTATTCCCCTGCATGAAATTTGTGTTCTGGCCAAATTAGACTGCTTACCTTCTCCACTATAAACTACATTTTCTTGCCTTGGTAAGTTGGCATTTACATAGCACTTTAAGGTTTGTAAAGCCATTTACATGTTATTTCATGTGGTCCCCACAACATGAGTGTTATTATCACTTCCATTTTATCCATGCTGATTTCCTAAGGCACAGGAGAGAGCTGGTTTTGAAGCCAAGAGGACCAGGGCTCAAGCCCTCCCTGTACCATGTACTGGTTATAGTCACGAGCAAGTCACTTAGCTTGCCACACTCTAGGGAACACTCTGCAGGGAAGGTACCTACCTGCATCAGTAGCACAGGCTTCCTCACCTGGGAGATCTCTATAAATGAAATGCCAGGTCTAAGCCCTATTCCTACTCTACCTCTGTCTAGAAAAACCTTCACTGACCTCCTTTTAGCTGCTCAATTCCCAGCCATTCTCTAAAGG
>CM053587.1:288250649-288266096 GCA_028646515.1 Pseudochirops corinnae | reverse complement strand
CTGGGACCATGGAAGGGGATCCAGGGAATCAGAGAGACCACCCAGAGTCAAGATGAAGAAAAAGGCCTCCCTTTGAATGAAATGAGGTTTGCTGGACACCAAGGGGTGGAGGGTTTGTGTGGTTTTTCTAATGACTATACTAGTGATTATGATAGTAATTGGGAATCTAGCTTAGTGACTGATTAAATTGGAGTGGAAGTTTGATTATTGTGAATTGATTGAATGATTAAGTATTGATTTGCCTCATAAGTGGAAGTTTGAGTATTGTATTGTGAATTGACTAAGTAAGGAAGGTTTCCCCCTTAGGGAAACCAGATGATTATTCTTTTGTTCCTTGTTCTAAATATTGTGGCCACTATAGTGAAAACTGTGTGGCCATTTTCTGTGATAAGATGTAATGTCGTGAATATTATATTGTGATATATTGTGAATGTTTGCCTTGATTTGTAATGGAATAAACAGAGTGTTCACTATATTGTGTAATCTGAACCCTAAAAGCTGTTAACAGTAGCATTCTTTTGGGAATCTGCTGGTGCATGGCATTACACTGCAAAACAAAACAAAACAAAACAAAAAAACACAAAAAGATTGCTGCATAATTATAATAGCCAAGATTTACCCCCGAGGACAAATGAGAAAATATATCTTTCCTTAACTTGCAGAGGTAGAGGACCATAGGTACGGAATAATGTGTTTACTGTTAGACACAGTGAATGTATTGGTTAGGTTTGCTTAACTGGTTTTTTTTCCCTTTTTAAAAATTCCTTATTACTTATTGGGTAAGGGAGGAGGAAGGTTGTTCAGAAATTGATGTGAAAACATTTTTCAATAAAGAAAATATATAACTTGATGCACAGATGAAAATAGGGTATTTTGGTTGCTGTTTAGTCATTCAGTCATGTCTCACTCTGAAGATAGGGTATTACCATGTCCAAATGACAGCTTCCTCCCGCTTCTTCCTGAGTGCTGTTTTTTTAAAATCACAGAATCTGAATGGGAAGAATCTGAGAGGTCCTCTACTACAATGTTTATCTGAGTAGGAATCTCTTCTATAATGAGATCTCTGACAGTGTCTAGCTTCCTATTGAAAACTTAAGTGATATTTTGTGGACAGAGTTAACGTGGAAATTTGTTTTGCTTGACTATGCATATTTACTATAAAGGTTTTGTTTCTCTTTTTCTCAGTCGGGAAGGCTCAGTGAGAAGTAGAGAAATGCTTATTAATTTGGGGAAGAAAACCTACAATGCTTGGGAACTTGCTATTGTAAGCAACCATTCCATTTCTGGACATTTCCATTCCCAATCCGAAAGTCTAATTGTTTGGAAGTATTTCTTTATACTGAGCCAAAATCTGCCTCTGTGCATTTGGGATGACACCATTAAAATGAGACCTCGCCCTCTGTCCTTTAGTTACATTGAAAGCTACCATGACAGTCTTCCTCCAACAATTTCAAGAAAATAAACTAACTACACATTCCTGTTGTGTAAATTGCCTCCCAGAAAACTTAGAAAAGACCTCTGCATTTAGTAAATAAATGGAAGACTGATTCAAAGTGCTCTAAGGTACCTTAGTAACTAGTGTTCTTCCTGAGGAACTACATAGTTCCTCAACTGTAAAATGGGGATAATGCTACCATTATCCCTCCTGGGGTTATTGTGAAGATCAAATGAGATAATATTCATAAAAGAGCCTAGCACATAGTATCTGGCACATAGTAGGCACTTAATAAATTTTTTCCCCATCCTTCCTCCTGGCCATATGCCATGCTAATTTACTCAGTTTTCATCCATCTCAGCCTCTGCTCTTGATATTTAACACACTTCCTCTTCAAATATCCTCCATCTTTGAAACCTTCATCACCCCGGTTCTCTTAGTACTACTCAGATCTGACAATGGGTGTGGGGTAAGGGTGAAACAGCCACACAAGTTATCAAAACAACAAACCAATAAACATTTATTTAGCAACTCTTATGAGATGGTGGGTTAGGTGTGCATAATGCAAGTTAAATGCCTGACCTCTAAGAGCTTACAAACATTTGAAAAGCTGCTTTAAACTGGATTCTCTGCTCTCTCAGATTCTCCTTTTTCTTTTTTCATTACATTAACTGATTTATTCTTTGGAATGTGTTCATTACTATGAATTCTCTGGTGTTTGATAAGTTGTGTGCTCCGAATAAAAGATTTTTCACATTCACTGCATTTATAAGGCTTTTCTCCAGAGTGAGTCCTCTGATGCTGAACATAGCCTGACCATCCTCTAAAGGCTTTTCCACATTCATTACATATATATGGTTTTTCTCCAGTATGAATCCTCTGATGATTAATAACACCTGAGCTACGACTGAAGGTTTTTCCACACTCATGACATATATAGGGCTTTTCTCCAGTATGAATTCTCTGATGTTTAATAGCATCTGAGCTGTGACTAAATGTTTTTCCACATTCCTTACAATGATATGGTTTCTCTCCAGTATGAATTCTTTCATGTTCAATAAGTAATGAAAACTGATTAAAAGATCTGCCACAGTGATTACATTCATAGGGCTTTTCTCCAGTGTGAATTCTCTGATGTCGAGTAAGGTTTGAACTCTGGCTAAAAGCTTTTCCACACTCACTGCATTGATAGGGCTTCTCTCCATTATGAATTCTTTGATGTCTAGTAACATGTGAGCTATGAATGAAAGTTTTCCCACAATCATTACATTCATAGGGTTTTTCCCCAGTATGAATTCGCTGATGTTTAGTAACATCTGAGCTCTGGCTAAAGAATTTTCCACATTCCTTACATTCATAAGGCTTCTCTCCAGTGTGAATTCTCAAATGTTTAACAATGTCTGACTGATATTTGAAATTTTTGCCACATGCCTCACATTTATGAAGTCTCTCTCCTTCATGACTTCCCTGAAGTTCAACATCTGAGCTCAAACGGAAGCTTCTTTTATAATCTTTAAGTTCATGGCTTATTTCTCCTCCAGGAGTTATCTTGTAAATTACAGTCCTACAAAGGACCTCTCTCTGCCTCTCTAAACTGTCCTGCATTTCAGAGACTTCCATAAACTTTGATCCCTGGGAAGCTTCACTTAGGAATTTTTCCCATACTGTTCCATGCAACTTTCTTTAGTAATTTCTTGCTTTGATGTAGCCTCTTTCTTATTAAAAGTTTTACAATCTGAAATGAGAAACAAAACAGAATCAGACTGCTGGAAGGCAGAAACAGTATCATCAAATTGAAACTCATTTTAAGAAAAGTCCTTATCTCTCACACATTTCCCTCTCCATCTCTCTCCTACATTTCGAGAATAATCATTCATGGAAATATATATGATCATATTATTCCTCTGCTCAAAAATCTTTAGTGACTCCTGTCTGCCTCCTAATTAAAGTTTAAGCTCCTTTGTCTGGTATTCAAAGCTTTTTAAAAGCTGGTACAACCCTGCTTTTTCATTCTTGCTTTATTCCACCACCCTCTGTGCCCTCCACACTCCAGCCAGACTAAAAAAGTTCTTGGGCCCCCAACTATATACTGTGCCCTCCCACCTTCCCGCCCTGGCTCAGGCTGTACCCTTTGCCTGTAATACCTTCCTTCCCCATTTTTGAATCTCTACCCATCCTTTAAAGCCCAATTTTAAAATGGCACCTCCCCCCAAAAAGCTTTCCCTCTTGATAAAAGCCATTCCTCACAAAGCACTTTTTTGGGG
Source organism: Pseudochirops corinnae (assembly GCA_028646515.1). NCBI lineage: Eukaryota > Metazoa > Chordata > Mammalia > Diprotodontia > Pseudocheiridae > Pseudochirops > Pseudochirops corinnae. Next base: position 288,262,397 of record CM053587.1, on the reverse strand, counting down.
TATCTGTATAATAGTAATCACATAATATTATGTACCATAGCTATGTGTGGGTCCCTTATCCTCCTATTACTCTGTAAACTCCTTGAGTTAAGTGATAGTTTTTTATCTAAACTATCTTCCCTAAGGTCTAACACAGGGCTTTGCAGAGAAGGCATGTTAATATATGTTTATTAATTGACCCACTGAGTTGAACTAGACCATCTCTAAAGTCCCTTCCAACTTTTAAGTCCTATAATACTATGAATGAAGTTATTGGAGAGAATTCCAGAACAGAGTGTAAAATAAACACACAGAATAAGGAAAATATATTTGAAGAGAGTGAGAAGGCTGGTCAAGAATATAAAGATATTAAAAGAGATTCTAAACATTAAAATATTGAAGTTTTTCCTGACCTCTGCCTCATAACTTGGACTTGGAAGACAGTTCACTTTTAACACTTACTCTCTGTGTGATCATGTACAAGTCACATAGCTTCTCTGAGACTCAGTTTCCTCATTTAAAGATTTATATTCCATGTTGTAAGAAAGGTACCTGTAAACCTTAAAGAACTATGAAAATGAGTTATGTAATAATAGAAATTAGTTATAATAAGTCATCATTATAATCATATATTGTTACTTATAATTATTTTTATTATAACTCATATTCCTATAATGAGTTATAATGAAAGTTATTATTATAAGTATATATTATGTTACTTACAATTATTTTATCATAACTCATATTTCTGTAGTATTTTAAGGGTTATAAACTATAATCAAGCAAACATTTATTAAACATCTACCATGTGCAAATCAGTGTTCTAGGAACTGGACACGCAAAAACAAAAAACAAAACAGTCCTTCCCCTCAAGAAATTCACATGCTACCGGGGAAACAACATCTATCCATATAAGTAAAGCTTTACTCACTTAAAACTGTACAACTTTGGGGACACAATGTACATACAAGCTAAATAAAAGATAATATGGGAGTGTGGAGACACTAACAGTTAGCCAGAATCAGGAAAGGTCTCTTGTAGAAGGTGAGCTATACTCTGAAGGAAGGTGGACACTACAAGTCAGAGGAAAGGAAGAAATCCAGTACAGGCATATGGGCCCAGCCACTGTGAAGGCACCAAGATGCAAATCAAGAACAGCAAGAAGGCAGATTTGGTTGGAGCACAGAGTGTATGAAGAGAAAGGATGTGTAATGTGCCTAGGAAGGGAAGCTGAAGCCAGATATTTAAAGGCTTCAAATGCAAAACAGAGAAGTTTATATTTTTATATAGAAGTCATCAAGGACCAGTGAAGCTTCTTAAGCCAAAGAACAGCAAGGCTGGGCCTGTGCTTTAGGAATATAACTTTGGCAACTATATGGATAATGAATGAACAGGAAAGTGTGGAAGCAGGGAGACTAATTAGAAGGCTATTATTACAGTACACTTCATCAACTGGCAAAAGGTGATGAGGGCCTAAACTAAGGTGGTGTGAGCAACCAGAAGTGGATGTGAGTTTATGAAGAAAGAATCAATAAGAACTGGGAAATATTTGAATATGGGGGTTAATGAGAGTGAAGAGTTGAGAAAGAATGATGAAGGGAAAAAGCATTTATTAAGCACCTACTATGTGCCAAGCTTTGTGCTAAGGATAACTCTAAGGTTATGTACTCTCAAATCTGAGTGATTGGAAAGATGGTGGTGCCCTCCACAGAAATAGTGAAGTGGGGGGTGGGTTTCAAGAAAAATGATGAATTGTGCTTTGATCATCTTGAATTTAAGAGAACTATGAAATATCTTGCTGGAAACAGCTAACAGGCAGTTATTGATATGGAACTAGAACTCTAGAGACTAGGCTAGATATACAGATCTAAAAGATCTATCTCATCTTACTGAAAAGATAACGGTGAGTAAGATCAGGCCCCCAGGCAAAAGAACTGAACTCTCTGCTCCAGAAGAAGGCAAGATAGTGGGAAGCAGGAGCCAAACAGATGACTTTCCTAGGACATGTGTGGGTAGGGGTGTAAAAGGAGGTGCTATACTATCAGTTGGTTGGGTGGCTGTTGTCCTTTGTTCTCGAAGAGGACCAAAATGACATCACTATGCTAGAGTCAAGTTTCAATGTGTCCAACTGCGGCTGATCAGACCAATACGAGCTCAGAATGCTCTACCATAGGTCAGGCACAAATAGTCTATGCACACATTTGGGGTAGATCCTCCAAATTTGTACATCCTGCATTTCCTTTATCTGTTTCAATTCTACTTTGCTCATAGACCATGGCACCTTCTCTGATGATGGCATGCCATGCTGAGCAGTCTTGTGCCAGTGACTCCCATGTCACATAATCAATTCCAAAGTTCTTAATTGAGACCTTGAGAGTGTCCCTGTATTGCTTCTCCTGACCACCATGTGAACGCTTGTCCTGTGGGAGTTCTCCATAAAATAGTCTTTTTGGCAAGTGTACATTTTGCATTTGAACAACATGGTCAGCCCCTTGGAGTTGTGCTCTCTGCAGTAGAGTCTGAATGTGTGGCAGTTTAGTTCAAGTAAGGACCTCAGTGTCTGGCACCTTATCCTGCCAGGTGATCTTCAGAATCTTCCTAAGACAATTCAAATGGAAGTGATTCAGTTTCCTGGCATGGCTCTGGTATACTGTCCAGTTTTCACAGGCATATCCCAATGAGGTCAGCACAATGGCTCTGTAGACCCTCAGTTTGGTAGTCAGACTGATACCTCTTCTCTCCCACATTTTCCTTTGGACCCTCCCAAACACTGAGTTAGCTGCGGCAATGTGCACATCCACCTCATTATCAATGTGTATATCCCTGAAAAGTGCACTACCAAGGTAAGTGAACTTATCCACAGCATTCAAAACTTCTCTATTTGCTGTAACTGATGGTTCCACATATGGATGCTGTGGTGGTGGCTGATGCAGTACCTGTGTTTTCTTGGTGTTAATTAGGCCAAAATTAGCACAAGCAGCAGAGAACTGACTGCTTGCTACACTATCACAGCCACATCTAATCTCCACATTCTGTTCTGAGTTACAGCTCTTCCTCCTGTTTTTGAGGAGGCACAACTTCAGGGGAAAATCCCAGACCTTCATGAAGTGGGGAAGCTTCTAGCATAAATCTCTCTGAAGCCAATAAGATGTCCACTGCCACTCTGCCTCTTGGCACATATCTTGTCCCCAGAGGTTTAAAGATTAAGGGCCATCCACCATTCCCATGCCCACATACCCTCCAGCCTAGGCTTGGGTAGGAGGCACTTGGGAGCCACAGCAGCATGGGGAAAGAGGAAATGCCTCAAAGCCCTAGTGTAGGTGACTGAGTTGGCTGAAGTGGTTAAGGATACTGATCACTCTTCCACCTTCAGCTTTTCCTTGTGTACATGCAGCACTAATTACACACACACATACTTTCTCTCTCTCTCACTCACTCACCCATATTTGGGGCAAAGGCCCCCCAAGTTCCACCCTGAGTAGGACTCTGTTCTCAGGTCTATATATATAGCCTTCATCTCCCTCTTAAGCTCCAGCCTGATATCATCAACTGTCTATTAAACATCTCTAATTAGATATCTCATAGGTATTTCAAGTTCAATACATCTAAAACCGTGCTCATCTCCATAAAACCCACTCTTCCCCTCCATTCTATCTTCCCATTCCATGCCTTTACAAAATCTATCCCCAATACCCAGAATGTACTTCTTCCTCAAATATGCCTTAGGTCAAGTGCCACATCCTACAGGAAGCCTTTCCTAATATCCTTGGTTTTTACACTCTCTTCCTCCTCAAATTATCATCTATATACTTATCTTTACATATTTTATTCTTCCAGTAGAGTAGAAGTTCCTTGAGGACAGATATTAGTTTTTTTCTTGATTTTGTATTCCAATCCCCTAGCAAAATATCTTACACACAGTAAGTACTTAACATAAATACTGGTTGGATTGTACTGAATCTATTATAGAATGTGCATAAAGAGCTTTACAAACTGTAAAGCACTACATAAATATGGCGTATAAATGACTACATTCTCCCTGTGTAGGATATGTTCCAAGTGTGTTTCATCCTCACCATGATGTCTGATTGCTGCATTAGCACCAAAAGAAGTTCTGTCTAGCCCTGGGGGGTCCATATCTAAAATGAATATTTCACTGCTACTACATCCTCAGGTCCCCAGTGTTTATAGCGGGAACAGTGCACCAACTCAAGCACCCATCATCATGTGAACATGGCAGGGTCAGTCCCCAAACTGGGAACAAATCTGCCCCTCTAACCCCAGTGATTCAGGTTCCTCTTTTTTTCACTACTTTTCCTTGTACTCTCACACCAACCCAAATTAATCCAATAACCTGCATGACTCTTTTCTCTTCTGCCCTTCCTCTAAAGCACTGGGTTTCAGGGCTTCCTGAAACTGATCCCAATTCTCATGAATCCCTGAGCTTAAATGTGACTTCAGACACATGGTAGCTGTGTGACCCTAACCCAGTCACTTAAGTTCTCCTAGACTCAGTTTCCTCAACTGAAGCAAATGGGGATAATATCAGCACCTACCTCTCACAGTTGTTGTGAACATCAAAGGAGATACTATTTATAAAACACTTAGCACAGTGCCTAGTACATGGTAGGCACTTCCCCACCTTCCATTATGCCCACTGAAATCCCTGCTAAGTTGCAAACATTATTTTTCTTCATCCAGAAAACCCTTCTTTTCACACTCTTTCCATCTTCTTTTCCTTGCAGAAATATATCCTTGATTACCTTTTCCAAAGCCAGCTGCCCCTTCCTTTTGTCCTCCCCCCACAAAGGGCCAGAAAGTTAGGCATAGATAGCCCTGTTCCCCACTGCTACCATCACTCAGCATTATCTTCCACTGAGGTTCCCTGCGATCTGTTCAGATAATACAGCACAAGGCTTGTTGCTTTCTGAAGGAGCTTAGTACCTGGCTCAAAGTTTCTCCAACCTGTCTCACCATACATAGGAACATCATTAGACATGTTCATATATCCCTACCCCAACCTCACAATACATCAGCTGCCTTCAATACTAGTCATACTCTGTCCCTGTGAAGTTGATTTCTTAAATTCAATTAAAAAGACTTTCTATTTAGTCTCATTAAATTCATCTTGAACGTCCCTTTAGAGACCTCCTTCCAAGTTAAAATCAAACCATTAATAACTATTTTGGGGGTCAGTCACTCAATTCCAAACTCTTCTAAATGAAATATCACTTAGCTTCTATCTCTTCATCTTACCACAAAAATAAGATGAGGCTGTCAGTTGCTTAGCTCAAGTCTGCTTAAACCACATCTAGCGCATTCCTCTGATCTACTTGCCTAATAGCCACATCACAAAAGGAACTGACATTGTCAGACAGGACCTGTCCCTGATGAAGCCATGACAGCTTTTTGTGGAGAGCATTTCCTGTTCTACATGGAGGGAACCCATACGGTCAGGCCCAAACTACAACAGTGGGACAGAGATTACAACTGAGAATAGGGAAGCTAAAAGGCTGAAAGGTCATGAGGGCTCATTGGGAATAGGGGAATGAGGCAGAAATACTTAAGTATGGAATCTGAGAGATGCAGAGTTTGAGGGGTTATACCATGATCACAGAGGTGAAGTGGAGTCTGGTGGTGTTGAAGTCCAGACTGTGTCCCAGGTGAGCAGCTGAGAAGATGTACAACAGGAGGTAACTCATGCTCTGTCCCCACAGCTGCCATCTCACCTGATGAATGTTCCTGATACTGGGCACAGAGGGTACCTAAAGAAAATGAAAACTATAGTATGGTGAGGAGGAAACTCTAAGTACTACTCTGGTAAAGAGTAATGCCCCAAAATGCTTTCCAACAACTTCAAATCTCAGAAATAGCCCTAAGAAACCAAGCCCAGTAAAAAGAGAATCAGCATCTCATTCAATCCTTGGAGGTAGAAGGAATTAGTACAGAGAAGGGGACCCTGATCAATGAATACAGATCAAAACCTCTTAAATTTGTTCTGTTTAACCTCTTGTATTAAAAGTTATAAAAACAGATGTTTAATACTTGATTTCACAAGATTCTTGAATTCACATATGTGTGCTCCCTCCTCACCTTGGTAGACCAGACCAACAGGTTAAGTCTTCCCAGCTAGCAGGGAACTGCCAGAGCTTGAGTTTCACTGGCTCAGACTCAAGATTCCAAGATTTTCTCTCTTGCCACATTTCTTCCCATGCCTTGTCAGGGAAGGGTTTTAGTGGTGGAGATGCCCACTGATGGTACACATCTCACTGTAATTGTCAATAGGATCCAGATCACCTCAGCCCTTCATTTCAATAATCACAAAGCAAGTTCCCCAGTTTTTTCAGATCAGCCTTCAGTGGGGGGCAAAGAGAGATGACATTTGAAGAACAGGTAAGCTTCCTCAATGATATGAAATCCTAGTGGCTTCATATGAAGGAGGCAGTCTGGAAGTGGAAAGAATTCTAGTCAAGTTCCCAGGAGACCTGGCTGAAGAGCCACCTCATGCCTCTTATTAACAATGTGACTTGAGGCAAGTCACTTGTCCAAGTCTAATTTTTAAATGAGGACAACAGTTTCACTATTGATCCCACTGGATCGTTCAGAGGGAAGTGTGTTATAATATGAGCCTCAAATCCCTAAAGAAATACATTATGAAGAACATATAAAATGACAGATGTGAAAACTCTGTAGAGATAGAGCAGTACACATGTAGTGATCACTAAATCCCAAATGGAGGATGTCAAGATGCAGCAAGAATACCTCTAAGGATGGAAAACTCACTTCTTGAAGCAGTCTACTCCTATTAGCTCTAATTCTTAGGAATTTTTTTCCTCATATTGAGTCAAAATCTGCCCTATGACTTTCACTCATTGCTCCTAATTCTAGTCTCTGGAATCAAACTTATCAAGCTGAAGCTTTCTTCCACATGACTGATGTCCCTTCAGATATTTCAAGGTAGTTATCACATGGCTCTTAAACACTTTCTTCCAGGCTAAGTTTTTCAATTCTTTTAACTAATTTTCATGATGGTCTTCAGACCTCTTGCCTCTGGATTTATTCCAAATAGTCTAATATAGTTCCTAAAATGGGATGCCTAGAACTGGACAAAATCCTCTAGAAGGGGTCTAACCAGGGGAAAATAAACAGATTACTTCCCTGACTCCACCCTGTATATTTTCTATTTATTCAGCCTTAGATCCTATTCCTTTCTTTGGGAGCAATTCACACTGCTAATATTTAGTTTTGTATTGCACTAAAACCCCACGGTTTTTTCACATGAACTGCTTTTTAACCTACCATCTCCATCCTGTAGTTATGTAGTTCACATCTTGAAACAGCAAGACTTTACATTTATCCCATTACATTTCATTTTGCCTGTCCTAATCTTTTTTGGGGGATACCAATACTGTCAACTGTCATCCAACGGAACAGCTATTTTTCCCAGCTTCCCATAACCTTGAAACTAGATAAGCATGGTCTTTTCTCTAATTTATTGATAAAAATGTTGAAATAGGGCAAAGGGCAGCAACTCAAAGCACTCCACTAGAGACTCCTTTCAGTATAACATTAGTCTATTAAGTACCACTCTTTGGATCTGGTGAGAAAACCAATTACAAATCCATATAAATGTACTATCATCCAGCCCACATCTACCAAACTTGGTCACAAGGATATCATGATTTAGTCAAATACCTTGCTAAAATCCATATCCATATATATATAATATATATATATACGCACACATATATGTATATATAACACAATATGTATTATGATTTCTTTCCTTTCTAAGAATTCACAAACTATCACTTTAATAAGATTCTTTAATTTTACCAGGAAAAGATAGCAAGCTAACTTCCCCAGAGTTTCAATAAACTGCCTTCTTTTGAAAATTGAGATGTCCATCAAATCTCTAGTTTTTGTAATATGTCTCCCATTTGCCATGATTATTCAAAAATTATTTATAGCTGCTGATCAAATTGGCAGTTCTTTCACTATCCTAGAATGTATTTCACCTAGGTCTGGTGACAGATCTCATTGGGGACATATATACCTGCCAGATTTAGGGAACTGGAAGGCACAGAAAGAAGAGCCAGAAATGAATAATTTTATATTTCAAAAACAGTTGAGCAACAATTGCAGCACTAATATTTGTGACTGAAACCACAGATTTCTGCCAGGGCTGAAAATGAACCCTGAGAGGACCTACAGTGGACAAGGCTACCAATAATGCCGAGTACTAGAGGAATAACAGAATTTAGAAAATAACCAAGTCCTTGAAGAACTCATTTGTAACTAGGCTCCAGAACTGGAACAGTGCAAAGGGCATTTGATTTGGTGTCAGAGGACCTATTCTTGTTTCCCTCACTTCCTTGCCCCCTCCTCAATTGCTAGAGCCTTCCTTCTCAGATTATCTTCCACTTGGACAGCAAATATCTTTTATGGACAATTTTTTTGCATGTTGCTTTCCCCATGAGAATGTGAACTCCTTGAGGGTCAGCACCTTGTTTTTGCCTTTCTTTGTAGGCTAAGAAATTAGGACCCTGCCTGTAAGCACTTAATGCTTAATGACTGGGTCTAAGTATCTTCATCCATAAAATGAAAAGTTTGGACCAGATTAGTGATGTCAAACTCAAACAGAAACCAGTATCTTTCAGAAGCTTATTGATTTAGAAAATCACAAATTAACATTGTGTTGCACTGTATTGTTATTTATTTTGTTAAACATTTCCCAACAGCATTTTAACCTGGTTCAACCTCACCCCACCCCACCCCACCCAACTCTGGAGCGAATCTGACACTTCTGGACCAGACTATCTCCAAGGTTCTTTTCAGTTTTAAATCTATAAAGCTATGATCCCAATGAAACATTCTTTCCACTATACCATACAGTGCCTGTCACATAGAGTGACTAATAAATACTTGTTGACTTAATATTTGTTAAAAATAAATGACTGAAATAATTCCTTTGAACAGAGTTTTATATTTACCATTCAGATTCTTACAACAACCAAAGAGGAAGCAAAGAAAGGATTACTATCCCCTATTTGGCCAGTAGTCAGTAAGATGGCAGTGGGAATCCAGCCTCAGACACTTACTAGCTGTGTGACCTTGGGTAAGTCACTTAACCTCTGTTTGCCTTAGTTTCCTCAAACTATAAAATATGGATAACAGTGTCTACCACCAAGTGAGATATTTCTAAAGCACTTAGCACAGTACCTGGCATATAGCAGGCACTATATATTTGCTTATTCCCTTTTCCTTCCCAACTTGACCTAAAAGGCAAAGTAGGATGCAGTGGAAAGAGGGCTGAATATGGAGTCAAAGGTCTTGGGTTCAAATCCTTGTTACCATGTAACATCAGACAACTCACTTCAATGCTCCGTGCCTCAGTTTCCTCACATGCAAAACAGTGACTAGGGACACGTTGTGGAAGAAGACAGCCCACTGTAGCTTTAAATTTCTGTTTCTGAAGTTAGCAGCCCAGAAACCAGCTTCTGGCTGCCCCTAGTCTGCAAATTCAAGCGCAGGCCCCTCTCCACTGCCCCGGGGCTATCTATCCAGACCCAGTACTTACTTCAACACTTCCAGAGTCTCTGATTTCTTAGGTATGAGATGCAACCCCTTAGGTGGCTTACTCTTCTAGAGTGGCCATGGCCGCAAAATGCAGCCCCCTCCCTCCGAAAGCAACCAGGCGAGAAGCCTCGGCCCTGGTCATGGGGTTAAGACTGGTCGGCCACATCCGCACACCCACCTCCACACTGCAGGGAGAATAGCGAAGTTTAGCGGCGGAAACTGCATCAACATCAGCCAGCCCATCAACCAGCATTTATGGAGCACCTACGGTGTACTCGGCGCTGGGCTGCGTCAGCCCCACAAAACCCGGCTCCATTCCAGGGACGGGGGTGGGGGGGATCCCGAGACCTGGGGGGTGCGGCCCGGCAGCGACCACGTCCTGCGGAAGGAGGGCTGCCCCACCCCTCCCTACCGGGCGGGGGGAGAAAGCGAGAGGGCGGAAGTAAGGGGAGAGGGGCCGGAGCGCCAGGCCAGGGCAGGCCCAGGGCGGGTGGCCTCGGCCCGCGGGCGCCAGGGTCACCAGCTCCCCCCGCCTGCCCCGCCCTTAGACGGCGGGAGGGCAGATGGGGGGGGACCTCGCCGGCCCCGCCAGGGACACCGACCCGCTCTCTATAAGGCCAAACCGCCAAGCTGCCCTGACCGGAAGTGCGTAGGGAGGGGCCGCTTCCCCGACCCCCGAGCCACAAGCCGCCATTCCTTCCCACAGCGAACATCCGGGAGTGCTCTAGGAATCGTGGATGACTTCCCTCGATGGTCGGGGCATTCATTTAGGAGGGAGCCAGGAACCACTTCCCGTATTGGTTTAGAGAGCACTGTGGCTCCTTGCTGTCATTTATGTTACATATATGTATGTATACACATGTATCACTACTAGGCCTGTATCCCGAAGAAACTGAAGGAAGAAGAGGGACCATATGTACAAAATATTTTACCAACAGCTCTTTTTTGTAATATCAAAGAACCAGAAACTAATGGGATGCCAATAACTGATGATGAGGAGAATGATGATGACAAGTAGTGCTCACTGGGGAACGCTGAACAAATAAGGGTATATGGCTGTAATGGAGTACAATCTCCCTCTTAAGAAATGATGAAAACAGGACGGCCAGGTGGCACAGTGAATAGATTGCTGGCCCTGCAGGTCATGAGGACCCAGTTCAAATTCGACTTCAGACTCATGACACTTAACTAGCTGTGTGACCTTGGGCAAGTCACTTAACCCCAATTGCCTTGCCTTTCCCCCTCCAAAAAAAAAAAGATGAAAAGAAAAGCTAGGTGGTGAAGTAGATAGAGCACTGGCTCTAAGAGTAAGAGGACGAGAGTTCAAATCAGCCTCAGACATTTACTAGCTGTATGACCCTGGACAATTCACGTAACCCCAACTGCCTCACCAAAAAGAAAGAAAAGAAGTGATGAAAAGAATGGTAGCAGTGAAAATTTAGAAGATATGTATGGACTGAAGAGTGAAGTGAGCAGAATAAGAACAGTTTATAGAGTAACAACAACATTGTAAAAACAAATTGTGAAAACATGAAGAACTCTGACAAATGAAATGAGCAACGGTGATTGTAGAGGACTGAGGATGAAGTTTGCTACCCATCTCCTAACAGAGAGATAATTGACCTTGGGTGCAGGATAAGATGTGGCTTTGGGTATGGCCCATGAGGGAATCTGGCTTGGCTATGCATATTTGTTACAGGGGATCAGTTTTTCTTTCCCTCTCCCCCCACAAAGGTCAAGGTAGGAGGGAGAGAAAATAAGAAATTGGTAATAATTTTTTTTAATTTAAAAGTATTTTTCTGTCTCAGATAATTCCTATTTTCTCCAACCTTCTAACTGTGGGTCTCCCTTAACCTTCAATCCTAGAAACTGTTGGGTGGTGTGCTAAGTTCTGAAAAAATTCTATGAAGAAGAACAAAAAAACAATCCCTGCTTTCAAGGAGCTCACTATTGAGAGAGAAAAGCAGAGAGAAGGGAGAAGGGAAGGAAATTAGCATTTATTAAGAGTCTGTTGGGGGCGGAGCCAAGATGGCAGTGTAGCAACAGCAACATATCGCAGCTCTCACATAGCCACCCCAAAATACCCATAAAATAGGACTCTAAACCAATCCTAGAACTCTAAAATGCACAAAAAGATACTTTCCACTAAAGTCAGCTCGGCTATGAGGAACCATATCAGCACTGCGAACC
>CM053587.1:288209464-288250149 GCA_028646515.1 Pseudochirops corinnae | reverse complement strand
CAAGTACATACAGTTAATAAAAATGAAAGACAGTACCTGCCCTCAAGGAGCCTGCACCCTTTTTTTGTATTTTAATACTTTTTCCCAATTAAATATTAAGCCAATTTTTAACCATTTTTTTTTTTTTACCATTTTGAGTTCCAAATTCTCTCCCACCCTCCCTTCCCTCCTTTGTAATTGAGAAGGCAAGCAATTTGATAAAGGTTATACGTGTGCAGTTATGTAAAACAGATTTACATATTAATCATATTGTGAGAAAAAAAATAAAGTTTTTAAAAAGTAGTTTCTATCTACATTCAGATTTCAACAGTTTTTTCCTCTGGCCAGGGAAAGAACTGTTGGAATTTGAATGTAGATCAAAGCATCCTATTTTCACTTTCTATATTTTTTATAGTTTTTTCATTTGTTTTGTTTCTTCTTTTACAACATGATTAATATGGAAATATGTTACATGACTGCACATATATAACCTATATCAAATTTCTTACTGTCTTAAGGAGGAGGGGAGGAAGGAGAAAAATTTGAAACTCAAACTGTTATAAAAAATGAATGTTTAAAAAATGTATTTAACATTAAAAAATCATTCCAAAGATAAAATGATACAATTTTTAAAAAAACCACTATTGCTGTTACTGTGTGCAATGTTCAAGGGGCTTACAGTCTAAAAGGGGAGACCACACACAAGGAATTAGGAAAGGGGAAGGAATAGAGGACGGAGTTCTAAACTCCTCCCATTACATTCCTTTATAGAGGGAAGAAACTGGATTTTCAGCTCACTCCACTTTGTATCTGCTGCTCTGTCTGATTTCAACTCCATGGAAAGAGATGCTCCCAAACCAGGTGTTCTCCCCTCTCTTGGAATGCCTGCTTTCTATTTCCTTTTGTGCGTTGGCTCCTCATATAGAATGTAAGCTCCTTGAGGACAGGGACTGTCTTTTTACCAATTGTATCCCCAGCACTGGGCAGCTGGGTGGCACAGTGGATAGAGTACTGAGCCTGGAATCAGAAAGACTTCACTTCTTGAGTTCAATTCTGGCCACAGACACTTACTAGCTGAGTGACCCTGGGCAAGTCACTTAACCCTGTTTGCCTCAGTTATCATATCTGTAAAGTAGGCTAAAGAAGGAAATAGCAAACCACTCCAGCATCTTTGCTAAGAAAACACCAAGGGGTCACAAAGAGTCAGACATGACTTAACAAACCACAAAATCCCAAGCACTTTGCATGGTGCCTGGTACACAGTAGGCACTTAGTAAGTGTTGATTGACCTGAAGGGGCATCTTGTTCTGTGGAGCTAAGACCAGCCTGGGCGGCAGATGCTTAATGGAAACATTAAGAAAAGTCTTTTTTGTAGAAGGTGGGATTTTAGCTGGGACTTGAAAGAAACCAGGAGATGAAGATGAGGAAGGAAAGAATTCCAGGCATGGGGACCATCAGTGAAAATGGATGTTTGGAACATGGGAGTGTCCTGTAGGAGAGAACAGCAAGGATGCTGATGTCATTGCATCCCAGAGCACATGGAGAGGGAGTAAGGTATAAGACTGGAAAGGTAAGAGGGGGTCAGGTTATGGAAAGCTTTACAAGCCAAGCCAAGGATTTTATATTTGATCCTGGAGGTAATAGGGAACCAGTGAAGTTTATTAAATAGAGAGTTGACATATTCAGATTTGTGCTTTAGGGAGGTCAATTTGACAGCTGAGTAGAGGATGGACTGTAATAGCAAGAGACTTGAGTCAGGGAAATCAAGGCAATGTGGGAAGCAATGAGGTTCTGCACCAGGCTGGTGTCAGTGTCAGAGGAGAGAAGGGAGTACACATGAAAAATACTAAGTAGGTAGAATCTACAAGACTTTGATAATAGATAAGAGTAAGGAGTCCAGGATGACACCTAGGTTGCAAGTCTAAGTAACAAGGAAGTTAGGAAGAAGTATGTATGGGGCTAGGGGGAAGATAACAAGTTCAGTTTGGGACATGTTGAGTTTAAGATGTTGATGGGACATTTCATGACGTCCAATAGGCAGTTGAAGATGTGACTAGAAATCAGCAGAGGTTAGGGCTGGACAAGTAGACCTGAGAATCATCACCTAAAAGTGGTAACTGAATCTATGAGAATATAGATCACCAAGTGAAATGGTATGTAGAGAGAGAAGAGGGTCCAGAAAAGAGCTCCCTGAGAGACACCCACTCTTAGGAGGAATAATCTGGATGAATATCCTGTAAAAGAAATGGACAAAGAGCAGCCAGAAGGAGAAGCAGGATAGGTTAGTGTCCTCAAAACTTAGATAGAAAAAAGATTATCAAGGAGAATAGAGTGATCTTTATCAAAGGCTACAGAGAGCTCAAGTTTGAGAAAAAGCCATTAGATTTGTCAATTAGGAGATCATTTGTAACTTTGGAGAAAGCAATTTCATGCTGAATGATGAGGTTAGATGCCAGACTGAAAAGAGTGAAAGAGGGGAAGTATCAGTTATAAAAGGTCTTCTCAAGTTTAGTCACAGAAGGGAGAAATGTGGGATGTAAGCCACTGGGCTTACATGGATGGCATGGATGGATCAAGTGAGGGTTTTTTGAGCATGAGGGACACATGGGCATAGGAAAGCAGCAGTAGGTAGGAAAAGAATGAATATGAGAGTGCAGAAGATGAGTGTACAATTTACTGGGAAAGATAGGACAAAACAGCATCTTTGTGCATGTATAAGAGTTTGCCTTAGCAAAGAGAAATGACACTTCTTCATTGGAGAAGGCAAGAAGGCAGAAATAGTAGCAAAAGGCATCTGGGTGATGTAAGATGAGGGAAGAAAAGGCAGCTCTTGAAGAATGGCTTCAGTTTTTTCAGTAAAATACGAGGCAATGTTCTCAGCTGAGGTGGAGGGAAGGGGAGCTTTGAGGAGGGATGAAAAGGTTTGGAAAACTACTATGTTGATTCAGGGAGTGAGCTAATTAGCAAAATATTAAAGGATTGTTTTTTCCGATGAGAGCCCAGTTGAGATTATGTTGTTGCTCATCCTTCATTTTTTTGAAGAGAACCAATGGCAAGGTAGATAGTTAGGTATTATGGTCTTGTCTCGGGCTAGTTAGATGATGTGATTGTGGCTGAGTACAAGAACACACCTGTTTCTGTGGGAATGGGTCTGAGGGCAGTGGCTGGGATCCCATCATATGGACACAGCTGCTGTTTCTGTGGGAACTAAGAGTTCAGGGACATACCTGTTGTAGTGAGCAGAGAGGCATATATGAAGCAGTAAGGACATTGGCGGGGGGGGGGGGGGGCTAGGTAGATACAGTGGGGCTTGTAATGAAGTTAGAATATTGGGGCTGAGGACAGCTTTCTTAGGATTCCATCACTAAGAGATAGGTACTATTATTATCCCAATTTTACAGTTCAGGAAACACAGACAGAGGTTGAGTTACTATTCAAGAAGATACAGGTAGTAAGTGATGTCAAGTTTAAATCCAGGCCTTCCTGACTCCAAGTCTAGCATTCTATATACTGTACCACCTAGTTTCCTCAACTACAGGAGTGATAGCCTGGGAAAAAAATAAGAGGTGTAAGGATTGGAAGTCACAGTGAGGACAAAGAACAGGGTTTGGGGCTTCAAGGCAAAGAGAGAGCTGGAAGAGCCACAGATTATGATCAGTAAAGGGAATTTCAGGGTTTGTGAACGATGGAAGTAGAATATTTGTGGGTGATGGCAAGATCAAGCATATGACTCTTTCTGTGTGTAGCTGAGGTGGGGTGGAGTGGGGCATGGAAAATTAATAAATTGAGGAACTAGGAAGTCAAGGTGTTTGAGGGAGTATCATTATGTATGATGAAATTCCCCCAGTACAAAAGTAAGAGTTAAAAAGGAAAGAAGAGGGACGGCAGTGGCTGAGGAGGGAAGATGGACGATTTTCAGGCTTCTGAGGAGACCTCTTTTGTGGTTGATGAAGTGAGTAACATTGTAAAAGAGGCCATAGAAAGCGCAATTGATGGTAATGCTTATCAACACAGCAAAGTCAATCAGTGGACCACAAATGTCGTGGAACAAACTTTAAGTCAACTTACCAAGTTGGGGAAACCATTCAAGTACATTGCGACCTGTGTGATCATGCAGAAGAATGGAGCTGGGCTGCACACAGCAAGCTCTTGCTTTTGGGATAACACCAGTGATAGAAGCTGCACCATGAGATGGGAGAATAAGACCATGTACCGTATAGTCAGTGCCTTTGGATTGTCCATTTAACTTTCTTGGAATTGTATGGCCTCCTCATTTTTTTTCAACCATTTCCATTCCATGGTCTATCTACATACTGTGAATTCAGCAAAATTTTTAAAGGTTTTAAAAGTATCTTATACTTTGAAATGTAGGAGAAAAAAAGTCCAAAATGGCCACACTGTCACATGGGTTGCACACTTCACTTTGTTTACTGTAAGATGACATCCACTATTGTTACTTTGTCTTAATTATTCAATACTTCTAAGTATTCAGAGGTGCTAAAAATGAAATCTGCCACAGCATGACCCTTTTTCTAATTTCTGAAATGATTTCTATAACACACTAACGTCCCACTTTATACTTTTCTTAGTAGAATAATAAATTATTAAAATTTTTTTAAAAAAAAGGAAAGAAGGGTGTCCTGGAGGTGAGTCAACAATAATTACCAAAATTCCGAATGGGTGGTGGTTATGGAATGAAATATGGAACTTCAAAGGAGGTCACTGAACAATGGTGATAGTGGATGAACCTGCAAGTGGTAAAGGAGCAAAGAGTCTTCCAAAGAGTAATGAGTGAAAGTACAACCAGCGCTGGAAAGGATGACCAGGAATATGGTCATGAGGGGCACAGGTCTCAGGGAAAGCCAGAAGAGTGGGAAATGAAAGATATTAAGATGAAACCAAGTTTGTTACCTGTGGTGCAAGCAGTCCAGAGATCACAGTGAAAGGGATGGGTAGCTTTAGAATAGGACATTGGGTTGAGGGGAATTAGAAAAAGGTAGCAGGTACTAGGAGTCAGAGAAGATGCTTTGAATAAAGACAAACCAAGGATTCAGCATCACTTGGATGGAGAAGGCGTAACAAGGTATAAGTTTGTTAATCACTCTCAGATGAGTTCAGGTGAATGATGTTTATATATCAGTAGGGGTTTGACCATAGGGTGTAGTACTTTCAGGGTATTAGGAAGCTCAGTGAGGAGAACCAATGGTTTTATCTGTTTTTCCTACAGGGAGGCCAGGCCAGGAGATAGGCAGAGGGAGGTCAACCTCTGAGCAGCTATTCTCTTTGACTCTAGGGGCAGGGACAAGGACCCAGGAAAAAGGAGGATGAAAAGTAGAAGGAAGGGTAGGATGCCAGGAAGAGCCAGCTATTTCAATTTATAGGTTTTAAGAATGACCTTTGGGGCAGCTAGGTAGTGCAGTGAATAGAACACTGGCCCTGAAGTCAGGAAGACCTGAGTTCAAATCCCAAATCCAGCCTCACACACTTAACACTAGCCATGTGACCTTGGGCAAGTCACCCCAATTGCCCTGCCCTCCCACCTCCAAAAAGCCAAAAAAAAAAATGACCTTTAGTAGTAAGGATTTTGTGGACCTTTAAAAAAATTTCAATTTAGTACTTGGTATCATGTGAATTTTTTTGATGTCTGTGATTAATAAATGATATTTAAAACTTCTAACTATCTGTCCAATCCTGCATATCCCAGTTTCTACATGCCATGCATCTAATCAAAGGTTTATTAAGCATATACTGTATGCAAAACATATTGGTTTTTAATAAATGCTCATTAAATGAACAAGAAATTAAATTTTTCGATTAGGTCAGCCCATGGTCATTTGGTTGGTCTTTGAATACTTTTAAATTTTACCTTTCTACCCATTAAGTTGTCATCCAATTCAAATTTCACAGTCATAAACACATAGCACCATAGGATAAGTGAGTTGGCTCCAAAATAACTGACTCATCTAGAACAAAGGTTAGGATGGTTTGCCTAAACCACTTGACACTTGGTAAAACTAGAATTGGAATATTATACTCCCATTTATAGATCTATTAGTATTTCTATCCAGTGGAAATTAGAAGATAAGATAGAAACTATTTCACAATGTAATTTACTTTTAAAAATGAACAAGTTTTTTATTAAAATTTCTTTACATGATGCCCCAGTTGATGCTATATAAGTCAAACTTGGAAAAAATATGGCTTCTGCCATATTGAGGAGTATACAACAGTTTAGGAGATCTCAACCTAAAATATTTTCTTTGCTCTGACTTCTTTGACTAAATTCATTACCTTCATAGATTTACTTTGGTGTCAATTTTCTGTTACCAATTTTCTACAGTTTTCTATCTGTCTCTTGGTTGTGAGCTCCTAAGGAAGGCTCTTTCAGATTCACTATTCCAAATTATTTTTCCCCTTTGGAAATTTTTAAAAAATATTCAAGATCTTAATTCTGATCAAATTTTGCTGCATACCTATCATACCTATCACTCATTGGGCTTCTATCTAGTATGAAATTTCTGATAACTAATAACATCTTAGCCCTTACTGAAGATTTTCCCACACTATGTTCAAAGGACTTTCTTCCAATGTTAATTATCAGATGGTTGAAAACATCAGAGCTACTGAATTTTTTCTCACATACTTTACAATTACAGGGCTTCTCATCAGTATGAATTCTGATGCTAAATTAGATTTTAGCTTCTGGTTTTTCTGAATATTTTCATTCATAGGGTTTCTCTCCAGTATGAACTCTTGCACTGAAGATTTGAACTGCAATTAAAGGATTTTCTTCAAATACTATATTCATAGTTTCTCTTCATTGTAAACTCTCTGATATACAAGATCTAATTCCTAGCTGGTGTTTCCCCTCCTTTGTCATATTTACAGGGTTTTTCGTTTGGTATGACTATGTTGATGATTGATATCATGTATTAAGTAAACTCTGAAGATTTTCTCACATATTACATTTATAGGGTTTTCCTCCAGTATGAATTCTGTGATGTCAAATAAATAGTGAATTCTGATTTTTTTTTCACATTTATCACATTCAAATAGTTTCTCTGTAGTTTAAATTCTCTGATGACTAATAACACCCCAGGTTCAACTGAATGCCTTATCACATTTATATGGCTTGACTTCACTATGAATTCTCTAGTGTTGAAGGTTTGCATTTGGATTGAACACTTTTCCACAGATATTATATTCATAGAGTTTATTTCCAGAGTGAACTCTATGATCCTAAAGAAGATGTGAGCAGCAAATGAAGACTTTTCTACATATATTACAATTCATTCATAGGGTTTTTCTCCACCATGAATCCTCTGATAGAGGATAAGATCTGAATCCTTAATGAAGGCATCCCCACATTCACTGCATTTATAGGGTTTTCCTCCAATGAATTCTCTGATGCTTAATTAGTAATGAGCTTTGATTAAGGTTTTTCCTACACTTTTCACATTCAAATAGTTTTTCTCCAGTATTAATTCCATAATATTCAATAAGGACTGCATTCCTACTGAAAACATTACCACATTAATTGCATTTATAGGGCTTCTCTCCAGTATGAAATCTCTAATGTCGATGAAGACCTGTATTTTGAACTGAAGGCTTTATCATATTCATAAGGTTTTTCCCCAGCATGAATTCCTTGATGTTGGGAAATATGAAAACTCTGACTAAAGATTTTTCCCACAGGTGCTTTTGAGGGGACAAGGGGTGAAAAAGAGATGAAGAGAGGAGGGGGGAAGGGATGAGAATGAACCTGTGGCTCCCATACTAGAGACCTTAATTCTACCTGCACCAGGAGAAGATAGAGAGGGGAGAGGAAGGAATGGGGGGATGGGAGGACCTGGGGTGGGAGGAGGGAGGTAGGGACCAAGCCAAGCTGAAGGCCATGTCTGGGTGCAAGGACTCTCTGCCCTTCTCTGCCCTTCCCAGGGCATTTACACAGTTACAGTCTGGCCTCAACCAGGTCTCTGCCTCAGTTTCTCTTATTATAGGTTTCAGTCTTGCCCCCAGGGCTCCTGCTGCGGCTGGTGCTCCTTGGGGATGCTCTAGGAACCATGGAGGACTCAGCCTCAGTGGTCGGCCAGGCTGTATTCTATTAGGAAGGGAAGGTTGGATCAGAGAAAAGTAGCAGGGAGGAAGGAGGATGGGAAGGAGGCCATTAGCAGTCTCCAGGGCTGGAAAGCCCCCTGCATCCTGGATTTCCTGCAGATGCTGCTCAAGTCACACCTTCTACTGTTGTGCAGAGAATAAGAGCAAGCCAAGACCTGGTTTCAAGGTAAATTTAGATGTGGATTTATTGATCAAGCTTGCTACTACCCGAGTGTTCAGCACTCAAATGGGCAGTAATCCATTGGTGTACAGACTTTGGTTATAAAGGCTAAAACCACAAAAACCACAATCAGGGAGGGGAGCTAGCAGAAGCCATGATGTACAGAAGCAAAGAACAGCCATTTGTTAGATCTATAGCTTAGGGCTAATTTTGGAATATGGCTCAAGGGTACAAGGGTGCAACCTTCCTGTGACCTGTGGGTCCCTCCTAAAACTGGCTAGAGGGCACAGGGTGGAGGGCTGTAGTCAGCTTTCCAGAGCAGGATGAAGGGTCATGGGGTAAGGGGGACTGGAATTCCCCAGAACAGGCCGGGGTCATATTTCAGGTGAAGGGTGTGGGGACCCTGCTTGGTCAGCAGAACAAGACAGGGTGGTCCCTAGATAAGATCTTTGCACCATAATGAACCTTATACAATATAATGATTCAAGGAGAATATATAAAATACTGATTGGAGAAGAAGGGGTCAGGGAACTATGCCTTGAGCAATATGCCCAGGCATGCCTTGAGCAGTTTCAAGCTATAACAAAATGTAGGATAGGGACAAAGACAGAAATATAAAGGGGGCTTAATGGTGGGCTACAAATCAGGTGGTGTGCAGTGACCTGGGATTTCGGTTGATTTGGGTTTCTGTACAATACTACTAGAGGCCTTTCCTTAGTCCCTTCCACTGCTGCAGGCCCCTTCCCCTTCGAGGTCTTACTAGACTGGGAGCTCCTTGAGGGCAGGAACAGGGTTGTGGTTTTTTTTTTTTGCCTTTCCTTGTATCCCCACCACTTAGTATGTAGTAAGTCTCCAATAACTGCTTATTGACCAACTTACCAGGGAGTGGTTGGAGAATCACTGCATGTCAAAGCTGAAAGGGACCTCTCTTTAGTCCTGCCCCAGGCCCAAACTTCAGGAGAGCAAAACATTCCAAATTCCAGGAATCCTTGCAGATGCAAGCCATTCTGCCACCTTTGGAGGAGTTAGACTTGCTTTCCTGTTTCCATGCTCATCCCCCAAAAGAATGTAAGTTCTTGGAGGACAAGAACTTTTAGTTTTTGTTTTCGTATCCATAATAACTTGTGCAGGACCTGACACATTCTAAGTGCTTAATAAATATTTGCTGACTTGAATAAAATACTTCATCTTTATCTGTTGTTTCAAGGTTCATAAAACAATATAAATCACAACAGTGAGTTGAGTAGTTGAAGCACTATCCCTATTCTGTGGAACAGAAAAACTTCAAGTGAAGGGTCATCCCTCTCTGGATAAGGTCCAGTATGTCAATGTCCTTCCTAAAGCAGTAGAATTGATTGATTAGTATGGGAATGATAGATATATCCTTTGACCCAGAAATACCACTATTAAGTCTTTCCCAAGTCATAGGATACATGAAAAGTGTTGAGGATATTACAGAACTATTTTGTTTCTCTGCCCAGTACACAGATTTATCGCCTTTCCAGGTACCTACAGAAAGAACAGGCCAAGCAACTGTTGTTGGCCTTTGCAAGATGCCAGAGAGCCAGGAAAGTGATACAGAGTTAGAGAAGAACAAATGCCTGTCATATCCAGAGGACTATAGATTTTTGAAGTTAGAAGGGACCTCTGAGATCAACAATTCTAATTCCTTCAATTGATGTGTAAGGAAACAGAACCAAATAAGTTATATGACTCACAATCACAAAGTGATTCAGGAGGCAAAGTCAGGACTAGAACCCAGGTCTCTAGATATGTAGTTCACTGCTCCTTCCTTTTAACCACACTGCCCTATCACACTGTAACAAGCTATTCTTTCATGAATTCTTGTGCTGAATAAGATGTGAGCTCCAATTAAAGCCTTTCCTACATTCAGTGCATTCAAAAGACTTTTCTCCACTGTGGATTCTCTGATGCTGAAAAAAGCCTAAAAATACTTTGAAGGCTTTTCCACATTCATCACATTCATAAAGCTTTTTTCCAGAATGAATTCTCTGATGTTCATTCATTAAGGAATGAATTTTGACTGAAAGTTTTCCCACATTCATAGGGTCTCTCTCTAGTGTGAAATCTCTAATGTCTAACAACATCTGAGCTTACCAAAGGCCTGCTCACATTCTTTATACCCATAAGGTTTCTCTTCAGTATGAATTCTCTGATGTTGAACAAATCCAAACCATAATCTAAAGGCTTTTCCACAGTCATTACATTAAAAGAGTTTTTCTCAAGTATGAAATCTTTGAAGTTCAACAGCATCAGGCTGACAGTTAATGGTTTGTTCACATGTATTACACTATTAAGGTTTGTCTCTAGTATGAATTCTCTGATGCTTTAACATCTGAACTTCCACTGAAGGCTTTTCAACATTCATTAGATTTGTTTGTGTTGTCTTCAGGGATGTTGCCTCTCATCACCATAATGAGGCAGTTGTCAAAATTGCTTGAATAGTTTTCATAAATTCAAAAGATTTCTGGAACTTGTATGTAGGGCAAACCATGTTTGTGTTGTTGCTCTTGAAAAAATGCTTTATGGTCCCCGTTTTACTAAGAGGAACCTGTCACTCGTGGTTCTTCATTAGTGAGAGTAACCTCAGACATTTATAGAGTGATTGTTTAAGGAAATGGAATTTAATCAGTATGTGAAAAGTTGTGCTCATTTCGACGTTTACTAATGTCACCTTTGCACCTCAGTGATGGGACTGCCCCCTACTGGTTTTGCATTGCACATGAAGAACTGCCCTTCATGAATTTAGATTGTAACAATCCAAAGAAAGACCAGGGTCTTTTCTGTGGATCAAAGGGGGGGAATGAAGAAATTGATTCATTGAGGATCCCTACTGTATTCCAATCAATCTTAATTAATTAATTTGATATGATGGGGGTAGTGATATAAGTTCTGTATATTTGGCCCCAGAGCTATTAGCTGCAGATGGTAAGGTCACTTGCATAATCGTAGGAAGCTAGCTAGAGGCCCTCCACTCTTGTTTCTCCTCCTTGTCATGGTGACCAAGCACAATATGGTGGAGGTGATTCAACTATATGGAAAGATCCCAAAATTATTTTTCTACCTCTGGACCATTTTCTCTCATCCAATATGAGAAGGGGTCCATCTTATGACCATCTTACAACCACCTAGATAGTAGAGATGCCCTATGCTTCACCCATCTTATGACCACCTAGTCAGTCGGAAATATTTCCTGCCTTGTCTAACCCATTACTCTGCTGATACATTGTTTTGATTATTTTAGCCTATGTATCATATGCCAGCCAAGGAGTTATTCTGTATTTGGTATTGCTGTCTAAATATGTAACCCTATAAAAATAGGGCCTTGGAATGGGGGTACATCTCAGATTGTGAGGAGGATCTAAAGTCCAGTTCATTAGAGAGGACCATGGACCTTTTAATAAAGTGACATTGGCTTAGAGTTCTGCCTCAGTCTCACTTATTATAGGTTGGATAATTTTTTATCTCCACAGTCATTACACAAAATACAGAATAAAATTAAGTACAAAAAAGTAATTACAAAAATGGAAACAATATCAATCTGATTTTCTCGTTTTGAATTAAACTCCAAAATATCCTTGAGAATTCAACAAATAGACCAGACTAATACTCAAGCATCATTACAAACAGAACTATTGCCCCATAATACTTAGACAGAACATTAACCTATAATATTTTAAAATGTGCTTTTAATAGATGTCACCAGGCTGAATAGTTGTAATATCCAAACTACATAAATTGAAAAGTTTTCAAAATACAGAGACCTAGTAGGAGAAATTAAAGCCATGTGGGGAGAAACAGTATGGAATAGAGGATGGAAAGTTGACCTTGAAGTCAGGATGATGTAGATTCAAGTTTTACCTTTAACACAAACTATAACTGTACAAGCCTAGGCAAGTAACTATTCAGTACAACAAGCAGTTTTGCTTTAAGAGCAAAAGTTGCCAAAACATTGCTAGAGAAAGTCCCTCACAGAAAGCTCCCTAAATCAACAAAATAAGGGCGGCTAGGTGGTGCAGTGAATAGAGCCTGGAGTCAGGAGGACCTGAGTTCAAATCCAGCTTCAGACACATAATGCTAGCTGCGTGACCTTGGGCAAGTCACTTAACCCCAATTGTTCTGCCTTCCCCCTCCAAAAAAGCAAAAAAAAAAATCAATGAAATCACAGTTTGGCAATAAAATAAAATGAAAATAAATATGTAGAAACACAACAAGGTATGTGTCATACTTTTTCATCTTGTCTTCTATTGTCCCAAAGAAGTTTTCAACAAATCTATAGAAGATGAGCTTAAATATCAATATTCTTATTCAGTTACAAAAAGTTGTCATTTTATCTACTTGTGCAGTAGTTCATAGGGCATTAAATATAAAACAACAGGGGCAGCTAGGTGGCACAGTGAATAGAGCACTGGCCCTGGAGTCAGGAAGACCTGAGTTCAAATCCAGTCTCAGACACTAAACACAAACACTAGCCGTGTGACCTTGGACAAGTCACTTAACCCAACTGCCCTTGAAAAAGCTATCTATCTATCTATCTATCTATCTATCTAAATATATATATACTTATATATATAAAAGAGCAATATCAAAATAGCGACTTGCCTTTGAACTTTTTCTATATGAACTCTGTCCAAAAAGATGAGTAGAACAAGATAACAATAATAACTTAAGGGTAGGGAACAGCTAAGTCAATCAATCCTAAAATCATCCTACCACACTTAACTTAACCAGGTAAGAATGCCAAATAAACTAAACAACCAAAGACCTTAGATTACAGGCAAAGAGTCCTTGATCAATTCTGAAATCTTTGGAAGCTATTAGATGAAATAGTGACATTGCATAGGAAATCTTTGAAAATTGAGAGGAGACTGATCATTTTTTGTGGGGCTTATATAAAAACAATAAGCTAGCTTGGAACTAAGCTTTTGAGTACCTGGAAACTTAGTGGTGAAAGCCTTCCAGTCAAGCCCCTAAGAAGTAATCATTTTGGGGTGAAAAGAAAAAAGAACGCTCTGGCCTTCATCCTTGACGAGAGACAGATGGTGTGAACTTTAGAGGATTAGAGATTTCTGGCTGTCCTATCAGTGTCTTCAGAATAGTTGATGCAGTTATAATCATTGGGAGGCAAGGTCAAACTAGATATAATAAGGAAAGGTAGCTTCAAAATTCTACAAGGAGCCCAGTAGAGAAGTGACACCATGCCTAAGGGGAACTTTATGGGTACCCAGGAAGGGGAGAAAAGAATGTCTGGAAACCAAGGACTTTAAGTCTTACTACCTCTAAACCTGAGCCTACTTTCAAAAGGTCTTTATATGTACTTGTGGGAGAGTGAATCCACAGACTTCTAGGGGGAGTACTTTGTATCAATCATTCTTACTATATCACCTCAGTAAATAGCTTCCTTTAAACAAATTTTTTTTCCATTTCTAAATTTTCTCCATCCCACTTCCACATCCTCCACACATTGAAAACGCAAGAAAAGCAAAACCCACTACAAATATGTATAGTAATACAAAACAACCCTCCCCCCCCCCGCCCGCCAATTAGCCACATAGAAAGGAGAAGAGAGGGAAGGAGAAGAGAGGAAAAAAGTAAAAACATGCTTTGATCTGTACTCTGAGTCCATCACTACTCTATCTGGAAGTTGATAGCATGTTTTGTCATAAATCCTTTGGAATTGTAGTCAGTCATTGTGTTGTTTAGAGTTCCTAACTCTTTGGGAGTTGATTGTCTTTACAATATTGTAGTCGTTGTATAAATTGCTCTCCCAGTTTCTCCTCACTTCAGTTTGCATCAGTTCACACAAGTCTTTCAGGGTATTCTGTTACATCTATTTACCATAACTTGTCCAGTCATTCACTAACTGATGGGCACCCTCTCAGTTTCTAATTCTTTGCTACCACAAAAAAAAAAAAAAAAGCTGCTAAAAATGGTTTTGTACATATAGGACTTTTTTTCTATTTTTTGATCTCTTGAAGGTATAGATCTAGTAGGTATTGCTGGGTCAAGGATATGCACAATAATTTTTGGGGGCATAATTTCAAATTGCTTTCCAGATGGCTGGATCAGTTCACAACTCCACTAACAGTGCATTAAAATGTCTGTTTTCCCACAGTCCTCCTAGCTTTTGTAATTTTCAATTTTTTGTCAACTTAGACAATCTGATGACTGTGAGGTGGAACTTAGGAGTTGTTTTAATGTGCATTTCTCTAATTATTAGTCATTTAGATTTTTTTTTTTGTATGGCTGTTGATAGTTCGGATTTTTTTTCCCTCTGAAAACTGCCTATTCATATCCTTTGACCATTTATCAATTGTGAAACAGCTCTTATTCTTATAAAGAAAATAACCTCTTTCTAAATGCTAACTAAAGCTGGCAAATATCAACTGATAATCGAAGGAGTGGGGAGGGAAGGAGTTCAATTTACATACACTGTTTTGTTTGTTCCAGAAGACAAGGTAGAAGATGAACAAGAGACACCAAACTGGGGTTGGATAGGGAAAGAGCCATTTGCAGTTTCCATGGCTACCTGCTATCTACACTGACACCCAGAGAAGACAGACCCTTCCCAAGTATCAAAGCCCCTCACTGAATGACTGGACTGTGATTTCTACCTTACTCATTACTGCTTCTCATTTACCTATAATCTCTCTAGGTCTCTCCTCCTTTGGTTCCCCTAAGATAGTGGTTCTCAACCTGTGGGTTATATTCAATTTAAATACATCCTGTATATCAGATATTTACATTACAATTCATAACAGTAGCAAAATTACAGTTATGAAGTAGCAACAAAAATAATTTTATGGTTGGGGGTCACCACAACATGAGGAACCATATTAAAGGGTTGCAGCATTAGAAAGGTTGAGAACCACTGCCCTAAGAATTCAGGCCCTTTCTCCAGTTGGATGGCCATATCTTGCTCAGAAATTGGGGATTCTGCTCAGAAGGAATGAACTGGTAAATGAACCATCTAAATTATCTTCCTAACTGGTCTCCGAACCTTCATTTTCTTTAGCCTCTGAAATAGCTTATAAATTTCAGTTTCTTTTTGTTTGACATTCAAGGTCCTCCACAATCTAGTACCTTAACCTCAAGTCATTCACTCCAGTCCATCCTATTCTCTGCTGCTAACGTAATTTTCCTCAAGCACAATCTGGTTATGTCAGAGGCAACTAGGTGGCACAGCTGAAAGAGGAACTCTTACTGGTTTTGTTAGTGTCTATCAGGAGCTGCCTTCTTGACTTGATAATTTCTTGGGCCATTCTATATTTGGGCTGCAAGCAGTAAATCTTAATGTTCCACCTTATATCTACAGCCAGTAAAAGTCATTCTCTTTTTAATACAATAGTGTCTTAGTTGCAGTGAACCAAGTCTCCAGAGTGAGAATGATGGGACAGATTAAACAAAAGTCATGGATCAGAGGGAAAATGGTGATGAGGAAAGTGAAGATAGCCAAGGCTGGGGATGAGAAAATGAGTGGACAGAGAACTGAAAGGGCTGAGTATCATAGTGAAGATCAGAGAAATAGCAGCGCTTCTCAATGCTGAATATGAAATGTATCCCAGGTGCCCAGAAGCTAACAGAGAGGGCGGAATGGGGCACAATTCCTGAGCTGGTCTCAGGACTTCCAGATTTCCAGTGCAACCTATGAGGATTCACAGCTGACACCTGGTTAAATGAAAAGCATATCAGGGTAAGGAATGTGATTTAGAGATCAAAACTTCAGCACCCAGCAACATCCCAGAAGGACTGGGAAAAGTGACCTAGATAGATTCTATCATTCCAAGGGTAACTGAGATTAGTGCAGCAGGGTTGAAACAGAAAAAGAAACAAAAGAACAAAAGCAAGTTAAATAACCAAGCTGAATTAAGCAGTTACAAATCTAAATACATGTTTAACTGATATGAAGCTAATAAACCAAGACTTAATAGGGCATAGGAAAAAATATAGAAAAGTTTTCTTAACACTTGCAATCTTGTGCTTGGCACATAGAAGGTTTTCAAAAATATTAAAGAATCTTATTAATTGAAAGGAACCTGAGAGATGATCTAGTTCAACTCCATTTTACAGATTAATTTAAACCCAGAGCAGTAAAGAGACTTGCCCTAGGTGTTAATTTAGTGCCAGTGTCCAAGTCTCCTGATCATATACAGTGTGTTTTCTACTATCCAACACAGGGGGACCCCTATATTTTTTTGTCCAAATCCCAGAAGCAAAATTAAGAGACCACAGGTAATGGAGAAGCAAAACTACTAAACAATTTAGAATTTATATGTGTTTGTATCTCATTCATTTACATATTAATTAATACAAAAAACACTCCTCAAATACCTAATACATACCAAGAAAGATAGAAAGTTTAGGTAAGACAGAGTACCCGTTTCTCAAGAAACTTACACTCTTATAAGGGGATGAGACATAAACAGAGTTGGTCAAAATGTTATGAATCATTGAATCCAGGTTTGGAAAGTAAGTCAGAGTCTTTCTAATCTTTAGGGGTTCTTAACTTTTTTGTGTGTTACAAACTCCTTGAGCAGTCTGGTGAAGCCTAAGGTAATGTTCTCAAAATAGTGTTTTTAGTGCACAAAAAAATACACAGATTACAAAGGAAACCAATTATATTGAAATATAGCTATCGATTTAAAAAAATGCTAAAAGACCTAGGTTAAAAACCCTGGATCTAAAGTAATCTAATGTAAGCAAGATGACAGATTTAGATCTGAAAGAGACCTCAGAAACCATCTAGACCAACTAATTCTCTCTACAATATCCCTCAAAAGTATTCATTCCTCACTTGAAGAGCTCCATAGCTTTCATCCTTTCCACAAGAATAGCACTATATCAAATACTTTGCTAAAATCTAGGTAAATTATGTCTACAACATTCCCTTAATTTGTCAGTTCAATATCCGTCTTTAATACACAGCTCAAGCATCATCTTCTATGTGAAGCCTTTCCTGATGCCCTCAACTGCTAGTGCCCTAGTGTCCTCCCTCGCAAGCTACCTTGTAACTTCTTTATTTTTGTATTAGCTTTATATGACATATATATATATATACACGTATATGTATGTATACACACATAAAACATATTCATACATCCCCAATTAGAATGTGATAATAAGAAAAACAAGACAAAAACAATACTCACAACTACCCTGCACAAGAAAAACGGTTGCTAGCATTTATATAATTTTTAAGGTATGCAGAGCATTTTGCAAATATTTTCAATTTATCCTCAAAACCACCCTGTGAGAGAGCTGCTATCATTACCCTAGTTTTGTAGAGGAGGAAACTGAGGCACAGGTTAAATGATTTGCCCAGGGCCAGATAGCTAGTAAGTGTCTGAGTCTGGATTTGAACACAGGTCTGTTTGACTCCAGGTCTAGCATTCCTATCTACACTGCCTCCTAGCTGCCTCTGTAAGTTCCTGACAACGACTGAAATGAATTATTTCATTCTTTGTATTTGTATCCCAGGTGCCTAGCCTGGCCTAGTGGGCATTTAATATTTATTGTGTGACTGATAAAGTCATGCTGGCTCTTTGTAATCATCTCTTCCTTTTCTAGATGTTCACTAATCATCTCTTTAATGATCTGCTCTAGAATTTTCCCAGGAATTGAAGTCCATACTGCTCTCTTCCCTCACACACACACCTTTTTTCAGTACCCGAAGATGTAATTCAATTGGGTCAGGTGACTTTAATTCATCAAAGGCAACGAAGCACTCTCTCACGATCACCTTACTTATCAGCTACGTGGGCCATTTTGCTCCATTATTCCCAGTGCAAAGGTCATTCTCCTTAGTATAAAAACAGAAGCAAAATAAAAATTGAGCAGCTTTGTTTTCTTTCCTTAGTTACCACTCCACCTACTCCCAAGCAGAAGTTTGATCATCCTTCCACACAGCTAGCCCTTCAATCATTCCCCCTTCTTCCCATCACCTCCTCAACCCTATCTTTGAAGTGTCCCAATTTCCTCCAATCAATCTTCATACAGAGTCTCCAGTCTCCAAATCTTCTTGGGTACTCTCAGACAAGAGTAGAGATACCCTCTCTTAAAAAGCTTAAGAATGTGAAGAATTTCAAATTCAAAATTAACAAACATTTCTTAAGAACACAGTGTGTACAGAGCAAATCAGCCCTACCTCTGGACTGAGGAATGTGGTTGTTGAAGATATGATTCAACTGATCCAATAATAATATGAGCATTTTAAGGTTTGTAATGCACTTTATATATTATCCCATTTAAGCCTCAAAAAACCTCTATAAAGTAGATGTTATAATATCTACTTCAATTTTGCAAATGAAGAAACTGTGGCTAGACAAGTCAAGTGACTTGCCCATGAAGGATTGATTCAACAAGCATATATTAAACACCCTATGAATTATAAGTACTGTGTTAGGTGCCTGGGAAACAAAGGGAAACATGAAACTCTCCTGGCTCTTAAGAAGCTTAGAATTCATTAGAGAGATATATGTACCCAGATGAATAAATCCAAAGTAATTTCTGGGGGTGGAGGGAGGGTAAAAGAGCACTAACAACTGGGAAAGGGGAGGGGTGGAGGGGATCAGGAAAGACTGTAGAAGATAGCACCTAATGAAGCTAGAGATTCCAAGAGGAGGGTGGAAGTGTTGAGGCTGAAAAGAATGTAAGGCATGGGGACAGCTTCTATAAAGGGATCGAAACAGGAGATGGAATGTTGTGTATTGGCAACAAGTATGTCTGCTTGTCTTGAATGCAATGTGGGTGAGGGGGAGTAATATGAAATCAGTATGTTGAGCTAGGTTAGAGACAGATTGTAAAGGGCTTTAAATACCCGAGGAATTTGTTTTGCTATAGAATGACAGAGGCAGCATTTTGTTCATTACATAACGTTGACTCTTCAAAAAGTCATTGTACTGAATATGCAAACTGGGGATTGATCTTTCAATCAATTGGTGAAATCTTTCACCAATCTTACACTGGAAGGATGAATCCAAATAGAATTTTTTTTCTTTAATTGTGATTTCTTTAATGGAGGAAACACCCAGGGGAGAAACCCCTTGTATCATTGCAGATTAGCAACTGCCGTACAATTTATAAAATAGCCTATAGACGTTAAATTCTTTAGCAAAATTAGAGTGTTATTAGAATACAACTAATCATAGAATCACAGAATTGGAATGTTCTTGTCGTTTATGCACTGTAGTCCAAGCTCCCGGTAACTGCATGAATACCTTATACAACATTCCCTGGAAGTGGTTATATACTCTCTCCTAGAAGACTTGCAGTAATGGGAAGCTCAATATCAATTATGCCGGTTCACTCATAACATAAAATGGGTATGGTAAATTTAGAATTATCAGTAGTAAAGTAGCAACCCTTTCTCTTCTTTTAGCGCCTTTCCCGTTAATTATGTCGTATTCATCCAGCAGATAGCCTGCTTTGTATATATTGCTTGCATGTTGTCTTCTCCATTAGACTATAAGCTTCTTGAGGGCAAGGATTGTCATTTACCCTGCCTTTGCCTCGGCGATTAGAATAATAGGCTCTTAATAAATGTTTATTTATTGCTCTGAAAAAAACCGGAGCAAGGTGTAAATATGACTCTATGGGTGTCAGCCGTGAGAACTATGGGCGCAGATCCGTACAGATTTTCTTCCTGGACTACGTAGGAAAGAGAAGGGCCAGTCCTTGAAGACCTTGCTCAGACAGGGCGCAGGCGAAGGGTAGAGGACTGGGGACAAACAAAGCCCAGGCGGCCACTTCTCTCCGGCTCCACACAATCTGAGGGCTGGAAGGCGAGTCAGAAGCCAGAGGCCAGTTCGGCCAGCGGGGCAGGGAACGAAGTGGGGAGATGGGCGTGGGGGTGGGGGCTGAGTCAGAGAAGTCAGACCACGTGTCCCCGGGGCAAGGAGGGCCCCGCAGAGGTTAGAGAAGGGGCGTCCAAGTCCAGGGCTCAAGCCAGGCCACTCTACCAGGTTTCTGCCCAATCTCTCTCCCTCTCAGGGGAAGAGAAGTCGGAACAATAAAGTCCCCAGACGGTGACCCGACCCCGCTTCCTTCCCCTGACCCCGGGCGGGACACGCCCGCCGCGTCTCCTCCGAGGAAGAGCAGGCCGACGGGAGCGGGTGGGGGAGGGGCGGGGCCACGCCCTCCTCCGAACTGCGGAGGGAAACGGAGACCCCAGCAGGCCACATTCACTGACGACGCCACACCCCCCACCCGGAAGCGGTGTGCGCTTCCGCTCGGCCCCGCCTCACCGCGTGTTGGACGCTCTAGGAATTCAGGAGGAGCTACGCCCTATGGTCACGTCAGGGGGCGGGCAGGGAAGGTGTGAAGAGGGGGAGGGGCAGAAGGACGAATGTCCAACAGGGCGGCTGCAGCCCTTTTTTGAGGGATGGGAGGAGACCTCATGGCACTTGTTTTTTGTTTGATGTCAGTTCTGTGTGTGTGTGTTGCGCACCCTAGCACGTGCATACACGGCTAATGCCCCTCACTGGCGTCCTGCAGACACAATCCCGCACCGCCTTCATCTCTCCGGGCTGGGGGCTCACCCCACCCGTCTCACTCGCCTGCCCCAAACAAGCTTCTTGTGTTTTATTTCTCCAAAAGTGAGGGCTGAGCGTGGCCCCACCCACAGCATGGCGACTCCCACTCCCTCTGGATCCTGGGGTAAATCCACACTTCTACACACCACTGTAGCCCCGGAGCCCCGAGCTGTTTGTGTGCCTCCCAGTTACGGAAAATCAGTCACAGTGACGCTATTAACTTTTAAACATGAAACGTTTACTTAATAAGGCAAAAGCAAGAATAATTGTAACATTTTTACTCATTAGAAGGCAAAAGCAGGAATAATCATTACCTTTTCTCAATAGTAGGCAAGATAATCATAGTATTTACTTAATAGAAGGTGAGAGCAGGAATAATCAAAATATAAGTTAAACCACAAACCAAGGCTACACTCTTCAACACACAATGTTCATGGGGAGACTTATAGAAGCCTAGCAGGGGGACGCGTGAGTAGGGAAACAAGTGTCCAGGCCACTTCACAACAAGCCTAGGTGACTTTGACATTATGAGCCATCTGCTACCCAAAATGGCTTCTCAGCTACTACTCTTTCAAACAGGGACAAACTCTTTTCATACACGTCTATTCCTGGGAAGATGCTGAGAAAATGATGTGCTCCGTGACTAGAAACTCTTTTAGTCTGAGAACTGCCAAACTCCTCCTCCTATTTGCTTTGGGCCTCTGAGGACTTTCTCCTTATCAAGCTGAAGATAACAATTAAAACCAAGAATCCTTCCCCTGCCATTTTTTCCAAAAAGCAGCAGATTATTTCATATACAATGGGCTCTCAGGAAAGCCAAGCCTCTTCTCACACAGCAAAGCAGATGTAAAGTCTGTCTCTCCCTTTCTGTTTCTCTTTCTCAAACCAAAGAGAGCAAAAAAGTCAACAAAAGGCCACTTGAGAGAATTCCCCTCTTTGATGTTATAGATAACACTAGAGAACATAAGCTCAGGCAGCTCCCCATGTTGAACTCCAAGCAGCTGCAGAGCCTACCAGGCAGCAGTGGACTGAGCACCTGTTTGCTTGCTATATTCTGTCTTCTGTAAATAGCTCCTCTCCTCACTTCTTGTGTCTTCTATCTCTAACTCCTCGGGTTTCTCTATTCTCTCAGTTGGCCACCTCTTTTTCTTTGCATATAGCTTTTTATCATGCTGGCCTATAATTTCTAAGGGCTCTGGTCAGTGCCTCCTCATACATGGAAACTCATCTCTATGATGTAAAATTCAAAAGATCCACCTTTCTGTCATTTACCCCAACAGTCCTTATATAGTCTTCTTATAATCCTCAAACATTTATTTGATTGGTTCTTTCTCAGTTATGACTTTTAAAAGTAACGTGCAAATGAGTTGATGGATCGCAATGCTCTGCAGCCATCATTGCCTCAGGCATTGCACTAGCTTTGAGTGGGCCCTCTCAATTCATTCTTCCAAAGGGCAGTTCTCTATCTGGTCAGTCGGTTAATACACATTTATTAAACACCTACTGTGGGCCAGGTACTGCTACTAAATGCTGGGGAGACAAATGGGAAAAAGAAAGTCCCTGTTTTCAAGGAGCAGCTTTCATTCTAATGGGGGAAGACAACACAGAAAAGGAAGCTGAAAAAGGTGGGGTAGGGTGCAGGAGAAAGGTACCTGATACAGAGGCATGAAGGAGAAGTCCAAAAGAGAGTAGCCAGGAAACGAAGAGATGGTTGGCCTGGGCATTGTCCTTAGAATGGAGGTTTTGGGAAGAGTTTTTTGCTCTGTCCTCCAGTCCGAGGGATCTGAGGAGCAGAGGATACTGATGATTGGGAGTACAAAGACTGATGTGATCTTGCAGGATGAAAGAATTCCTGGGGGCATGATGAAATCCAAAGGAGTGCAGCCAGGTGGGAAATGAAGAGAGGTCTTCAGAATAGTTTCTGTGTCTCCTCAACATTTTATCAGAGAAACTGTGTTTCTTTTCAAGTTGATTTTTATCAGTTTTTCTTAAATGTTATTATTTTTTACTCCCATTAGCAACTATAATGTCGGCATCTGAGAGGGCAAAGGTGTTTTCTTATCTTTAGCCCTGAAAAACAGCATGGCGGCAATAAGTGCCTAATAAAAATTTCTAAAATGAACACACAAATAAACATAAATGAATGGATGGATAAGAGGGAAAAGAAGACAGAAGGAAGGAAGCAATGGAGGAGAAATTTTAAAAGTCAGTTGAGAGATCAGAATGGGGAGGCAAAGGGATTCTGAGTCTCCCTCCCACATATAGAGTGTGAGATTATCCTCTCACTCATGCAGTGACAGAACTCAGATCTTTGGAAACAGCAAGACTGACTTGTTGCATTCATCTCTTACAACCTCCAAAACACATGGGACTTAGTTAACCTTTACAAATCATAGTTTCCTCACTTGTAAAATGAGGAGCATGGACTACATTGCCTACTTTATAGAACTATTATGAAGAATATGTTCTGTAAACAATAAGACACCATACAAATGGGAACTTTTGTTATTCTGCCTTTCCAGGTGCATCAGGTGATTCTGGGATGCAGAAAGGAAGACTTTATGCACTCAGGGGTCAAGGCTTCCTTGACCAGAGAGTTTAAGAACTGTCAACAACTTGAAGGCACAGGAACTGTCAGAGCTTCCCCTGTCAAGCTGTCCCCCAACAAAAGCCTCATGGTACAGTGATACAGTACACATTCAGTTTGGAGGAAAAAGGTCTTCATTTAAATCCCATTTCTGCTATTCACTAGCTCTGTGACTTTGGGCATCTGTAACAAGGGGCAGATACTAGGGGTAGGCTGACTGACAGGCCTTTCAAGGGCCTCGATTTCATCATCTGAAAAATGACAGGCTTGGCTGTATGTCCTCTTCCTTCTAGTTCTAAATCTATAATTCTATGATTGGATGACCTCTGACTTCCTCCAGTTCTAAATACATGACCTATGACTCCATTCCTGTCCTGAAGTTGTGTTAGTATATGACCTGCTTGTTGTGTGGCTCATAGTGTCTCTTGCTGGCTAACAGATATTGCTATCTGTAGAAGGGCATTCAGGATAGTGGACTTAAGACTATGTCATAGGAAGTTTGGCAGAAGTGGGAATGTATAGCCTGAAGAAGAGACTCCTTAGGGAGAGATTCAATGAAAATCTTCCAATACTAAATGACCATCCTGTTAAGTGGATTCATGCTTTGGGTATGGTTTGGCCTACGTGACTTTTGAGATGCCTTCTTATCATAAGAATATGTGATTCTATGTGGGAAATAAGACTTGTTCCTCTTGACCCAAAAAGGCAGAAATACAACCAAAGGCTGAAAATCACAGGGAGTCAGATTTTCATTCAACAGAACTTCCTAACAAATGGTAGTAGCACAGTGCACTGCAAAGTCTTGGATATATAGCTTTTTGGACTTGGGTTTCCTACTTACTGACTATGTGACTTTAGGCAAGTCACTTAACTTTTCTGAGCTGTTTTCTCATCTGCAAAATTTTTCATTTATTGGATTGGATGACTGTCCAGTCTTCTGCATTATTTGGGAACTTAAATGCATGTTTCATAATAATCAGGGCAATAAATACTTAAAGCAGAAGGCCTTATTAGCTTATATTTTAACTCATGCATTGGAAAGCTTGAGGCCTAAAATGAGATAACCAGGGCAGAGGAATGGATTAATAAGGATGAAGAAATAATATTTCAGGGCAAAGTATTCTACTAGGTCTCAATAGTTGAAGGGGTAAGAACACAACTGGGTCTGTTATCAGAGGAAGGGTTGCTGGACTTTGAATATAGTGGTCTTGCCACATTGAGGAAGGAGGTGGAGCTGTTGAAAAATGGAATTTGCGGCCTTGCTAGACTGTAAGTTACCCAATACTGGAGAACCTTACACATAGACTAAAACCTGCTGGGACTGCTGTAAAGACAATTAATGCTCTAAGACTTGAACTACGTGACCTATTTGGTCCCTTCTACCTTTAGCATTCCATTTTTTCTGAGCACATGCACACACATACCCACACATATGCACATGCCCACAAGCATTCACACACACACACACACACACACACACACACACACATATACACACTATTGGAATTGATGGATAAAGCCTGAGTTTTAGAAAGCTGTTAAATATAAGCATATTACTTTGAGAGGGAGAACTGGGGAGAGGATAGTGGTGCTGGCAAGGGATCCTATTCTTTAAACT
The DNA here is from genome assembly GCA_028646515.1 of Pseudochirops corinnae. Taxonomy (NCBI): domain Eukaryota; kingdom Metazoa; phylum Chordata; class Mammalia; order Diprotodontia; family Pseudocheiridae; genus Pseudochirops; species Pseudochirops corinnae. The sequence goes on along the minus strand of CM053587.1, from coordinate 288,225,136 downwards.
CTTTCTCACTGACAAGATATAATTTATCAGGTGAACTAGTTGTTATCCTAAAAGCTCAGGAACCCTAGAATATAAGTAAAAATGAGATGGGGGAGTTAGAGGGCCAAATGTGCTGTCAAGAAAATTAGAAACAAAATGACAAATATTAATCTAAAAAGTATGTATAAAACCATGGGCTGCCAAATAAATTTCTGGCCACAAGACCTCAGGAATAAGAAAACTAGATGGAAGACATGGGTTTAAGTCTGAGCTCTGATATTTACTCCCAATGTAATTTTAGAAAAGTCCCTTCCCCTTTCCAGGCCCCAGTTTCCTTATTTGTAAAATGCAGTTGGACTACTCCACCTCTAAGGTCTCTAAATCCTAAGGACTCCTAAAGGAATGAGGTTACTTTATGTCCAAAGTCCCTAAAATGATGAATGGTAGGGATGGGGTGAAGAGGGCTATGTTCACCAATGCTAGATTAAACAAAGGAACACTCCTTAAAATTCAAGAGGTAAGCTGAGATAGACTATGTTAAGTTTTATGTCACACAACCCATGGTGTGTGGGAATTCCCTGATAGGGGATATAAGGCTGAACCTATGAACTGTTTCAAAATAGTATTGTGTGAACTCTTTGGTGACATATCTGTAAAAAATCACTAAGGTAAGCCAAGATGTTTTGGAGTTCTCTGAATTAACCTCTGAGGCCACTATCAGGGACAATCATGATCTACCACCAAAGATGCCTTGGGATCTCTACCAGATATAACACAGGCGCAGATGAGTTTGTGAGGCTAATTCAGTGTGGCAATTATCGGGTCTAATGTGTCTACTTCAAAAGACAGTACAGGAAAAACTATATACATCTCCCTCAGGAAGGAAAGAAATTTTGAAATTGGGATCTTTTTATATGTCATGGTTAGACCTGTAAGATTCTAGGCACCAGATTTTAAGGGTGACTATTAACAAATTGGAACACATCTACAAGACAATCAGAATGAAAGGAATTAGGTCATGAGGATTAGTTGAAATAACAGAAGACTGAGGAAGAACATAATATGCCTTCAAATTACTTTAAGGGTTGTCATATAAAAAAGGAATGAGATTTAACTGTTTAGCCAAATGAGAAACAATGTATATACTGAGTGGGTGTTATAGAGAAGCAAATTCCAACTCAGTGTAAAGACTAGACTTCTAAAAATCAGACCTGAACTGCTCCTCAATGCAATTAGTGAGTCTTCTATCTCACCAGAAGTATTCAGGCAGCAACAAGATAACCATCTATCAGGAAAGCTATAGATTTATTCCTACATGGGCTAGAAGGTTGGACTAGGGAACTACTAGAATTCCAGCTCTAGAATTCCAATTCTATCATTCGGTAAGTCTTTTGCACTATCAAGTGACTTCATTAAAGCTAAAAGTGGAATCCTACCCTGAATGAACTTTAAAAATAATTTATTATTGATACTGTGGTGTCCCTTGCAAGGTTTTCTATCAAGGTACTTTTAAACCTAGTTCCTTACTTGTACACAGTTAAGGGGTGGGGAGTGATTTTGCTCTTGCCACCAGAGTTACTTACAAAGGTAAGGACCCCTATTCTACCAATCCTGCTCCCCTTACAGTAAGTAGAAATACAGAGTAGAAATACAGTAAGTAGAAATACATGGGAGGGGTATGGAAGAGAAGGGCAAGAAATGACAGGGAGGGAGGTGGAAAGAAGAGACCTTATGATGTAAGGAGAAGGGAAGTCAAGTTTTCTTTCCACTCTTCAAGGTCCTGGTGGCTACCTAAGAACACTCATTATTTTCATTCACCTCCCCCCTGAGAACCTCAAGGACGTGAATGCTACATCCTGTCTTTTTAATGCCTCTGAAGTGGGAGCTCAGTAATGCTGGTGGTGGCTGAATTACCTACACTGCCTTTGTTATTATTCTCAGTCTCCTCTCAGCCAGATCCAGCGTTCTCTATTTAATGTTTTCTGGGCCTTGAGATCTCCGCAAAATTGGTCACCACTCACCTATTTCCCAAATTTTGATTTTAACCCTTGACAATATGCTCCCCTATTTTTCTTCTCCCCTTGTAACCCCTCAGTAAATAGGGTAGGAGAGCAGTCACTGAAGGATTTTACACAGTTATGAACAAGAATTTATTATCACCAATCACCAAGTATTTATTAATTTCTCACTGCATGCAGTGCTGGGCTAGGTTGCTGCACAAAGAGAATTAGACAGACAAGAGCCTTTTCCATTAGGACCTTAATTTTTTTAATGGGCTCATGCCCCAAAGTGGATTCTCTGCTCTATCAAGGCCTCCGTCCCCCACATTCATTACATTACATTCCTGGAGTTATTCTCTGTAGTGGATTCTCTGGTGCTGAATAAGTTGTGAGCTCTGACCAAAGGCTTTCCCGCATTCATTGCATTCAAAAGGCTTTTCTCCAGTGTGAGTTCTCAGGTGTCGAAAAAAGTGTGACCTCCCTCTGAAGGCTTTCCCACACTCATTGCATTCATAGGGTTTCTCCCCCGTGTGAATTCTCTGGTGCTCAATGAGCACTGAGCTCCAAATGAAAGCTTTCCCACATTCACTACACTCATAGGGCTTCTCTCCAGTGTGAAGTCTCTGGTGTCGAATAAGATTTGAGCTCTGGCTGAAAGCTTGCCCACATTCATTACATTTATAGGGCTTCTCTCCATTATGAATTCTCAGGTGTTGAGTAAAATGTGAACTGTGACTGAAGGCTTTCCCACATTCATTACATTCATAAGGCTTCTCTCCAGTGTGAATTCTGTGATGTTGAATAAAGCCTGACCACCCTCTGAAGCACTTCCCACAATCACTGCATTCATAGGGTTTCTCTCCAGTGTGAATTCTCTGGTGTTTAATAAGTAATGAATTGTATTTGAAGCATTTACCACAGGTGTCACATTTGTGGGGTTTCCCTCCTATGGAGCCTCCCTGACGTGTCATAAAACTTGAGCTCAGACTAAAGCTTCCCCCAAATTCATCACATCCTTGACTCCCCTCTACTGGGGGAGTGTCCTGGTGAAGGACTGTCATATGCCAGGACCCTCGCTTCTGGGAGAGAGATATCCTCTCTCTACCCCTGGCAGAGTTTCCCATCTGCCTTTCTAAATTGTCCTCCTGTTCACAGGGTTCTGCAAATTTGGGTCCTCGAGGAACATTCCTGAGGAGACTTTTTAACATCCCTCCATGTTCTTCTCCTTCTTCTGAAACTTCTTGCTTTGGAGTTAACAATTCAATCTCAGACTCAGAATCTGAAATGAGGAAATGAAAATCAAAATGTCATCTTTTCCCTGTGCTAGGAAAAAGGAAACAGGTAGAAAAGGAAGATAATCATCATCCTTGAAATTCATTTCTAATAGATGCCCAAAGCTTTGATGGCTCTTCAAAAGGACCTCGCTATAACTAAGGAAAAGGGAACAGGGACATAGGCAACAATTTTCACTTGGTAATATGGTGCTCAGCACAGGTTTTCCCAATCTTCCTGGGCAGGATGAAGAGCCTGATCAGTCTATAAGGACTAGAAAACAGGTAAACATACAGCCAAAGTTGTAGGAGGGGTATGGAAGGCAAAGTAAGCAAAGGAAACAATGAATGCCCTATAAAGAATAGGATGTCTATTGTGAACTTTAAGAATGATCTATGTATCTGGTTGAATTATTCTGATGAGGAATTGTTTTATTTGTTTGTTTATATTCCTTCTGTTTGGCCGTTGGAGTTTGGGAGTGAACCAAGATAAAGCCAACCAAGGGTAACCATACTCTGGGTGAAATGCCAAAAGACTACCATATCATCAGGAAGTTTCCTGAGTAGCTAAGAATGAATGCAGGATAGGAAAAATATACTAATGACCTTGGTCAACAGGGCCTAGGTGGTTGAATCTTAAATTTGGCTTATATGTGTTTTGAAGATACCATTCTCATCTGAAGGCAAAAGAGGTGTCAAGTTCCAAGCCTAGAGATAGCCTACATTAATTCTTGAGAACTTTAGTTAAAGTTGAAGTCAGAAAGCTTAGCCATTACTCAAACTGGATCTCTGTAGAATTTTTTTCTGTACACTACTAGTTACTTTACCTTCTTAGATTTTCTGAATTTGCATATTCTCTTTCCCTTATAAAAAAGCTCTAAAAATGTCCTCTTATAATCTGGATTATGTGAAAATGGGGGAGAAGTTAAAGAGGGAAGAGGGCATTAGGAAAGGCCACTCAACAGTGGGACTGGCAGGGGGCCCAGAAACTAGTGTTTAGATCTGGTACCAGACTGACTCAGGGACCCAAGAGAAATTTAGTAAGGTGCAAAAGGTGGAAAGCCTGAAGGCCAAAGGCAAAGTCACCTTAAAAGCTGACCACTGGGTCAGGGAATCTGAAGGTCCAGGGCTAGACCCTGGCATCCTCCACCTGCCCATCAAAATAGTTGGGAACCTTGACTGGTGGCATAGGCTAGAAGGAATGAACAGGAAGATCTTAGGATGAGCAGACTGAACACAAGTTACAGAGAGGCAAAGAGGAGCCTGTGTAACAGATTTCAGAAAGAATAGTAATGAAGTTCCCAGGAGTGGTGAAAAGAGAGGCTGAGATTCTAGAAGAGGAAAAGCTGAACTTGGGAAGCTAAGCCAATCCAATCCAATCCAATTCATATTTTACTAATGTGCAAAGCACTGTGCTCCATGCTGGAGATACCAAGATAAAACCAAAACAGTGTTCCTCTTCAGGACCTTACATTTTACTATGTCATAAAACTATGGAATGTTAAAACTGGAAAAGGACCTGAGACACCACTGAGTCCAGGACCCCCGTGACAAAAGGAACCCTGGATTTAGCCAAGATCATGAAGTGAGTTAATAGTAGGCAGGCTGGATATAGAGCTCAAATGATCTGACACACCTAATCTAGAGCTCTTTCTGATCATGGGTAAGGCAGCAGTTAGTTGTGATTGGGAAAGAGATGATACCAGATGGAGGGAAAGGAAAGAAAGGCACCATCATCATTCCCATCCCTGGTGTATTTCTGACTCTCTCAGACTTAACCACCATGATGGCTGTGCTCTCACAGTGGAACTGCCCTCAGTACCTGGGGACTTCTTACCACAGAATTTCACTCCATCATACTAGCCCCCTTGTCTCCCATTCTTGAGGTGGGGCCTCCACTTTGGGGATGGGCCCAAGGCAGCCATGCTTCATTCTCCTCCCAGCTGTGCTTCTACCTTTCTCAGACTTAGCCACCATGTAGGTATTTTCTACCTCCCCCTGTCTTCTTTCAGCTCCCTTTGATGTGTTATCCTTCCCCAGTAGAATGTAAGGTCCTTGAGGGCAAGGACAGTCTTTCTTTTTGCTTACATTTGTATCCCCAGCCTTTGGCACAGTGCTTAGTAAGCATTTAATAAATGCTGCCTGCCTACCCACCTGCCTCAGTCTCATTCAGATGCTGAGAAGACCTGCAGCCCACAGAGCAGATTCATAGATGTAGAGACATGCAGAAAGATACTTCAGAAATACAAACTGAATTAAATCGAAAACTTCAAATACCTCATTACCTAGCTGTTGTTACCCTTTGCTACTTAGTTGTTACCCTTTGTCCCTAGGAGGCTATTCTCACTCACCTGTGTAGGTATCTCTTGAGATCTCTGTTTCTTGAATTCCTTGAAAATCTGAGCCAGATAATTCTTCCTCTTCCTGCAGCAAGGAAATTACATCAGGTTTGGAAACTGTAAATCCTATTTATGGAAAGGAAAAAAAGTAAATGATGACATGCTCAGCTTTTACACCCAGACTAATTCAAGTCTCCCTCATATTCTCTCTACCCAGTTTCTCACCTTCCAATCCATCCTGCTCCTACTGTGAGATGGATCTTCTGAAAACAATGTTTTGGTCATGTCCTTCCCCAGCTCAAAAACTTTCAATGGTTTACAGATTCCTACAGAAAAAAAGTCTAAACTCCTTGAACTGGCATTCCAGGTTCCCCACAATCTGACCCTTGAAACTCATCCTCTATAGGAACCTACTGGTCTGGTAAGTGTAGTCTACTCATTTACCCCCAAACATAGCACGATCATTCTCACTTGGGGGTCTTAGGTCACGCTATTCCCCTTGCCTGGAAGACCCTTCTTCCTCCACTCTATTTATACATCTGAGCTGGACCTCGAAGCATCCCCCCTCCACTCTGCCCTATGTAAAACTTAGCCATCCTTCAATGTCCAGTTAAAATCTCTTGTCCTCTAGGAAGGTAATTCCCTCCTACAAAAACTAACTATACCTGACTTCTGAACTATTCATTTAGTACTTAGAACATGTTCTCTGTATTAATATTTATCTTTTAAGCACATAGCAGAGGCTTAATGAATGCTTGACTGACTGATTCATGTTGGGGAGAAGGCATTCTAGTTGGAGAAAACAGCATGAGTAAAGGTACAGAAGTGGAAAGTCCTGAACATGCTGGGGGATTTGGCTGCACTTAAATAGAAATGAGGTTTCCCTATAGGAACTAAGGAAAGAAGATGGAGGGAGGTGTAATCTCAGAAGAGCATAGGGAAGTAGCACTATTTCCATATCTGTCAAGAACAGTCCTCTCTGGCACAGCTGCATAGGCCTAACGAGGATTAGGAACTTCTAACCCAGGGATATACAACCTGTTGATCAAGGCCTTCCATCATCTGACTCCATCCTATCTTCAACCTTATCTCATTTTACTCTCCTTCACATATTCTGCATTCCAGCCAAACTGGACTACTCTGCATTCCTCATTCTTGATCTTCCTTCTTTTACTTCTGCAGCTTAAGCCATGGAATAGACTCACCCCATTATATCCATCTGTTGATCTCACTCCTCTCCTTTACAGCCAAATTATATGATACTTCCTCCAGGAGATATTCCCTTTTGCCTCCCTTCCTCACTCAGGTGGATGGGAGCTCTCTTCAATATGTTCAGAGTCCTTTACTTTGACCTCTCCTTTGAACTTATTTCATGCTTCCTTTTATGATAGTTACTTATGTACTTGTCCTCCTCATGAGACTATAAATTTCTTAAGAGCAGGGTCTTTGTCATATATGAGCCCTAAATAAATGTTTTTTAAATTTAATCCTGGCCTACAACTAATTCTTGATCTACCTACTGGATCTGCAAAGTCTTACCTCACTTACTGCTAAGGATTCCTGCTCTAGTCCCTGAATACTGAACTAAAACTCAGACAAATCTGGTAGTAGGATCTCTGAGTTAAAGAATTTTTTTCCCAGTATAATTCCAAATTGTTTTCCAGAATGTCTGGATCAATTCACAGCACCACCCATATCATAATAGTGTCTTTTTGCATAGTCCCTCCAACACTGCCTATTTCTATCTTTTGTCACATCTGCTAATTAGCTGAATGTAAAGTGAAACGTCTGAGTTATTTTGACTGGCATTTTTCTTATTATTACTTAATAAATAGTCAAGAAAGCATTATTAAGTACTTATTATGTGCTAGGCACTGTGCTAGGAGCTTACGAGTCATATGGAACAAGTTTTCATATGGCTATTTATAGTTTACATTCTTTTGAGAATTATTTGTTCATATTCTTTGACCACTTATCCACTGGAGATTGCTCTTACATATTCATAATTAACGTCCTACACATCCTGGAATGACAGCTTCTTAAAGTCTAAGCACACTGCAGAATTCCCTGTGCACCTGCCCAACTTGTACATTTAAGAATCCCAAGATTATTCGATAAGTTACTCAACCTCTCTAAACTCCAGTATGCTTAGACACAAAATGAGTCCAATCATACTTGCACTACCTACCTCACAAGAGTTTAAAATGATCGATTTGAGATAATGTCTTTAAAGTACCCCATAATGTATCACAAAATGCTAACTAAACACCAACTATTATTACTATTCCAGAGTTGTTGGAATTTTCTGGACTTGGAACTTTCCTGGACATTACACTTCTTCAAATGCAATTTTGGAGATTAAGTTGACAAAGATTTAATTGACTTTTTTGACTGTCATATCACGTCTTATGTTGGGCTTAAAGTCTACTCAAACCCCCAAATCTTTTTTATCTCTTCTAACCAGGCTCCAGCCCTGACACTGGTCCAAATTGTTCCATTTCTGCCGCAGCTGCCTTCTCAAGAGGGGCCTCCTATGATCCATTCTTTCAACTGGTGAGTTCCTTTTTGAAACCTCCATTTGAAGAAGTTCCCAGGCCAGCTGTGCTCATTTCTAATCTAATTTGTGACCCTCCAGACTCTTCCCATCTCTGTCCCATGCAGGTATCTCCCCTTCCTTCCTCCTTCCCTCTCATTTTTCAGCTTCCTTTTAGGCATTTTTTTCTCTGTTAGAATGTGAATGTAAGGTCCTTGAAGGTAGGTACTATCTTCTTTTCTGCTTATATTTGCATTTCCTCTGCTTGCCTTAAGTAAGCACTTAATAACTGCCCTATCTATCTATCTATCTATCTATCTATCTCTAGTTCCCCCAAGTCTTTTCTTTAGGCTAAACAACCCCAATTTCTTTAATCAATTGTCTTATGACAGGGTCTCCAGTCCCCCACTACCCTAGTTGCCCTTTTCCATATGTACCTTGCTGAATATCCATCCTGAAACATGCCACCCAAAGGTGAATACAATACTTCAGTAAGGTCTGATCAAAACAAAGCATATTAAGACTATTACTTTTCTAGACATTATACTTCTAGACACTATACCAGGGTGGGGAACCTTTGGCCTTCTAGGTCCTCAGGTGCAGCCTTTTGAATGAGTCCAAGTTTTGCAGAACAAATCCTTTCATTAAGGGGATTTTTTCTGTGAAGTTTGTATTCAGTCAAAAGACCACACTTGAGGACCTAGAGGACTACATGTAGACTTGAGGCTACAGGTTCCCCACCCTAGCACTATACTTTCCTGGACATTAAACTTCTCCAAATGCAATTCTGGAGATCAAATTGACAAAAATTTAATTGACTTTTTTGGCTGCCACATCACATCTTATATTGGGCTTACAGTCCACTGAAACCCCCAAATCTTTTTTTATACAAACTGATGTCTAGCCTTACCTCCCCGAAACCAGCAAGGTGTCAAGCTCTATATAGTCAATAAGTTGGACAAATAGTTTAAGGGGTCAGGAGAGGCTCATCACTAAAGGCTGGCCATTAGGTGATTAATTATTTTTATACCAACAGTTCACAAGTATGTGTGAAAGGCCAATAATCTGCATCCAGTGAAGCAAGCACCCTGATACAATGATACAATCATGGCTCTTTGAACTATTAAAGTAAGTGGATTAACTACAGGACAAAAAGTAAGTGAACTGTTTGTGGAACTTTGAGCTCCAAACTGTTAAAACAGTGAGGACTAAGAAATTTACCTGTCAAATGGGTGGGCAGGATTAGATAAGGAAAGCCTGAGCTAAAAAGGTCCTTATGAAATCAAAGAGTGCAATGCCCCTAATTTTACAACTGAGGAAACTGAAGTCCAGAGAGGACAGAAAAATTACTTAAAGCTACACAGAAAGGGCCAGAGATGTAACTCAAATTCAGGTCTTCTGACTTCAAATCCAGGGCTCTTTCTGTTATACCATGCTGATTTCTAAGGTTCCTTCCAGCTTAGGTGGTCTATGGCTTCATGCTTATACATGAGAAGGCAGTTCTTTAGGCAAGCTACTATCCACATTTTCTGAATAAGGTGACAAAGGGCAGTTGTTTCCATTTGGGACAGAATTCCAACCTATATATGCCAAATGTCTCTAAGTCAGGGTCTGACTATATGTTTTTCAAATTTATTTTAATCATGTCACGTAAATGGCATAAAAGAAAAATTACAAGAAAAAATTCCTTCATCCACAACTGGGATATTCTCTCTCAGAGGTTGCAATTCCACTAATAAAAAGTACCTATGCAATGAACCTGCTTGACATATGGAGACTGCACACATAGAGAAGCTCTTTGACTAAGGAACATTCATCAAAGGGCACATATGACAGAAATATATACATGTCCAGGCACACATATGGATACCATGCATGTAGGGACATAGTTTATGTTCCTTTTAAATGTCTATTCTCGGGGTGGCTAGGTGGCACAGTCCTGGAGTCAATAGGACCTGAGTTCAAATCCAGCTTCAGACACTTAACACAACAAACTAGCCGTGTGACCTTGGGCAAGTCACTTAACCCCAACTGCCCTGCAATCCCCCCTCCAAAAATGAAAAAAAAGGAAAAATAAATAAATTTGCATATTGTCTCCTCATTAGACCGCAAGCTTCCTGAGAACAGGGACTGTTTCATTTTTCCTTGTATCTCCAGGGCTTAGGCGCTTAAATGTTTACTGACTTCATCAATCAACAAGTATTTATTAAGAATCCATTATGCCAGGCATTTAGGGCCACAAGTACAGAGAGTTTATATTCTAATGAAGGAGACAACAAATACATGTCAAAACATGTACAGCCCGAAGATAAAAGAGAATACAAATATATACAATGTAGTTAAATGCAAGGCAGTTTGGGAGAAAGGGTGCTAACAGTTAAAAGACTGAGAAAGATTTCAGGAATGGAGCCTGAGCCACAGGAAGAGAGTGCTGTCCAGGCATGGAAGATGGCACTAATATGGGAGACGGAATATTGTTTGAGAAACAGAAAAAGACAGTTTGGTTGGATTTGGTCTATGAGAGGAATAATGTCCAATGAGGTTGGAAAAACAGGTTGCAGACAAATTTTTTCAGGTTTTAAAAGCTAAAAGATGAATTTATATTTTATGCTGGGGCAACAAAAAATCATTGGAATTGCTGGATAGGGAAGTCACTTAAGGAGAAATACTTTGGCAACAGTGTGTAGGAGTGGTAAGAGATTTGAGGCAGGGGGATCAGTTAGAAAGTTGTTACAATAATCCAGGTCAACAGAGACTAGAACTTAAATTAAGGTCATAGCTGTGAGGAAGAGATGGATGTAGAATGTGGCAGATGTTGTGAAGGTAGAAACAGCAAGATTTGGCAACTGATTGGATATGAGAGACTTGAGTTGTTAGGGATGCTGCCGAAATTCAAATCTGAGACTCTGTAAAAGTAGAGATAACTTGGAGAGAAATAGGAAAGTTCAAAAGAAGGGGAATTTAGGAGGAAAGATCAAAAGTTCAGTTTTAGATACGCTGAGTTTAAGATGTCTCTGGGGCATTCGGTTTGAAACGTCCATGAGTCAAGAAGTGATGTGGAACTGAAACTCAGGATAAACACTGGGGTTGGATATTTAGATCTGGGAATGATTTGCACAGCAATGACAGTTAAAACATGGGAACAGAGAAAGTTACCAGAAAAAACATATAGAAAGACATGTAGAAGGGCCCAAACAGAACTCAGAGTAAGGGAGTATGAAGTGCATGATGAACTAGCAAAGGAGACTGAGAAGGAGCAGCCAGATAAGCAGGAGGTAAACCTGGATAGAGTAAAGTTATGAAAACCCAGAGAAGAGCATTTCCAGAGGGAGAAGGTGGTCAGTAGTGTCTAATACAGATAGGCTAAGAAGAATTAGGAATGAGAAAAGGCCACCAGATTTGGAAATGATCATTAGTAATAATGGCAAAGATTAATAACTTTGGAGAGAGAAGTTTTAATTGAGTGCAGGACTACATATTTAACAAGAGAGTAAGAGGAGAGAGGTGAAGACAAGTGTGTTTAGACAACATTTTTGGAGTTTGGCTGAAAAAGGGAGGTGAGATAAGGGCAATGGCTTAAAGGGATGGTAAGGTACAGTGAAGGTTTTTTAAGGATGGATGAGGCTCAGGTATGTTTGAAGACAATACAAAAGGAATTAGTTGAGGTTGAAGACTTGAGAAAGAGCAGTGATGAATGATTGAGGATATAATTTGCTGGAGAAGACAGGAAGGGATGGGATCAAGTGTACATGAAAAGGGGCTGGCCTTGGAAAGTAGAAGGATCACCTCTGTGTCAGAGACTGGGGGAAGAGGTAGAGAAGAAGAGATGATGTCAAGGATTTTGAGTTGAAATGAATGGGACTCGCTGGGACAAACTGACTCATTTTTTTCTCCAGTAAAGTTAGGAGGCTTCCTTTTTCCAAAGCTTCTGGCATGGTCCAGAGAACATGTGTACCATTTCCTGGTCTCAATCCTTTTCCACCAGAAAACACCTGGTATCTGCCCTTGGGTCCCTGTGCTCAGATAAGTGGGCTACTTCCTCATCTTGCTTGGAATCAAGCCTTCACATCACATCCCACACATTTTCAAGCCATGCCATCATGTGAATACCTCTTCCATACAGTTGTAATTCCTCCTTATGTATTGTCTTCCTCCATTAGAATATAAACTGTTTTGCTTGATTGCATTTGTATCTCTGGCAGAGCACTTATAAAATAGTAGGCACTTAATAAATGCTTTATTATTCATTCCATCATTAGCAGAAAGTCTAGGGAACCCAAGTTTCTCCACAGGACATGAATCTTAATTGGTCGTGAGAATAACAGATGGCTTAAGTTACATTTTTGATTCCTGAGTTTAAAAGGCACTCAGGGAATGATTTTTCAAGATATTTCACAGATAGTGAGGTTTTGAAAGAGTAAAGAATAGATTACAAAAAGCATTAAGAGTATGGTTTATATAAGAAGATAACAGGCAGTCTTTTATAGACAATTTTGCAAAGTAGACTACATTGTCACAGTTTACAGGCCTTATAAAAAGTGTAGAGACTGTACAATCTCTCTGTATTTTTTGTTGATCACAAAAAACATCTGATTTGTTAAAAGCAAAAGAATACATTTCTCACATATATATAAAAATCATAGCAGATTTCATAACAGATTTAACCACAGGGACAACTTTGTCCAATGATCTGCTCAGTATTAAAATCAAGTGAGGCACCAAAAAGGGAAATACAAGCTTGAAAAAGGTGCTTTGTCACTGTCATGGAAGATATGTTGTGGAAAATATAAACAGATGCCATCCAGATGCTCCTTTCTGAAGATACTATGCTAATTGCATAGAAACTTGGAACACTTACAAGACCTCCATAGCCATTCAAAGAGACTGGCCTAGTATTCCATACAGAAAAGACCAAGTGGATGAAGAATCCATATAATCCAGTTATAAGATGTCATTTGATGAATTAGTCCCTAAGCAGCTATATTTTGGATAGATAAAGTAGATAAGCAATGACCTGGGCCCCAGAACTGAAAATAAAAAGGAGCTGAATCACACATGGGAAATGGCCACAGTACTTTCAATGGTCCAAAGCTATAAAAACCCATTTTAAAAATACTGACATTCTTTCAGGAGAAGTAGAAAATCTATGTCAACGTCACTATATTGATGAAATCACAGGTATGGACCAAAAAAACCCCATTCTCCCACTAATGCTTATACAGCTGTCAATCATGAAATGTAGACTCTCAGATCAAAACTGCAAATTACCCAAAGGAAAATGGAAAAATGCATGGAAGAAAAAAAAATACAGATAAATGTGTGGGTACAAAGAGGCTGCTGTGTTTCCAGAGAGGGCTTGTATTCCAGACTTGCCAAAAAAGAGAACATCAAGGACACATATGGCCAGAAACAAAAGCAAGCAAGGGATAACTGTTGTACTGGAATGAGCAAAGACACTTTTTGAAAAACAGAGAAAGCCTGTAAATCACTGAACAGATAGATCCTCTATGGGGTAAAAGATTTCAGGAAAGACTTGGACAAGAATTTGTACTGGTGGTAATGATGAAAGCATGGACCCAGTAAGTACTGAAGCCTTAAGGCCTGAATCAGTAAATGCAAAGGAAACAATAATATGCATGTGTGTGTGTGTGTAAATATATTTACAGACTTTTCCTCACCCCACAGTGGAGGAGTCAGGAAAAGTGAAGTAATTCCTCTAAGATCTCAGCCCTGCCCACCAGACCCATAAAAGTCTTCCGGAAAACATTCCTCTTTACTCTCTGTGGGGTTCTGAGAGAGTCGTTTAATCTTCCTACATGTGTTTCATATGTAAAATGAAGGGGTTGGACTAGATGGACCCTTTTAGCTTTAAACCCTATGACTATTGGCCTCTCCTCACACATGGTCCACCAATAGACTGTATGTGTATGTGTCCGGATTCTACCTTAACTCCCCAGAATGCCTATGTCATCAACTCCAAGATCACGCCCTCTAAGGAAACTCCTTGATCTCCCCGAGTCCCTAATGACCAGAACAAGTATTAGATTTGGAAGATGGGTTCGAGTCCTCACTGGGGAAGCACGAGAACTCCACAAATTATCTCCAAGGCTCTTTCCAACTCAGAATCCCAGGGAACATCCCGCTTTTCATCCTTCAGATGTATTTAACCCACAACATTATGTCTTATGCCTCTATTAGGGCATAAGAAATACCAGGAACTGTTTCACTGTTTATACTTTGCACGTACTCAGGGCTGGGCAGGGGGTCTACCAGAAATAGATAGCTCATAGTGTTGAAACTATTGCCATGATTATTTTCACATACCCTGGAGGCCTGTGTCTGGAGAAGCTCTGGGGCATAAGAGAGGCTTCAGTTCCTTTCAGAGGTGACGGCTAGGGTTGGAATGTTGCCTTTCTTGCTGAGCTCAACCACAATTAGCTATCAGGCTTCTATCAGTGGGTCTAAAGACAAACAATACAAAGATTCCTGGCCTGAGATTCAAGAATTGGAGTACTTAAGGATATTGTTTGGGCAACTCAAGCAGGCAGTGACTGGATTACATGAGCTCTCCATATTCCCTTCTAACTCTAAGATTCTGATTAGTCATGAGACCATGATGTCAAAGGAAGTTGTATGTTGCCTTAGAAAGATCCCCAGATTTAGAGTCTGAGGATCTGGATTTGAATCCCACCTCTATCACTTACTATGTGTAAGACACCTTGGCAAGTCTCTTAATCTTGGTCTAGATGGCCTCTATGAACCCTTTCAATTCTAAATCTGGTCTCTTAAAATAACCTGTAAAAGAGGATGGGAGGAGAGATGGGATTAGAGAGACAGGCTGAAGTACTGGCACTGGACTCGGAATAAGATCTAGAATAGACCCCTGGATCTGATACTATGTGGCCACTATGCTATAATCTCTCACAGACAGTTTTCACACGTGAAAAACAGAAACAATGAGGATAATATTTACACTACTGTTCTCATGGAGCTGTTCTGTGGAAAGCCCTTGTAAACTATGAAACATTATTTTTAAGAAAGAGGTTTATTTAAAAAAGGGGGAGTTATTAACACCATCATTATTAAATGATCTCAAAGGTTCTCATATTCTAAGCTCTCATATTCTAAGGTTCTAATTGCATCTGTGTGGCCAAAGAAGCAAAGAATATGGAATTAAATTCTCGAAAAATGTGGCAGAAAGATACACCCACTCAGTCTTTGTGCATTCAAAGAAAAATCTATCATGATAGGGAATGCAGGGGGTGGTAGTGAGAAGTGATGGTGGGAGGAGCTGCTAGAGTTATGTGCCAGCCTGAGATAAGCACAATATGCAGAGAGAAAAGGAGGAAAGGAATAAAAAAGTTCTGGAGAGGTGTTATGGGAATCTGAAGATCTTCCCTGCCCCTAGGCCCTTTGCTAAAGTAACTACGTGACTCTGAGGACCCTTGGATATTTGAAAGTATACTCTGTTCCCTAATAGGCTGAATGTGGTCACGTGGAGCCTGTGGCACCATGCTTGTTTTCCAGGAATGCCCGTGCCTTGTAGCTTT
>CM053587.1:288183927-288208964 GCA_028646515.1 Pseudochirops corinnae | reverse complement strand
CCAAAACAGCCATCCCAGTGTGTCCCCCCTCCCCCAGTCTATTCTCTTCTATGTCACTTTTCGGTAGGGCAGGATGGATCTCCCAACCGCAGTGCCTGTGTATCTCAAGTTCCAGCTGGATGTAGTCAATAATAATAATAATAATTGCGTATATAGATAGATAGATAGATACTAAAGTGCTCTTCTTAAAGGACAAGTCTGACCATGTCACTCCTTTACCCTATTCAATAAACTCCAGTGTCTCCCTATTCCCTCCAGGATCAAATATAAAATACTGCTTGGTGTTCAAAGCCATTCATAACCTGGTGTCTTCTTACCTTTCCAGTCTTCTTATACTTTACTCACCCCCACGTCTTCTGATACAGTGACACTGGACTCTACTACTCCTCATACAGATTTCATCTCTTGCCTGTGACTTTTCAGTGGCTGTCCCCCATATGGGGCCCTCTCTCCTACCTCAACTCCACCCTCTTGGCTTCTCTGGTTTCCTTCCTTCAGTCTCAGCTAAAGTCCTTCTTTCTTCCGCAAGCCTTTCCTAATCCCTCCCAATGCTACTGCTGGTCATCTCCAATTTATTCTGCATGTATCTTGTTTACACATACTTGTTTGAATAGTGTTTCCCTCATTAGACTGTACTCGTTGAGAGCAGAGACTGTCTTTTTCCTTTCTTGGTATCCCCAGCACTTAGCAGAATGTCTGGCACAGAGCAGACACAGACTTCAGTACAGTGACTACAAAAAATGCTTGTTGGTTAAATGACTGAAAGTCTTCTTGAAGAAGGTTGCACTTTAGCAGAGACATGAAGGAAGCCAGGAATGTTCGGAGGTGGAAACGAGGAGGGAGGGAATGTCAAGCATGGGGGAGAGTCAAGACATGGAGTGTCTCCTTAAAGATACAGCAAAGAGGCCAGTGTTACTGGATATCAGAGTACGTGGAAGGGAGGAGGAAGGTGTAAGAAGACTGGAAAGGTAGACAGGCACTACATTGTGAAGGGCTTTAAAAACTGAACAGGATTTTATATTTTATCCTGTAGATAACAGGGAGTCACTAAAATTTACTAAGTTAGGAGTGTGTGACATGATCAGACCAGCACTTTAGGAAATTCAATCTGAAAACTGAGTGGAGGAGAGCCAAGATGGCAGAGTAGTAGGAAGCAGTATAGTCAGGCTCCTCTCCCCAAAACTCCTTCAAAGAGATCTAGAAAATCAGAATAAATCTTGATGGAGAAAGCCAGAAAAAAGTCACAATGAGTCATTTATCCAATCCAGTTTGGCATAAGGAGACAGAGAAGTCTTCAGACACTGTGAACGCATAGGGCAAGGAACACTTCATGTGTGAAGCACACTAGTGCCTAGGGAGAGGCTGTGCACTAGGGTAAGAGAAGGAGGTCCGAGGCTCATACCAGGTCACCACCAGATTCATATCAGGGCACTGAGATGAGAACAGGAGAGAACTGGCAGTTTTGTTACCGAGCTTCCAGTTCTGGATCATACATGCAAGGCAGACTGAGAAGGGACCTAAATATGGGGGTTGTGTTCCTGGATAGGGAGGCGCTGGGTCAGTATATCAAGAAAGAATGAAGTTGGAGAGTCAGCAGTAGTAGTGTGGTTCAGATCCCTAGAACAGAGCAGAGTCTCGGTTCCAGTGCCTAGTCCAGTCTACAGAGGAATAAAGTAGGGAAGAAATCCCAGACCAAAGGGAAGCCTTCAATTCTGTCACTCTGAACCAACAGAACTTTCTAGCTGGCTGACAGAACCTGCATCTAACAGTAGTCTACTGTCACTCAGGCCCAAACTCAGGTAAGAAATTTGCAAAGATCAAACAAGAAGAGCAGCAGTCAGACTCTGTCCTGGATTAAGACCACTTTGGGAACACTGAAAGTTTGTAGGTCCCATAGCCTTTCCCTGAGATCCTGGATCAGGACCACACTCAATTCACCAAAAGAGCATCAATAGGACCAGCCCAGATCTTCCCTCCAGAAATGTGACAGAGCCCAGCCCCAACATCAAGTTCAAAGTTAGGAAATAGGGTGGAATAATGAGCAAACAAAAAAAGAATCCTACCATAAAGATGTAATATAGTGACAGAGAAGCTCAAGACACAAATCTAGAAGACAATGATTCCAAAACATCTACAAACAAAGCCTCACAGGAAAACAGCTTAGACACAAAGAGATGAAGCAAGAAGGAAAAAAAAAGTTTAAAAATATTTTTATAAATGGCATTATGGTGCTTGAGGAAAAAAATATGAAAAGAAATGAGAGCTATGGAAGAAAGAATTAGAAAGGGAACTAATAGCTTTGTGTGAGACACACAAAACTTTGTCCAAATAACAAACTTTCTAAAAATTAGAATGGACCAAATAGAAGCCAATGACTTTGTGAGGCAAGAAGAAATATTAAAACAAAGTCAAACGACTGAAAATAAAGATATATTATAGCAAAGGTAAGATAGATTATAGCAAAAAACCCAACTGACCTGGAAAACAGATTGGGGAAAAAAAAATTAAGACTCACTGGACAATCTGAATGACATGACCAAAAAAAAAGAGCCTAGACATGACAACTGAAGAAATCTTAAGAGAAAATTGTCCAGGTTTCTTAGAATCAGAAAGCAAAGTGGACTCTGGAAAAAGCCCCAAAATGAAAACTCCCAGGAACATTATAGCTGAAATTCAGAATTTCTAGGTCAAAGAAAAAAAAAATACTGCAAGCAGCTAAAAAGAAAAGTCACAGTCAAGATCACACATGATTTAGCAGCCACCATAATAAAGTAGCAGAGAACTTGGGATACAATATTTCAGAAGGCAAAAGATGTAGGCTTACCTGCAAGAATAACTTATCCAGCAAAACTGAGTATATAATGCTATAGGGGGGAAAAATGGACCTTGAAGGAAACATAATTTCCAAGAATTTCTGATGAAAAGGCAAAGTTCTAGAGATAATTTTGAGGTTCAAATTCTCTATTTGAGTGAAGAAAAACATTAACAGATAAACACAAAAGAACAATCATAAGGGACTAAACAAGAATAAACTACTTACATTCTAATAGGGGGAGATGATACATTTGTCTCCTCTGAACCCTAATATCATCAAGGGTCACAGAGGGAGTATAAGTAGACAAGGCCTGGAAGTGGTTCTGTTATGTCTTGAGGATCTGAAGAGATGGAAAGAAAGAGGAAGAGGAATATATTGGGGGAGGGAAAAAGGAAAGGAAGGTTAGGGAAAATTACCTCACATAATCAGAGTGCACAAGTCAACATCTATACAAACAAGGAGAGGGTGGTGAGGAGTGACTAATACTTGAACCTCACTATCATCTTAACTAGTCAAAGGAAAAAAGAATATGAATACAGACAAACAGACACACATACATGGAGCTGGGTATAGAAATACACTTCATTCAATAAAGAAATGGAGAAAGAAGGGAGGAAGAAGAATTAAAGAGAGGATAGATTAGGATTAGCCCTAAGGAAAACAAACTCTAAGGATGTACAAAAATATTTATAGTTCTTTTTGAAGTGGTAAAGAACGGAAATATGAGGAGGTACCCATAAACTGGGAAATGGATGAAGAAGTTATGGTACATAAATGGGATAGAACATTATTGTGCTATAAGAAATGTTGAAGGAGAGGGTTTCAGAGAAATCTGGGAATCTTTTTATGAACTAATATGGAGTGAAGTGAACAGAAGCAAGAGAACATTTGGTACAATGACAACAATGTGATAAAGGCAAACAACTCTGAAAGAATTAGGAACTCTTATTGGTGCAACTACCGACCACAATTCCAAAGGATTAATGATGAAATATGCTACTTATCTCCTGACAGAGGGGTGAAAGACTCTGAACGAAGAATGAGCCAAATTATTTTTGAACATGGCCAATTTAATTTGGAAGTTTGTTTTGATTGAACTTGTCATAGTTACTAATCTCTTAGTTGCCAAAGCCAAAGGCCTTTTCCTCAGTTCTTATTCTCCTTGACCTCTCTGTAGCTTCTGACACTGTTAATCACTCTCTCCTCTTTGATACTTTCTTTTCTCTAGGTTTTCAGGACCCCTTTCTCTCCAGGTTCTCCTCCTACCTACCTGACCACTCATTCTCTGTCTCCTTTGTAGAATCCTCTTCCAGATCATGCCCTATAACTGTAGGTGACAGAGTTCCACTCAGGATCTTCTTTCCTCCCTCTACTCTACTTCATTTGGTGATCTCATCAGCTCCCATGGATTCAATTACCATCTCTATGCAGATGATTCTCCAATCTAGTTATCCTGTCCAAAACTTTCTGCTGACCTCCAATCTCACATCTTCTTTGAAAGATGCCTTTTAGACATCTCAAACTGGATATCCAGGAGACATCTTAAACTTAACATTTCCAAAACTGAACTCATCATCTTTTTCCCTAAACTCTCCTCCTCTCCTACCTTCCCTATTACTGTAGAGGGAAACACTATCATCTCAGTCTTTTAGGTTTGCAACTGAGGAATCATCCTAAACTCCTCACTGTCTTTCATTCTCCATATCCAAGTTGTTGACAAGGCCTGTTGATTTCACCTTTGCATCATTTCTCAAATAAGTCCTCTTCTTTCCTCTGACACTGCCACCACTCCAGTGAAGGCCCTCATCACCACATGTCTGGATTATTCTAACAGCCTGATGATGGGTCTGCCTACTTCAACTTTCCTCACTCTAATCCATCCTCCATTCAGCCAAAGTGATTTTTGTAAAGCACAGGTCCAATCATGCTACTTGCTATTCGATAAATTCCATTGGTTCCCAATTGCCTCCAGCATAAAATACAAAATGTTCCTCTATTTGGCAATCAAAGACTTTCATAAACTAGTCCCTTCCTTTTTTTTTTTTTGAGGGGGGAAGGCAAGGCAATTGGGGTTAAGTGATTTGCCCAAGGTCACACAGCTAGTAAGTGTCAAGTGTCTGAGACCACATTTGAACTCAGGTCCTCCTGACTCCAGGGCTGGTGCTCTATTCACTGCACCACCTAGCTGTTCCAACCCCCTCCTATATTTCCAGTCTTCTCACACCTCACTCTCTACACACACTCTTTGATCTATAGACACTGGCCTCCTGGCTGTTCCACAAACAAGATGCTCCATTTCCTGGCTCAGGGCATTTTCTCTGGCTATCTCTCATGCCTGGAATACTCCTCCTCCTCAGCTCTACCTGATAACTTCCTCAGCTTCCTTTAAGTCCCAACTAAAATCCCATCTTTTACTAGAATTACTACCTTTTACTTCTCTAACCCCTCTTAATTCTAGAGTTTTCTCTTTGTATTTATCATGTATGTAGCATGTTTTGTAGATATTTGTTTGCATGTTGTTTCCCCCATAAGACTGTAAGCTCCTTGAGGGCAAAACCTGTCTTTCACCTCTTTTTGTATATCCCTAGCACTTAGCACAGTAGGTGCTTAATAAATGATTACTGATTAACTGATTAACTACATGTTTGTAATGGGGTTTTTCTTTTGTTCTCAGTTGGGTGGGATGGAGTTGGGGGTGCTTAAGTGAGGTGTATTTTTGCTGATAGAAATAAAATAATTTTAAAAACTGAGTTGAGAATAGATAGAGGGGAAAGACTTGAGGCAGGGAGACCAATCAGCAGGATCTGCACAAGGGTGGTGGCAGTGTCAGAGGTGAGAAGGGGATTGCATAAAGGTAGTATCAACTGGACTTGGCAACAGATTGACAACAGTGTGCAATAGTGAGGAATCAAGGATTACATTTAAATTAACAATGTGTATGGCTGAGAAGATGGTGGTAACCTCCACAGTAATAGTTAAGTTTAGGAAGAGATGACTGAGGATAAAGATAATGAGTTAAGTTTTGGACCTATTAAGTTTATACTACCTATGGGTCAACCAGATCAAGATATCTAACAGGAAATTGGAATTAGGACATCAGAGGTCGGGAGAGAGGTTAGATCTGGATAAATAGATCTAAGAATCACCTTCATACAGATAATTATTGAAAACATGGAAACTGATGAAATCACTAAGAAAAACAGTACAGAGGGAGAAATTAATTTTTTAGGTAAAAATATGAGCATTTTGTACCATAAATTTCAAATGGAAAGTGATCTAAGTATAAAAGGTCACATAAAAACCTGAAAGAAAAAGGATTAAGATACTTTTAACAACTAAGGGAAGAATTCTTCTCTAAACACTGGATAACAGAGATCACAAAAGATAAACTGAAAAATTCTTGTGTGAACAAGATCAGTGCAGCTAGTATAAGAAGAGAAACTATGATTGGGAACAAATTTTTACATGAAACATTTCAGTTAAAGATTTGATATCTAAACTACACAGGGATTAGTACAAATATGTGAACAAGAGGCATTCCTCAATAGATATTGGTCAAAAGACATGAACAATCAGTTTTCAAAAGAACTACAAACTATTAACAACCAAGTGGAAAACGTTTCAAATCACTAAATAATAAGAGAAATGTAAAAAATTTAAACTTGAGGTTTAATCTAAGACCCAGCAAATTTGCAAGAATAACAAAATATGGAAATAGTTAACCTTTGTGAGATATGAAACAATAAAACCAAAGAAAGGGCATAAAAATTATATGTATAATTGTATACCCCTCCACCCCAAACCTCAATGTTTTCCACATTCCAGGACCATTTTTTACTTCTATAGGACTACTATTATTTTCCTCCATATCCCTTTTGAAGTGTGTTGAGTAAAATGAGACAAGGTACTCTTGGTAAAAGCCTAACCACTAGTAAACTCTTTGAAGAATGATAGACTTTAATTCCCTGGAAGAAGTATAGTGAAAAGAAAAGAACCCTAAACCAGGATAACTAGTTTGAGCCCTTGCTCTGGCATGCAAAGATGCTCTTGTAGAGCTGCGATTTGGGGCAAGTTACTCAACCTCTCTGAGTCTAAGTTTCCTCAACTATTAAAAAAGAAAGAAAGAAAAGAAAAAGCCGGGCGAGTTGTACTAGTTAATCACTAAGTTTCCATCCAGTTCTAACAATCTAGGAATCTTATCTAAAATTTATAATTCTCCCAGTGTTGAGTGTAGGCAGTACATGGTAGTCACTGAAGTACCTTGAATGTAAGTGAACATGTGTAGATTCTAATGGAAGGATGTCTTTCTGGCCTGTATATATTATATTCAGACAATCTAAGATGTCAGTGCTGCAAAGTGCCTTAAGATTAACTAGCCTAAATTCTCTCTTTTTGGACTGAGGAGAAAGAGAAGTGGAGAGGCATGTGTGACAACATATGCAGAGTCAAGGCTGGAATCAGGATCTCCTGATTTCTAGTCCAGGCTTCTTTTCACTACACCACCAGGGTATAGTGGGATATAAAACCCAGATCTTCTTCTTGGCTTTGCCAAGGAATTTGCTTCTAACACACCCCAGCATTCCAATGGCTTTTTTTACAATGGCATTTCAGGGCTGACTCTTACTAAATTTGTGGTCAACAGTGACCCCAGATTATCTATTTTTCCTGTGCCTACCCAGCCTATTCTCATCCTGGATTTGGTTTGCTGGTACCAAACTCCATAAATGTACCATTTTGTCCCTGTACTTGTTTAATTTCATCTGGCTAATCAGTATGGCAAGGGGCAACTGAGGAGGACTCTAAATGAATTAAAAAGCATTTATTAAGGGCTTACTGTGTGCCAAGAACTAGCTAAATTCTGAACTGAAAGGAAAAAAGTAACATGTTGAAAGATGGTAATTAAGTAGATATAGAAAGGAAAGAACAAAATAGGAGGTCTGAGTACAGAAAGCTATAGTTGAAGGGAGTACCATGTTGATGATCATGGAGGTGTGCCTTGTGGTGATGAGGTCCAGGAGTTATCCCAGGTGAGGAAAAACTGATGGGGGATGGAACAGGAGGTGACTCCTGGTCTCCCCCCAGGTCTGCCATCTTCCTAAAGAAGCCTTCTTGAAGATGTAGCACAATTGAGACCTGGGAAAAATGAAAATTGTGGCAGGATGAGGGTGGCATTATGAAAGGCTAAAACATCAGGGTCCAGAAACACACCCCAAAAGGGAAAAGGGGACTATGGGATTCACTTTTTTTTGTCAGACCTGTGATTTTATTGCTTTAGAGAATTATGAGGAAAGGAGCTCCCTTTACCAAATAAGACAGACATCTATTCTGAAACTTATGGTCTAGAAGTGTTTCCTGGAGCACTGAGAGGTTAAATCAATTTTACACAGTGAGAAAAGCAGTATGAGTCAAAGCAGGCCAGAAAAATCCTCTTCCTGACACTGTGGTCAATTCTTCACTCATCAATCATTCACGCTACCACTAATTGACATTTATATAATATTTTTCATTCACTCCAACAACCCTATGAAGTATTATCTATCCTAGATGAGATAAAGTCACTTGTCTATTTTCACACAGTTAGTAAGTAAGTAGTGGGGGGGGATGGGCATCTGAAACAAGTTACTGTTCATTTCTCTAAGGCTGATGGGGATGCTGAAAGGTCCGGTTTAAATACCATTTCCTTAATGAAGCCTTTCCTGACTATTTCTTCATTCTCCCCCCAAAGCTGGTAATACTCTTCAGCGAGGTGGGAAAGTGGATAAAGCTCTGGGACTGGAGTCAAAAAGACCCGAGTTCAGGTTTGGCCTTCCATAACCCCAAATGGGGTCACAGAAGAGCTGGGCACAACCGGACAACAATGCACCTTTTTTGGAGGGTCTGGTTGTGGAAACTTCCTGCACTAATGCATTTGCAGATCACTAAGTTTTAGAACTTTAGTCGTAGAAACTTTTGTGGGATATTGAGTTTTGCCACATAGCTAAAATGTGTCAGAGGCAGGGTTTGAATCTCCTGAGATTCAAAGATGATCACTCCATTCACTGCTACAAACTGTCTCTTGAGCACTAATATACATCCTATTGTAACTGTTAGTGTGTCATACTCCCATTCTAAACTCCATGAAGCCAAAAAGTATTTTAACTAAATTTTTTATCTTCCTCAATACTCAACATAGTGCCTTTCACACAGTGGATACTTAATGTCTGTTGAAACTGAAAGTGTGGAGATATTAATGAAGTTCAAAAGTCAAGAGTATCAAGCTTTCAATATTAGAATCATACAATGGCTGAGCTGGAAGAGACTTTCAGTTCATCTGATTTAATTCAACTCTCATTTTACAGATGAAGAAACTGATATAGGACATTTGGTTAAAGTAGTTACTTGTTACATATACTGAACCTCAAAAAAGAAACAAATATGCCCCAGTCACATCAGAAAAACATTCAGTGGTTCGGCAAGTGGCAAGATAAGAAGTAAAAATATAGTAATAAATTTCCGTGCAGTATTTTCTTAAACACACACATACACACAGGCCTTTCTCTGGATTAATGGGTCTGGCTGACGGATCCTTCAAGGCAGGGCCAACTTAGAATAGCATTTCAGCTTTGGCTTAGAGCAATGGAAAAAAAGCACTGGCCTCGGAGTCAGGAGACCTGGGATTGGCATCCCGGCTCTAACATTAGCTGTCAGCAAGTCCTTTCTGTTCTCAGAGCCTGAGTTCCCGCATTTTGTACAACCACAGCTCAGCCTACTTTAATGGGGCTGTTGCAGGGGAAGCTCTCGGTGGCCCCTGAGGCGCTGCACCGACTGGGGTTTGGCTGGACTGGGACAGGGACGAATATGCCAGGGGTGGGGACGGCAAGGGCGGCAGCCCAGGGGCTCCGTGCGCTCCTACCCTCGGGCAGGCAGTCAGGGTCCGGGAGGGGAGAGGGGCGTAAAGAGGGCAGGGGGCGCGCGTGGGGGTGGGGCTCAGCGGATCTCAGTCCGCGCTCCCGGCTATCCCTCAACCCCCCACCCCAAGGAGGGAAGGACGGGACTGGACGGGACTGGACGGGACCGGACGGGGCTGGACGGGCGAGGCGGGGCCGCCCTTTCCTCCCCGGCCACGGCCCCACGGCGACCCCTCCACCCGACCCCACTCCGAGGGCCCCAGGAGCCCGGGCCAGTGCCGGGCCGGGGAAGCTTGCGTGCCGCACACACCTACCCAGTCCCCTTGTCCGGGGCCCCGCCGCTCACCTGCCGGACTCTGAGCTGCGGCCCCGGACAGGAAGTGTCCCCCGCTCTCGAGCCCCGCCCCCGGGCCCGTGGACGCCCCGCCCCCGCGACGCTTCCTCTAGGACGCTCTAGGAAGCCCGGACGACTCCACGCCTCGCGCCTCGGTGGACCGGGTTAGGTGGGGCTGACACCGAGGCGGGGAGTAGATCTCTCCCAGGAGAGAGGGAGAGGAGGGTGGAGGAGAAAGGAGAGGGAGAAGAGGGGAGGGGAAGAGAGGACAGAGAGGGGGAGGGGGAAGAGGGAAGAAAGGAGAGAGGAGGAGAGAGAGAGGGAAGAAGAGGGGGAGGAGAGGAAAGAGAGAACAGAGGGGGAGAGAAGGGAGGAGAGGGAAGAAGGGGAAAAGGAAGGAGAAGAGAAAATGGGAGGAAAGGAGAGGGGGGGAGCGGGAAGTGAGAGAACAGAGATGGGGAGAGGAGAGGAGAGAAGAGAGGGGTAGGAGGGAGGTGAGGAGAGGATGGAGGGGGAAGGGCAAAGAGGGAGGGAGAGAGTAGGGGAAGAGAAGACAGGAGGAGAAAAGGGGAGGAAAGGAGAGAAGGGAAGAGGGAAGAAGAGGGGGAGGAGGGAGGTGAGGAGAGGAAAGAGAGAACAGGGGAGGAGAGAGGGAAGAAGGGGAAAGGGAAGGAAAAGGGAAAATGGGAGGAAAGGAGAGGGGGGAGAGAAGGAAGAGGGAAGTGAGAGAACAGAAATGGGGAGAGGGGAGGAGAGGAGAGAGGGGGAGGAGGAGGGGGAAGTGGAGAGAAGAAGAGGGAGAAGAGAAAAGGAAGGAGAGAGGAAAGAAGGGGAGCAGGAGAAAAGAGATGGGAGAGGAGTGAAAGTGAAGAGAGGAGAGGGGTGAAGAAGGTGAGGGAGAAGGAAGGAAGAAGGGCAGAGTACAGAAGGTAGAGGGAAGGGAAGAAGAAGGGGAAAGGGGAGGAGAAAGGGATAGAAGAGGGGAGAGGAGGGAAGGGATCCAGGTGGAGAGAAGAGAAGGGAGAGGGGAAGAAGATTGGGGCAGGGGAGGCTGAGGTGAATTAGAAGGAAAGCAAGGAGGATTGAGAGGGAGAGGAATGAAAGTCAGAAGAGGAGGAGAGATGGAAAGGGAAAGGAGAAGGAGGACAGGAAGAAGACTGGGGGGATGAAAGGGATGGAAAAGAAGGAGAGTGGGGAGGGAGGTAAAAAGGTGGGAGGGGCTGATAGAGAAGAATGAAAGGAGGTGGGAGAGGATGGAAAGGAGAGAGGAGAAGGAAGGGGAAAGAAGGGGATAGCTGAGAGGGAGATAAAAAGGAAAAGGGGAAAGGAAAGGAAAGGAAAAAGAGGAGAGGAGAAGGGAGGAGACAAAAGAGACCGAGTAGAGGTTGGGCAGAGGCAGAGATGTGCTGGACCAGCTCATGCTGGATTGTGAGTGAACATTTATACACCTTGGAAATCAGCAAATACTACAGGTCAGGACTTGGTTTATTGTTTTGTCAGTTGTCTAGACTTAAGTAAATGAGGAGGAAAATATTAATAGTGCAGATTAAGCTTAAAATTGTGTCAAGTATACATTTACCCCCCACCCGCACCCCAGAGAAGCAGTTGTTAAATATTTACCAGAGCAGCCCTGGGCAGAGGGAAACAGGAAAGAAAAAGCAGGACAGAAAGCAGGGATGAGAGGATAGGGGAAAGAAAAAAGGAAGAGAAGGGGAAGAGAGAGAAGAAAGGGAGATAAAAGGTAAGGTGAGATGGAAGAGGAAGAGAAAGTAGATAGATAGAAAGTAGAAAGAGATAAAAAGAGAGAGTGGAGGAAGGAAGAAGAAGGGAGAAGAAAAAGTGGTATGGGAGGAAGGAGAGAAAAAGAAGGAGAAAAAAGGGAGGGAAGAAAAGGGATCATTTAGAGGTGAGAGGGAACAAAGGAGAAAGCAAGGAATGCAGAGAATTTAATAGGAAAAAAGAGAGGAGCAAAGGGAGAGAGAGATGAGTACTAAGAACAGGCATTTCAAGAATTAAAAAACCTTTGAGACAATCTCCTCCAGAGGTTCTTAACCTTTTTTGTTATATATGTATATGTATTTATATGTGTGTATGTATGCAAATATATGTGTATATAAATATGTATGTGTATAAATATATGTGTATGTGTATATATATATATATTCCTTTGTTACATATTCCTCTGTTATAACCCATGGACCCCTTCTCAGAATGTTTCTAAATGCCTATGTGGTGAGGCCCATGTGTTTTGAGGGACTGTCTCCTGAATGTAGCATGGTGGGGTGGGGTAGCTCAAAAGGAGGCAGAAATCTTTTAGCTTTAGCCTCTTCTTCCCTTTAATTGGGAATTAAGCATGAAGTTGGTACTAGCAGCCACCCTGCTCTTCTCAAAGACAGGGGGCATGGGATTAGAATTATATCTCTCTGTTCTCTTAAATATTGTTAATCTAGGGCATTGGTGGGGAACTTGCAGCCTTGAGGCCACACGTGGCCTTCTAGGTCCTCAAGTGTGGCCCTTTGACTGAATTCATGGACAGAACAGACCTGGGCAGAGGGAAACAGGAAAGAAAAAGTGGGACAAAAAGCAGGGATGGGAAGAGAGGGGGAAGAGAAGAGAAGGGGAAGAGAGAGAAAAAAAGGGGGGAGGTCAAGGTGAATTGGAGGAGGAAGAGAATGTAGAAGAGGTGAGAAGATAGTGGAGGAAGGAAAAAAGAGGGGAAGAAAAAGTGAGGAAGAGGAGAGAAGGAAAGAGAAAAAAGGAGGGAGGGGAGGAAAAAGGGAGGGAGAATTCAGTCAAAGGGCACACTTGAGGGCTACATGTGGCCTCGAGGCCAAAGTTTTTCCCCTCCCCTGGTCCAGGGAATGTGATCAAGTTCATTCTAACTTCTGATCGCTTTTTCATTATTGGGGAGGGGGAAGAAGAACACTAAGCTTTGTATGTAAGGCTTGACTTCCTTTCTTCCAGATACCAGTTTCACCATGAATACACATAGTGAATAGTAAAGAAACACTCTTATCCAATTCATAACAAAACAGAAATCAGAGAAAGTATACATAAGAAAATGTATACCAGATAATAAAGAGTGAAGGAGCTCTCCCATTGGGAGCAAGGTAACTCAGCTCAACCAAGAAAAACAGACCCAGATCTCACCCAAGGGAAATTCCTACAGGTTCTAATGTAGCAAGCTGGGAATAGAGACATGATGAAGACTGCTAGTTCCTCTTTCATCTTCCCAGAATCTTCTCCTTCAAAAATCTGAAGTAGGGTTGGCCTCTTCCATCTTCTGTCTCAAAGCTGGAAGCCAGAAGTACCCAAAGTGACTACAAGGCCTGAATCTACCTGAAGCTTTAAGGGTCTTAAAGAAGACTAAAGAGAGTAAAAAAAATCTTTCAGTCTCACCAACTCCATTTCTTCCTTTACACAAGTATTGATCTCCACCAGTAAGAACATCCCATACCATGGGCTTTGGGACTGTGGTTACACATAAAATAGATAGGATTACAAAGGAAAGCAATTATATTGAAATAAAGATGTAATTTTTTTTTTCCTACCCAAGTTTACAGATTCCTTAAAATCTATGCACAGACCTAGGTTAAAAACCCTTTACTAGTCTAACTAGTGTTTGATCCAGAATTCTCCAAAGCAATCTTCCAGCCTTGAAGATGGTCAGTGAGAGGAAATCCAAGGTAGACCATCCCACTTTTGGACAGCATTAACCAATTCTTCAATGTGACTGCCGTTCAAATACTTGAAGAGGATTCCATGTCCCCTCTGAATCTTTCCGTGGTCAAGTTACATGTGTATCATGTTAAACCATATATTAACATGGCAAGTATATGATATTGTCATTATCATGAGGTATGATCAAAACCTATACTGTTTAGGGAAGAGCTTCACATTTTCACCTATATGTATCAATATCTCACTTTTTCTGTGGATTTAATTTACTCAAGACAACCTGTCCTCAAGCTGGCATGTCTAGATTCCCAGAAGGTAACCATATTATTAAGTGTCAAACTCCTTGTTGATGGGAAATATACCTCCCCCATTCAACACTCTAACCCCTGCCAATGAGTTTTCTGTCTACAGCACCATCACTCACAATAAGGGCACTTCTTATAAAATAGTGTTTTATTTTTTTCCAATTACATGTAAATATAGTTTTCAACATTCGTTTTTGTAAAATTTAGAGTTCCAAATTTTTCTCCTTCCCTCCCCCCTCCCCAAGACTACAAACAATCTGATATAGGTTATATATGTACAATCATGTCAAACATATTTCCACATTAGTCATGTTGTGAAAGAATTAGAACGAAAGGGAAAAACCACAGGAAAGAAAAAAAAGTGAAAATAGTATGCTTCGATCTGCATTCAGACTCCGTAGTTCTTTCTCTGGATGTTAGCATTTTCCATCATGAGTCTTTTGGAATTGTATTGGATCATTGTATTGCTGAGAAGAGCTAAGTCTATCATCATTAATCATTGCACAACGTTGCCATTGCTATGTACAATGTTCTCCTGGTTCTGCTCACTTCACTCAGCATCAGTTCATGTGAATCTTTCCAGATTTTTCTGAAACCTGCCTGCACATCATTTCCTACAGAACAATACTCAACTGCAAGTCATGTCATCATCTCCCTGATGTCATGGTCCTCTTCCAGAAAGAAGGACAAAAACAACCTGTGAGTGAGCAGTAGCAACTCGCCTTCCTTCCCCTGCCCTCTCTTGTTCTCCACTCCCCTCTTCTCCCCTCTCCTCTCCTCCCTCTTCTCCTCTGTCCTCCCTTGTCCTCTCCCTCATTACCTGGGGGTACTTTGCCCAGGGGAAGGTACAAAAGCTGTCTTTTTTCCTTTGGATTTACTTACTAGATTTCTTTCTCAAAGACCAAGCCTTAAACCCAGTTCCCTGTGGAGCTCATAGATTGGACAATAGGTCCCTGCCCTCCTATCACAGAGTGAATGTAAATACTAAATAGTAACTGTTTCTCTTTTGGCCAGGAACCCAGAGGGTCCTCCCCTCCCAGTTTGATTTTTTTTTTTAATTAAAGGGGCCATCCCTTGAGTACCTACTTAAAGAGGCCTATTCACTGAATGGGCATTAACTCACTCAAAGTGAGAATCTGAGAAGATCTTAGCCCAGTGGTTCTCAACCTTCCTAATGCCTGGACTCTTTAATACTCATATATGGGCGTATCTGCATGTGGATGGACCTGCCTGGAGACAAATAGAGGAGCCATGTCAGGGTTCCTAAGACCATCGGAAATATGTGTTTTCCAATGGTCTTAGGCGACCCCTGTGAAAGGGTTGTTTGATCCCCACAGGGGTTGCAACCCACAGGTTGAGAACTGCTGCCTTAGCCTAAAAGGTCCAGGGTCTCCTATTGCATCCTGGGCCATCTCCAGTTGTCCTGATGACTATCTGGCCACTGGACCCACAAGACTCTGAAGGAGAAAGGGAGGCCAGTGACTTGCACAGCTCTCTCTCACTCAAATCAAAATCAACTGCAAGTCATTTCCTCTCCCTAATGTCATGGTCCTCTTCAAGAATGAAAGACAAACACAACAACAATTCTATTACATTTATATACCACAATTTGTTCAACTATTCCCTAATTGATGGGCATCTCCTCAATTTCCAATTCTTTGCCAACACAATAAGAGCTGCTGTAAATATTTCTGTACATGTGGGTACTTTTGCCTTTTTATGATCTCTTTGGAATACAGACCTAGTAGTGGTATTGCTGGGTAAAAGGGTATGCACAGTTTTATAGCTAAAGACACTTTTCAGTCTTAAGGATTACCACTTAAGGCAAAAGAAATAATAAGAATGAACGAAGCATTTTTTCTGGTTAATTTTTATTTTATTTTTTCTCCATTACATGTAAACAAGAAATTCTTAAACATTTTTAAAATTCTGAGTTCTGGATTTTCTTTCTTTCTCTCTCACTTCTTCCCCTCCTTGAGAAGGCAAGCAATTTCATATAGATTCCACATGTGCAGACACAAAACATTTCAATGTCAGCCATGTTGCAAAAGAAAACATAGACCAAATCCCTCCCACAACCAAGAATAATAAAGTAAAAAAAAAATTGCTTCAATCTGCTTTCAGATTTCATCAGTTCTTTCTCTGGAGATAGCATTTTTCATCATTAGTCTTTTGGAATTGTCTTGGATCATTGTATTTCTAAAAATAGCTAAGTCATTCACAGTTGATCATTATACAATTTTGTTGTTACTGTGTACGATGTTCTTCTGGTTCTATTCACTTTACTTTGCAACAGTTCATGTAAGTAATGCAAGATTTTTCTGAAAGCATAATTTCTTATAGCAAAATAGTATTCCATCACAATTGTGTATAATCACAACTTGTTGAGTCATTGCCCAATTGATGGCATCCCCTCAATTTCTAATTCTTTACCACCACAAAAGAGCTGCTATTAATATTTTTGTATAGGTCTTTTTCCTTTTCCTTTGATCTCTTTGGGATATGGACCTTGTAGTGGTATTGCTGGGTCAAAGGGTATGCACAGTTTTATAGACCTTTGGGTATAATTCCAAATTGTTCTTCAGAATGCTTGAATTAGTTCACAACTCCACCAGCAGTGCATCATGCCCCTATTTTTCCACATCTGCTCCAACATTTGGAATGAAGCATTTATTAAGCACTTACTATATGCAAAGCACTGGGAATACAAATAGAAAATACAATACGTGTTCTCAATGGGCTCATTCTAATGGGAGAGACAACATGTATGGAAATTTTCTGCTGCAAGTCATTTAGAAAAGTCCCATGATCTTTAGTGTGTAGCAGCAAAGCAGATGGCAATGTCTCTTTTTAATATTATTCTGCTAATTATATCAATTTCCAATGTTGAATCATTTGACAGTGTCAAGGATTTTGGTGAAAACTTTCTTTTATGAGTCTTCATTCATTTGAATCTGTTTCATGATATCTTGATTTCTCATAAAGTCATTAGCTTCCATTTGCTCCAATCTAATTTTGAAGGAATTATTCTCTTCAGTGAGTTTTTGAAATTTCTTTTCCATCTGGCCAATTCTGCTTTCTAAGGCATTCTTCTCCTCATTGGCTTTTTGAACATCTTTTACCATTTGAGTTAGTCTATTTTTTAAGGTGTTATTTTCTTCAGTCTGGCTATTGATTCATTTTTCATGATTTTCTTCCATCATTCTCATTTCTCTTCCCAATTTTTCCTCTAATTCTCTTACTTGATTTTCAAAATCCTTCTTGAGCTCCTCCATGGCCTGCAACCAGTTCATATTTTTCATGGAGGCTTTTGATGCAGGAGTTTTGACTTTGTTGTTGTGTTCTGGTTCTATGTTTTGATCCTCTTTGTCCCCCCAAAAAGATTCTATGGTCTGATTACACTTCCTCTGCTTGCTCATCTTGCCAGCCAATTACTTGATTTTTGAGCTCTTTGCCACAGTAGAACTCTGCTTTCAGAGTGGAGAGAGCTGTGTCCCAAATTGCTGGGGTTTTGTGAAGCTTTTGTAGGAACTGTTGTCAGAGGTATGAGGAGGGCACCTTCCCTACAGCCACCACAAGCTCTGGCATGCTAGCATTCCTCACCCTAGCACCACCTAAGACCATGATCCAGATCCAAGCAGGTCGAAGCAAGAACGATTACCCTCTCAATGGTGGCTTGGTCCCCCAAGATCTGCAGGCCAGGAGCTCCAGAGGCAGTCACATGGCAGCAGCTGCAGCTGCAGCCCCTCCACCACCTCCAGCCCCAGGGACAGGGGCCAGACCCTGCTCTTCTCTCATCCAGTTCTAACAGAGTTCCCTACTGACCTTTTACTTTCCCTTTGGTGTTTATGGGTTGAGAAGTCTGGAAACCACCACAGCTGCTAGTGATTCACTCTTCAGAAGTCTGCTCTGACCAGTCTGGGCCATGAATCTGGACTGCACTCAGTTACCAGCTCAGTGTGATAAATCCTTTGTGTTGGCCTGCTAGGCAGTCTTCAGCAGGAGATTTGTTTCTCTCTGTCACTATGGCTTCAGTAGCACCAAAATTTGTTTAGAGTCATTTTTTACAGGTATTAGAGGTGGTTGGAATGGGAGCTGAAGCAAATTACTGCTTTTACTCTGCCATCTTGGCTCCACCCCTTTTCGGAGTCTTCAATATATGTGGCTGTAGCAGCCCCTGCAGGAGCAGTTCCCAGGCAGCATCTTCATAGGAATTAT
This sequence comes from Pseudochirops corinnae, assembly GCA_028646515.1. NCBI lineage: Eukaryota > Metazoa > Chordata > Mammalia > Diprotodontia > Pseudocheiridae > Pseudochirops > Pseudochirops corinnae. The sequence goes on along the minus strand of CM053587.1, from coordinate 288,190,727 downwards.
TTCCCAAGGTGAGGGCTGCAGGCACTAGGCATTGTTATTACAAAGGCCCTTAGTTGAGTTGCTCCATCAGAGTCTGGAGAGAGATGATGGTCAAGGTGGCGGCAATGGTTTGACTTAGGTAGCATATGCTACCTCCTGTCTTTCCTTTAGGATACCTTGCTGCTTCAGCTATGCTGACTTGTTTATATATAGGTACTAATATATTTCAACAAATAAGTCATAAAAATGTATTACAATATGCATATAAACCAAGATCATATTTTCCTACTAATGCATTTCACTGTGGTGAAGATTGGGCATACATTTACAGGAACCTGTCAGGGAAGCACATGAGGAAAGAAAACTCATGTACTTAGGGTAACTTGGACCTATGAACTGCAGATGTCAATGTTATTGATCCATTCAGAAACATTTTCAGCACACAAAAACTGCTTTTCTGCTCAGTGCTTAGCTATTATTCTTCACTACTTTTCAGTTAGGGAAACTATTCTCTCCTTAGATGTAGCATTTACAAACTTTTTCAATTAACCGTTTTCCTTAAAATGGTGTTTGGAAAGTGTTAGCACTTAATAGGAATTGTAGTTTTCTTTAAGCTAGAAAACTGCAAAGCTCATCAAATTGGCTATCTTTGGGCTTACCCTGACCATTTTTGTTCTTCAGTCATGTCCAAATCTATAACCCCATGGATGAAGTCTAGGCAAAGATATTAGGGTGGTTTGCCATTTCCTGTTCCAATGAGTTCCCATTTTACAAATGAGGGTCACACAGCTAGTAAACATCTGAGGCTGAATTTGAACTCATCTTCCTGATCCCCAAAAGGGTCACAGTCAGACAATGACTGAAAAGTAACAACAATTTCCAGACTCCAGGCCTCGTACTCTATTCACTTTATTACCTAACTGCTACACAGACCATACCAAGCCATTTATTTTCTCACTTGGATATTGTTTTGATTCAATCAGAATGGAGCTCACAATTGTCAGGCTGTGGGCTCAACAGAATTCCAAAGCAGATGCCAAATCTGTGTACTTTTTCTTACCAAGTGGTGGCAGCTGAGAGCAAACCTTTATGAAAGTGGTGCCTCTCTCCAACTCTAGATGGCGTTGTAGGGCAATAGCTGTCAGTGGAGCTCTGGGCTAATCAAGTCAATTCTCTTTTCAATCAATCAGGAACCACACAGCGGAAGTCAAGTGTCTGCTCAGGACTTTTAAATGCCTCAGCTCCAACAGAACAGCTTTTTGGCACCCCCTGTTGGGTTTTCTATTCTTCTCAGTTTCCTATGCCAGATTATTCTCTCAGATTCTTATACCCAGTTCCTGTATCCATCAACAGCCTCCTACCTCTCACTCACCTTTCACTTAAAATTAAGTCACAACTCCCTAGATTTCTCTCATCAAATGCAATAGTCCTTTAAAAATCATACCATAGTCTCCAAATATCTATATTATTTTTTAGTTTCTGAGTTTTACTTCCTTTGGCCAAGATACTCAATCACTCTTGGAAGCTCTAAGGCTTTTAACACAGTTGCCCAGCTATTTAGAACTCTTGAAACAATTTCTTTTCTTATATTTTTCTAGTTTTTTTTTTTAAATAAATAAAAGATCTTTCTTTAATTTTTTGTAACCTTATGCTATTCCCACACAAGCAAGGCATCATTTTGTATTTTTCACAGAGGAATTTTAGTCTTTATATTTTATATTTTAGACAAACTGTCTAAAATATTTTCTACCCCAAACTGTCCAAAGCCTGTCTGAAAGCTGTGTTCTTCAAGAACAATTGTTAATAGTGTATTGTTAAAACAAAATTCTTTTTCTACTCCTATTAGGTAACACAATGTTCATCTATGGCAGTAGCAACATCTTACATCCTTTGATCTTCTTTTTCACAAAAACATTTTTTTCATCCCTCTTTATTACTGAACTGCTTCATATGGAAAGGGCTTTAAAGGGATAGTGTACACAGATAGATATGATCTGAAATGCTCCATTTTACTTCTCCAAGGAAGACTTTGATTTCTATCATTTTGGAGAGCAGTGGGCAACCATGACTGACAATTACTCCTTTACTTTTCTATCTTCAAGGGTATTGGTCAAGAATACACATTTCTATCTAATTACACATTATCCATTAAACATTAGATAGTTGCAGTCTAGAGGTGGTGCTTTTTCAGAGTTCAGGATAAAAGTCATTTTCCCTGGTTGCTAAATAGTGAGTAGTTCCAACCCAGATCAGGAGGCTTAATCTCAGGCATTTTAGCTCCCTCCCACCAAACACATTACACAAAAACAATCATAGATATAGAGCAAACCATAAAACAATAATTAGTCATATAAATTAGGTCACAGAAAACAAGAATAAAGAGGCTCTGAAACTCATGAGTAAGAAGAAATCTCAGAGCGACCAAGAAGAGAAGGATCTCACTGAAAAAGTCTGCTCTTAGCAGTCTCTGAAGGTACAGGTACTAGAATATCTTGGGGTATTATATTTTCCTACATGCCTGTGGCTCCAGTGACTCCCATTAGCTATTCAAAGTCTGTGATTTGACTCTTTACCTTGTCCTCTCTCCTCAACTTTTCTTAGTGTTGTCTCTGTCTTTCTCCTCCCTCCCCCAGTCAATTAGTCATATCTCCCTACACACCATCATAACTGTATTTCAAAGGACTACCCAAACCCACCTACACATAAACATTCTGAACCTTAATATCTTCATCTGTAAAGTAAGGATAGTAATACCTGCAGTGTCTACTTTATGGGTTGTTGTGAGGCTCAAATGAACTAAGGCATGTAAAGAGCTTTGCAAATCATAGAACATAATATGATTGTCTTATTATTTTATACTCCAGACTAAACATCCCAAGTTCCTTCAACTGATCCTCATGGCATGAGGACAAGGGAAGGGAAGGAGGAAAGAGTGGAAGAAGAGAAAGGAAGGAGAGAGAGGGATGAGTATCTACAGAGAATAGCAATCTCAAGAGTTGGAAGGGATCTCTGAAGCCATCTGGTCTAACCATTGTTTGATCCAAAATTTCATAAAGCAGTTTTCTCATATTTAAGATCTACAGTGAGGAGAAATCCAAGGTAGCTCATTCGACTTTTGGACAGTTCTATTTATTCTATTTTTTCAGGTTACAGTTTTTTACATACTTTGAGACAGTTTCATGTCCCCTTTAAACAAGATTAAGATTGTGAAGAGAAGAATGTAAGGTCTGAACAATTGTAATGGACCAGAACGGGGAGGGACAAAAGTGTTGGAAATTGAGGTGAAGATGAATAAGCTTAGGAAGAATGAACAAATTAGAAGAAAAAGGATAGGAGATTTTGATCAGAGAGGGTGAATTTCTGAATTTAAAATCTAAGAGGTGGCACTGTTCTTGGTGATGGTGATATCTATGGTATAACTATCCCTGTGGGTGATTGAGGCAGAATAAAACAGTAGGTCAAGGTCTGGAAGGCCAGGGTATTTGAAGGGCTATCAATTCCTGTACTGAAATCCCCAAGGATGATGGCAAGATTTGAGTTGGAAAGAGGATGAGGATAATATAAACAGAGAGAACTTAAAAGAAGTTGCTGAGTGATGGTAGTAGAAGGAAAGATCCCCAGTGATACTGGGGAACCAGGATAATGCCAACTCCTCCTCTTGGCCCAGTATTTCTAGGGACATGAGAAAAGGAGCAATAAACATTGGAGAGGGTGTTGGTAATAGAATAACTTTCAAAGAATTTCTGTGAGTTCAAGATGGGGGTTTGTCCTTCATCAGGAAGACAATGCCATGGCTTGCAAGTGAATTGGATTTAAGTGAGGGAGGGCTGTGCAAAGTCACCAGCCTCACTTTCTATTCCAGAGCCATCTGGGTCCAGTGGCCAGATAGAGATCAAGACAACTGAAGATGGCCCAGCTCAAGAAGATGGAAAAAGTGTAAGTGAGAAGAGAATGAGAAAGAAGAAGAATTTGTTAATTGACTGATAGTTGCATAGGGCACAATTGAAAAGGAGGGCAGAGGAGGAATGGGACTAGGAGTGGCAAGGGTAAACTGAATGGGGATGAGGATAGAGGGAAAGGCAGCAGGGCTAAGGGGTTTTCACCCTGGATTAGGATTAGTTACTAGGATTAGAGAGGAAGAAAGTCCAAATTTGCTAGCCATAAGCTTCAGTTTGGGAAAGGGGGTTTAAAATTTCCTTTGAACATTTTTCATTTTGGTGTCTTAGGGTCCCACTGCCAACCTTGGCCATGTCAGAACAAGGTCTTATCCTGAGGTTCCTGTCTTTCTGGCTCCATGAAAATGACTGAATGAGTGGTTAAGCAATAAGATATTGATAGATATACCATTTATCACACCAAATGTAGTTTTGTGGGGGCTAACCTCCAACTTGAACTCGCAAGTTAGGTTCCTGGGGGATGACTATCTTGACAACCCAGATTTAAGGTACTCATGAGCATATACAAATAGATTTGCCTTCAGAAGGCAGCCACGTGACACAATGGGCTCAAAGAAAAGACATAGCATTGAAGGTAGTAAAAAAAAAAATCCTTCCCATAAAGCTGGAGTATTTTCTCCCACAATTATATATAAAATATGTTGATGGAGCACATACAAAGAGGCAACTCATATCTCCAGCACTGCAGATTCACAATGTCCTTTCTCTTTTCATGATATTCTCACATTATTTCCTATTGGTCAGAGTATCTCCTGGCTAAACTTCTCCCTGGGTTTGTTCCTCACTGAGCTTGTGCTTTTGTTTCATCTTGGTCCAGGAAATTGCTTTTGGAAAGATCTGAACCCCTTAGCCTAGTATCCAAAAAAGTCTCAGATCTGGGGCCTGCCATCCCCTAAGTAGGATCCCAGGTCTAAGTGTCAAACTTGTCTTCTCTCTCCTACTAGTAGATTGGACTCTGACCACTAGGTAGCTAGACTACTTTGCAGCCTCAGCATCTTTTCTTATTAAAAGCTTGGCTTTTTCTATTTGCTCAATTCTGTGAGTTGGCTGAGAAAAGGCATCAATGCAAAACAAGTGGTTTGAGGTTCCCTGACGTTTCCATATGCCAGTGAGCCATTCTAAAGTCTTAAGTCCTTACCAGGGGCAAAGGGGCCTTCCATCCTCGATGCTTGATTTAGAAATATTAGAAGAAATCCAAGAAAATATAGAGAAGCAATTAGAGTGATGGACCAGCAGGTAGTAAATGATCTGTGATGCTTTGAGACAAAGTTAGAGTATAATCCTCCAGATGGCCTCTGTGCCTAGGTAACCCAGAGAGACAGAATTCAAGTAAGATTTTATAGGCAGATTCCATGCACAGATAGCTGCATGCTGTATCTCTACCAACTTTTTTTAAAAAAAATCAAACTAGGAGTTACAGTACATAGATCACTGGACTTAGAGTTAGAAAGATCTGAATTCAGATCTGGCCTGAGAAACTTTACTGTTAGACCCTGGGCAAGTCACTTAACCTTTGTCTGCCTCAGTTTCCTCTTATGTAAAATGAAGGGATAAAAATTGCAACTAACTCCCAGGGTTTTTAAAGCTCAAACAAGATAAGTGAGATAAGGTTATTATTAGTTCACATACGGTTATAGTTACCCTATGGTTAACATTGAAGTTAAGGCTCAATTAAGATAACATATATAAATGCTTTTCAAACCTAAAGGAACTATATGTTAACTGTTATTATATTGAAGGGAAGAAAAGCTTGTAAGTGCTGCTGGGTCTTGATCTCTGAGCATTATTTCCCCTTTCTAGAAACTCTTTAGGTGGAGTCTCATTGACTCTCTTGCAAAAGAATCCAGGGCAAAATATCTTTGGTGTTCTGTTCTCTCTTCTCAGAGCTATTTAACATATAAATTGTAGCATACATATATGCTGTCCCCCAATTTTTTTTGGAGGGGTCAAGGCAAGGCAATTGGAGTTAAGTGACTTGCCCGAAGTCACACAACTAGTGTGTCAAGTATCTGAGGGCAGATTTTGAACCCAGGTCCTCCTGACTTCAGGACTGGTGCTCTATTCACTGTGCCACCAACTGCCCCTCATCCTCAAATTTTCATTTGTGTGTCCTTTCTCCTGAATCTTAGCTTTGCTCATTTCATTTCTGTCTTCTCTGCCTGATGATGGAATGCATGGATTACTATGAAGTGTTGAAGCTGAGTTCCTCTTGAAAAGTAATTATCAGACTAAGCGAATTCCCATTTTGATGAATGACTTGCATTGTCCTACCAAAAAAAAATACCTATTCACTGATGTATAATTTAGTTTGGTATATTTATTACATTTATACTCCTTTTTTCTAAGAAATTCTGATTAGTGTATTTGTGAGTATAATTTTTCAAACATGCTAAGTTTCCGAGGAGAGTCCTATAACTATGCCTCATTATGGCATGGAAGTGACTAGTTTTTTGAAAGTTAAGGGCACACGGGGGGCGGAGCCAATATGGCGGCGTAGCAGCAGCAACATATCGCACGCAGCTTTCACATAGCCACCTCAAAATACCCATAAAATAGGACTCTAAACCAATCCTAGAACTCCAAAACGCACACAAGGATACTTCCCACTAAAGTCAGCTCGGCTATGAGGAACCATATCAGCACTGCGAACTGAAACCAGCCTGGCCTGAAGCCACAGCTGTGCCCCGGGGGTGGCTGGGCGGGAGACACCTCTCAGGTGAGCAGATTAGCACCAGCTGCGAGTGGGGGTTGTGAAAGGGGGAGATAAGCAGTACAGCCGAAAGGTCTCCAGAGCGGAAAAGCGAAAAGGCACAGGTTTTGCACCCGCCTCCACTTTGTAGCTTCCCGCCCGCGGCCTGCAGACAG
>CM053587.1:288157695-288183427 GCA_028646515.1 Pseudochirops corinnae | reverse complement strand
AATGATGCAAACTATAATAAAATTAAAAAAAAAAAAGAAAGTTAAGGGCACACGTTCTGTTAGTTTTACCATGTTAGAAAAGGCTTCCTGTATAATTCCAGCAACAGACAAGTCTGCTGAGAACTTGCCAGCAAAGTATGGAAAGTCTCATCATCATAGTATAGTAGGATAATTTTTCTGTATTGGCTTTATGATCACTTCATTTTTTTCTCCATAACACCATTTTTATGAGCAAGTTAATTTACAAGGAACTTCCAGTTTTCATTTCCACCCTCATGCTTAGTATACATGAACTGATTCATGCCAGCAAATGCAGGTATTTCCCTATAATGGGCCACATTTTCAGTAACATAAGTTTCCATTCAGTACCAATATTTCCCAAATATGTTCCTCTCCAACATCTGTAATAGTAATGTAATTTGATCCCTTTGTATTGGCAAAGCTAACAGGTACTTAGCACTTAGTAATTAATCAAGCCTCTGTTAAAGAAACAGAAGGTATAAATCCCTGTTGCTGATGTAACAGGAAGGAGTTGAAACAGGAAATGGCTGAAGCAGGAAGGAGCTAATCCCATGTGTGTATATAAGAAGCCCCTGCTGGGTCAGACAGATCTTCTTGGAGCCAGGTTCTGGAGGCTGAGCAAGAGAGGCCCAGGCTGGAGAGAGTAATTTTTATTTTAAGAACCTGGAGGAAGTGATTTTGATTCTGGGAACCAGCTGAAACTTCTGCTGAGTCTAAGGGCCAGCCAAGCTGCTGAGGATTTCCAAGAACCAGCCAGAGCTGCAGAAGACTGAGGAAGCATGACTGTGGTGTCAGTATTTTGTCTGTTTGTGACTTTGTTAAGCCTTGACTTCCTAGGAACAGAGACTGAGGATTTAAGGTGGACTGGACACTCTGAGCTTTAGCATGGAACAGGAACTGCATAGAGGGCTGGACAAGGAACTGGGAGCTGTCTGCCTTTGAACCCAGGTGACAGTTTGGTGAATCCAGGTAGGATCTGGGACCATGGAAGGGGATACAGGGAATCTGAGAGCCTACCCTGAGTCAAGTTGAAAGAAGACTTTACTTGGATACTGTGTACTGAATGAGAAGATTTGTGATTTACTTGTGACCGAGGGGTGGATGGTCTGTGTATTTTCTGATGATTGAATAGTGAATGATGGCTGAATAGTGATTGATTTGTAACTTAGTGTGCCCCAGGAGTGGAGAACTTTAACTTTTATATTTTGTGACCCTTAAGGAGGCAGGCCTCCTTAAAGATGATTGAATGATTGAGTTGATTGAATGATTGAGTTGCTGATTGTTTAAATGATTGTATTTTGTTCAAAACTTTGTGATCACTGTGGTGAAAACTATGTGGCCATCTTTGTGAAAAGTTGTGTGAATGCTGTACCTTGATTTCTGTGAATGTTTTGCTTTATTATTGGATAAATAGAGTGTTCACTATACTATGTAATCAGAACCTTGAAAAGCTGTTCACAGTAGCATTCTTCTGGAAAGCTGCTCGTGCTTGGCTTTACATCTAACATTTACATATTCTATTTAAAGGAACATAATGTATCATTATATGCACTCTAAACATTTAACATGACATAGGTTAAATATATTTATTGCCTCTGGAAAAAGATCAGAATTAAATTCTCCCTGTATTTTCATTTTTACAATGCATCTTAAGAACTATGTGTTATCAAGTATTGTACATTACTTTACTTAAATATATGCATCCTACTACTTACCTGATCCTTTTTTTTTTATTTGGTGAGTGCTTACATAGCATATGTTAGTCACCCTTTTTTGAAAAAAAAATGAAGTGTCTCCACACATCCTCCCCATTTGCAGTGAAGAGCATATAAAATAAGACAGTAAAATGTAATGTGTCTTTAAGTGAAAAGTTGAATGAAATCAGTTTCAGCCTGTGCCCCAGATGCAGGGATTAGCTCTGCCAAATCTGGTTCTCTTTAAATTATAATTTTTTGAAAGACTATCATTTCATGACATATGATCATCATTTTATTAAGATAGCTAGTCACACCAACTAGCTAGACTCTGCAAAATCAAGCTGAGACATGAGTTATAGCCCTGGTGCTACCTGGTTAGTTCTTGCTCTATCTCTGCAAAATTCCAGCTTGAGATATCAGTTTTCAGTTTATTATTTTATTGGATATAGATCTTCCCCTTCTGCTATTGGTTATTTGATGTATAAATCTTTACCTTCCCCTTTGCCCTCTGTAAAATTTCAATTGTACCCATCCTGTAGAAATAATTAAAGACTTTATGAGGTTCCTGAAAGTGTTATTTGGGCCCCATTGATTTTTGTGTACCATAAGACTGTGCTCTGGATGTATAATATATGGGTTATTAAAATGTCTCTACGTGCACTGATACGTATGAAAGACAGCACTACCTATCAATGAATCCTTGAATATCCTTATAAGGCTAACCAGTAGGCTAACCACAATGTAATGATTTAAGCTAGATGGATCAGTGGATAGACCACTGGGCCTGTAGTCAGGAAGATCTAAGTTCAAAGCCAGTCTCAGACATTAACTGTTCGACCTGGGCAAATCACTTAACCTCTGTTTCCTCTAATCCACTGAAGAAAATGGTAAACCACTCCAGTATCTTTGTGAAGAAAACCCCAAAAGGGGTCATGAAGAGTCAGACATGACTGAAAAAAACCCAATTTTTTTGACCAGGTAGGTGGTGAAGTGGATAGCGTGCTGAGCCTGGAGTTAGGAAGACCTGAGTTCAAATATGAATCTCAGACACTTACTAGTTATGTGACCCTGGGCAAGTCATTTAACTGTTTGCCTCAGTTCCTCATCTGTAAAATGAGCTGGAGAAGGAAATGGCAAATCAGTCCTTGTCAAGAAAACCCCAAATGGAATCACAAAAAGTTGGACATGTCTGAGAAAAACAAATAAAGCAACTGAAAATCACAAAACCATGCTGATTAGACCAGTTACAAATTTATGCTACATAATCTCCACTGAACGAATAATACAGCAAGGCAACTTTTTATGCTGCCTTAATTGTTTCACTATCCTGCTCATCTCAATGACTATTCCAAACCTATTCATCCTTTCTCAAGCCTTCCATAGCATTCCCTCCTCTTATCTTCTCGCTGATTACCTTGCTTTATAGTCCAATGCAAAGATTGAGGCCATTCTTTAAGAGCTCCCTATCATTTCACATCATTCAGATGTCTCCCCCTACTATCTCTTTAACTCCTGTTGCAAATAAAGAGGTGCCTCTTCTTGCCAAGGCAAACTTTTCTACACTTACTCTTGATTTCATTCCATCCTGTCTTCTCCAGCAGATTGCTTCCTTAATCACCCCCACTTTCTAATCTTTCCCTATTTATTGACTGCTTCCCTAATGCCTACAAACAAGCCCATTTTTCTTCTCCATCATTAAAAAACCCTCACTTGATCTGACCATCTCCACTATCTGTCATCCTGAATCTCTACTCTCCTTCCCAGCCAACTTCCTTGAGGAAGCTGATTTGTGTAAAAATCATTGCCTCCACTTCCTCCCCTTCATTCCTTTCTAAATGCTCTTCTATCCACTTTCCAAGCTCATAATTCAATGGAAATTGCTCTCTCCAAACTTACCAATGATCTCTTAATTGCCAAATCAAATGGCTTTTTTCTCAATCTTTATCCTTGACCTATTGTAGTCTGACACTGTCAATCACTCTCTTATCCTGGATAAGATCTCTCTTATCCTTATATTCTCTTTAGTTTTTCACTGTACTTCTTACTGCTAGGTTTCCTCCTGTTTAATCTCTCTTCAGTTTCCTTTACCATATAGCTTGAGGTTCGCACTAACTCCATTGGGATCAATTATCATCTCCATGCAGATGATTCTCAGTTCTATTTTTCCAGTCCAGTCTCTCTCTTGACCATGAGCCTCATATCCCAACAGCTTACTAGACACATCAAACTCAACATGTCCAAAACAGAATTCATTAACTTTCCCCTCAAACATCCTTTCCCCCAAACTTCCCTATTACTACTGAAGGAAGAAACCACCATCCTCCAGGTTACTCAGGCTTGCATCCTTGGTGTCATTCTCAACTTCTCTCTCACATAATTGATCCATTGCCAAGTTTTGTAATTTCTACCTTCACAACATCATTAGTATATATCCCCTTCTCTCCCCTTGTACAACCATCATGACTGGAATATTACAGTCATCTTCCATTTAGTCTCCTTATTTCAGTCTCTTCCCACTCCAATCTATCCTCTACTCAACTTCCAAGATGATCTTCACAAAGCACAGATCTGACCATGCCACTCCACAAAAAAATCCAGTGGCTTTCAGGACAAAATATTAAATTCTCTGGAATTTAAAGCTCATCACCATCTGGTCTCTTCCTACTTTTCCAGTCTTTTTAACACTTTACTCCCCTGTGTTACTCTACAATATGGTGACACTGGTCTTATTGCAGTTTCTCATACACAATACTCCATTTCCCTACCTTGTGCCTTTTTACTGGCTGCCTCCCATACTTCAAGTGCTTTCTCTCCTTACCTCTGCACCTTGGCTTCCTTCAAGACTCAGTTCAAATCCCATCTACTGCAAGGGCTTTCCCTCACTCTCCCCCACCATAAGTCCCTACCCTCAGAGATTACCTCATATGTACTCTCTCTCTCTCTATGCACTATATATATATATATATATATACATACACACACACATATATCTTGCATGTATGTAGTTACTTGCACATTGTGTCCAATAAAATTCGAAATCTTTAAGGGTGGGGACTGTGTTTTTGTCTTTCTTTATATCACCAGAGTTTAGCACAGTGCCTGCCGTACAGTCGGTATTTAATAAATGCTTGTTTACTGATGGCACATATTTTCTATCTACTTATTTATGTATATGCCATTTTCACTTAGTAGAATTTAAGCTATTTGAGAACAGGAACTGTTTTTGTCTTTATATCTCCAGTGCCTAGTACATGGTTGGTGTTTAATAGGGGCTTGTTTAATTTGTTGAGCACCTCCTTTATGCAAAGCGCTGTGTAAGGTGTTCAGGACACCAAGACAAAAAAGAAACTCCTTGACCTTTTGCCTGGGGAATGCAGACATACATGTACACAGATAAATATCATAAAAGGCAGAATAGGCATAAAAGGCATAAAAGGAGGGGGGAGGCTAGGTGGTGCAGTGAATAGAGCACCGGCCCTGGAGTCAGGAGGACTTGAGTTCAAATCTAGACCCAGACACTTGACACAAAAACTAGCCGTGTGACTTTGAGGCAAGTCACTTAACCCCAATTGCCCTTCAAAAAAAAAGCAAAAAATAAAATAAAATAAAAAATAAAAGAATGTAAAGGCTAGATCAGAGTAAATGCTCTAGGAATATCTGAAGTAGAGGATAATTTCAGCCAGAGGCATGTGGGAAGACTATGTGAAGAAAGAAAGGTAAGGATTCTGAAAGGCATAGATGAGAGTGCAAATCAAAGCAAATGTATCCCTGGGGCCTATCTGGGTAGGATGCTAGTCTCATTCTTGACAAATGTTGGGCACAAACAAAAGAAAGTTTAACATAAGATTAAGAGTTAACTAGACTGTGAGCTCCTGGAGGGTAGAGGCCAGATTTTATCTCTGCATGCACCCTAAATCCTTACATCACAGGCATTTAATAGATGTTTGTTGAGAAAATGAGTAGATACAATACTTGTTTTTATTTCTGTACCAGATTTGTGGTTCAGGAAAGGCCCCCAGAGTATCCTCCTGTATATGATCTATGAGAGAACATGGACAAGAACCCAATGGAATGAGAAGGCATCAGTGGATAGCAGTTTACACCAATGGACAGGATGCCTACACATGGATGAGATCACAGATCCACTGAAATTCACGAGATTCTTGAAACACTCGTAAAAGAAACAAATATCCATGGAAGAAGTATTTTTAACAGTTCTAATAGAGTTAATTTTGAAAAGGAAGGTTTACTAACAACATTTAACAAATAAACATTAAATTGAATTACCTATATAGAGGCCTCGAGTCCTACTACCCCTCTTCTACTTACCAGATCAGATCAGAAAGTGTGGCAAGAGAGGGAGTGAGGGACACGTCTGTTTGGAACCTGAAAAGACTGAAGAGTATTCAGGACTTTTCTTGCATTCTTAGTGGGATGGAACAAGCAGGAACAAGTCTCATTTCCCAGCCCAGTGTTTTTACCTCCAGGGGATATACCCTTTGCATTGCCTATGAGTCAGGGTTTATGCCCACTAGTTCAAACTTTTCCTTCCCCTGGTCTTAGACCTTACTCAGGTTTCTCATCTATAAAATGAAGGAATGAGAAATTGATACTTGTGTTTCTAGTCCCATTTTCAGAAATGCTTTGGATCTAAAAGAATCACAGAATCTCAGAGTTGGAAGTATACTCAGAAGCTATTTAGACCACATTTGAAGAAGAATCTCCTATATAACTTAACTAGGGGGAATCTTCATTGAGACAAGTGTCCAGCCTCAGGAAATTTTTCCTTACATCGAGTTAAAATCTGCCTTTAACATCCATTTTCCCTAGTTCTGTGTACTGGGACCCAGCAGAGTATAATTCCTTTTCTAAGTGATATCTTTTAAAACAAGGCCTTTCAAGGCCTTTTTGATTGTGCTTTCAACCCTCAACATTGCCAGTTTTGACAATCAATCCTGTTAGGGCACAATTTTGAATTCCATTTCCTGTCTTGAGAGCTCTCCTCTAAATTCACTCTGCACATAATACTGCAAATGTAGTCTGCTTGAAGTCAGTGTATAGCAAGTTTATAATTCCCCTCCTCTAGAAGTCAAGATTCTGTTGGTGGAGCCTATAATCACATTAGTTCTTTTGGCTGTCACATTACACTACTAACTCATACTGAAGTCCACTAAATCTTCTAGGCTTTTTTTCATTTGAACTACTTTCTAGCTTGGTATCCTCTATTCTGAACTTTTCCTGAAAAACCTCTATTATCCTCTCCTTATATGGTTGTTTCACTTAAGATTGCTTTCTATTGAGAAACATCCTAATGGGAAGAAGTACATTATTTATAGCAGAACTCAACCACTCTGAGGGTTTTCCTTCTCTCTTAATAAACTGGCAATTCAGGAATTCTTTTCCATTTACCATCAACCTCTCTCTCTTGCCACTCTGGGTCTCCTTAGCTGTCCTGGTCTAGGCAAGAACAAGATGCTTCTTCCCTTTAACCCAATGAAATATAACATATACAGCTTCAAAATAAGTTTACTCAGTTATCATGGACAAAAATAACACTCAGCAAGCAAGACATAGCTCTTCAACTGTGTATCCTGCTTCACCTAGTTGCTAGGGTAGGCCTATCTCCCTCCTAAATTCTCCTAGTCTAACAAAAATTCTCCCTTCTAACCAAAAAAGGGATGAGATAGAGGAATTCAGACATATGAAACAATGCAAACAATGCACAGGTGGCTAGACAAACCTTTGAGCAGGAAAGCTTCCTAGCATTTCCTTCTAAATATAGTTGACCTGACTCTTGTAAAAATACCATGCAGTGGAAAGAATCCAAAGACCTAAGTTCTAGTTCTGCTGCTTACAGTCTGTGTGATCCGATATAAGGCATTAGCTAGATGGTCCCTTAAAGCTTCTTTTACCTCTAACATTCTGTGACTTGTCTATCTCTGTGACAGCCTACTCTGTTTCCATTATAATCTGTGGCATCCTCTAAGTCTTAGCCCTGAGGTTTTTAGCCCTTCCTTCACAAAAGGTCCTATGTCTAAGACTTTTCCCTGCTACCTAACTTCTTGTTGACTGACCTGTGTGACTATTAAGAAACTGTTCTAAGCCTTGGATGCCTTAAAGACCTCAGGTTCATAGAAAACTGGATCCCTTGTATATCCTTCTCAGCAAACACTGCACATTGGCTTACAGATTCCTCTATACCAGGGGGTTTTGAAGATTTTTTGCCCATGGCATAATATTAATCACTGTGAAGAATTCTCTCATAATGAACATTTAACATAAAAAGGACAGTTGGACTTTCAGATCCATCACCTGAGACCCAGGATTCTTCTGCCTCTCTTTCTACTCCCCTGTTCCCTCTTTATTTCCCCAGAACTTAAAAATGGTAGAAGGCAGTTCTCACAGTAAAGTACTTCAGTTGGGAAGAGCAGGCAGCAAACTGAAGCTAGAGAATGTGGAAATGAGTCTCTTTGAGAACTACTGCTCAAAATGATAATCTAAATCCTAATAACCTAGATATAGAACCTCTGACCTTCCTGGTCACCAAGACAGTAACAATCTATGGGATCACAGACGTATCCCACGCTAATCTGCACGTATCTGTCTTTTTCACTCTGTGATCACCTCCCCTGGACTCACCGGCACCAGAACACCTACTCTTTTCCCAGATCACCTCTGCAAACATGTCGCCATGGCTTGGTGAATCATTTTCTGAGGTTTATTGGCAAGATTTATATTCTGATAATCTGGACATAATCAGAAGTGTGTATAAAGGCTTACACTGGGTGGCCGCCAAATTTACAATTTATCTTATCCAGAAAACATTCCTAAGCCAAAGTTTTAGCCTTTCATGATTCTCAAGGCTCCATCAACATGATGTAATAGAAAAAGCAGATATTTAGAGGCAGAAGACCTGGGTTTAAATCCTAGCTGCCACATTACTGATCAACTCATTTTACTTTTCTGGCTTTATTTCCTCATCTATAAAATTAAGATCTCTTCTAGCTATAAGATACAATACAAACTCTCTGGCTGAAACCCAAAAGGGCTCTTGTCCCATACCAAGCTTTATTTCTAAAACATGGCAGGCAAACAGGCTGGTTCTGAAGTTTCCAGGAAAGTGACAGCCACCAAGTGGTCACAATTGGGACCCAGAGGCACAATTGATCGATAAGGTATTAATATGCAACTCACTATACCAGCGGTTCTCAACCTGTGGGTTATGTTCAATTTGTAATAATGAAAATACATCCTGCATATCAGATATTTACATTACAATTCATAACAGTAGCAAAATTACAGTTATGAAGTAGCAACGAAAATAATTTTATGGTTGGGGGTCACCACAACATGAGGAACTGTATTAAAGGGTCGCAGCATTAGGAAGGTTGAGAACCACTGCACTACATCAATAGGTATTTTCTTAATCCATTCTTATAAATCAGGCCAGAAAAAACAAGCATATGCAATCAGGTTCTAATTTGCAAGTCACTTGCTCTCTCCCCCAATCCATAGAAAGAAATACCAATTTTATCCCCAGGAAATACAATAAACAATAATAGTTTTCCATTGCTTCAAGAACATAATGAAACACCTCAAAATCAGACAAAGAGATGCCTTCCTTCTCAATGACAGTTTCCCCTTCCTGGCTACTCTCCTCTGTACTGCTGCCAGGGGTGCTGGAACAAGACGGTGAGGACTGCCTTGAAGACCTTGTAGGGATGCTTAGTCTGGAAAAGAGAACACTCAGAAAAGAGAACATGATGGCTGTCTTCAAGTAGCTTAAGGGTTATGTTGTGGAAGAAGTATTAACACTTCTTCCACTTGGCTCTAGAAGGTAGAAACATGAATGCTAGGAAGCTGCAAAGACAAATTTCTGTGACATATAAGGAAAACATTTATCACTAATTAGACTGTATTGTTCAAAAGTAGAAGCCTCAGTAAATAGTGGCTTTCCCATCACAGGTCTTCAAGTGGAGGCTTTTCAAGAAGGTAGAGCAACAGCTGCAGCAAGGCAGAATGGCTAGAATGCTGAACCTGGGAGTCAGTTAGATCTGGGTTTGAATTCTTCTTTTGAAATTAGCTGTATGACTATGGGCAAGTCATTTCACCTCACTGAGTTTCCTTACCTGTAAAGTTTAGATATTTGTAGTACCTACCCCAAGAGTTATTGTACTGTGAAGACTGAGTAAGATGATGTATGAAAAGAGAGTTGCCAACCTTAAAGGTTATGTCAGCTAGGGGTGTCTAGGTGGCACAGTAAATAGAGCACCAGCTCTGGAGTCAGGAGGACCTGAGTTCAAATCTGGCCTCAGACACTTAACACTTACTAGCTGTGTGACCTTGGGCAAGTCACTAAACCCCAATTGCCCTGCCCTCCCCACTCCAAAAAGAAAAAAAAAAAAGGTTATGTCAGCTATTATTATTTTGTAAAGGGAGCTACTGTTTGTTTACCAGTTGGACTAAATGACTTCTGAGGACCTTTCCAAACTCTGAGTTCTCCCAGCCTCTTCAAATCAAACTTTCAATAGCCTAAAGAGTTATCACCACTTAGAAATTTAACATGTTACATTTCTGATGTTGCCATGCTCCCTATACATAGTTGCTGATGCCAAACTTCCCAATGCCAGGCAATGGTACCACCAAACTCATAGGGGATAAATGGTACCTCTGGGAGAGAGGTTAGGCTGTTCTATCCAATTCATGTCACTTCTGGGCAGAGCAAGGCCAGCACAGAAATTTAACATTCCTTTTTGTTATCATCGTAGGTATTACTGGATGGGGATTCTCTCATTGTGACTGAAGGGGGAGGGGGTATTACTGAAGGTTTCTATATAATTATCAGTCTAATAATTCAACCACCCAAAACATATTTTATTATCACTCTGTATGTAGCACTGGGCTAGACTGCTATACAAACTAACTTAGAATAAAAATTAGCAATTGCCATTAAAAGCTTACATTCTATTAGGGCCCTAGATTTAATCTATTATGAACTCTGGTCAACAGAGTTCTCCTTTGCATTTCCATCACATTTACACATTAACTTGAGTGCAATTACACTGGTGTTGAATGAGAAGTGAATGGCAAGTAAAGGCTCTCCCACATAAGTTACATTCACATGGCTCCTCTCCAGCATAAATTCTCTGATGTTGAATAAGTTTTGCTCTCCTATTGAAGGTTTCCCCACACTCACCACATTCACTTGGTTTCTCTACAGTATGAATTCTCTGATGTTCACTAAGGCCTGACCTGGTATTGAAAGCTTTCCCACATTCAATACATTCATAAGGTTTCTCTCCAGTGTGAATTCTCTGATGTTGGATAAGGGTAGAGCTCCGACTGAAGGCTTGCTCACACTTATTACATTCATATGGCTTCTCCCCTGTATGAATTCTTTGATGTTCATGAAGGACTGACCTTCTACTGAAGGCTTTACCACATTCATTGCATTCAAATGGTTTCTCTCCAGTATGTACTCTCAGATGTCGAATAAGGAGTGAATGGCGACTAAAGGCTTTTCCACATTCACTACAGTCAAAAGGTTTCTCTCCACTATGAATTATCTGATGCTGACTATAACCTTTGATGTAACTGAAGGCCTTCCCACATTCATTACATTTAAAAGGCTTCTCACCAGTATGAATCCTGCAATGTTCAATAAGGAGTGAGTTCCTACTGAAGGCTCTCTCACATTCATTACATTTATAGGGTTTCTCACCAGTATGTATTCTCTGATGGTGCATAAAACCTGTAAAATGGGTGAAGGATTTTCCACATTCATTACATTTGTAGGTTTTCTCCCCAGTATGAATTCTCTGATGTCGAGTAAGAGTTGAGGCATAATTGAAGGCTTTATCACATTCATGACATTCATAAAGTTTTTCTCCACTATGAATTCTCTGATGTTGAATAAAATCTGTGAGATGAGTGAAAGTTTTATTACATTTATCACATTTATATGGTTTCTCTCCTTCATGAATTTTCTGATGTTTTCTAACACCCGAGCTTCTACTAAAGGTTTTTCCACATTCTTTACATTCATATGGTTTTTCTCCAGTATGAATTCTTTGATGTGCTATGATATCTGAGGTTCGACTAAAAGATTTCCCACATACATTACACTCATATGGCTTTTCCCCACTGTGAATTCTCTGATGTTCATGAAGACCTGACCGTGTACTAAAAGCTTTCTCACATTCATTACAATTATAAGGTTTCTCTCCAGTGTGAATTCTTTGATGTTGTGTAAGGGTAGAGCTTCGAGTAAATGCTTTACCACACTCATTACATTCATAGGGTTTCTCCCCAGAGTGAATTCTTTGATGTTCATGAAGGACTGAACTTCTATTGAAAGCTTTCCCACATTCACTACATTCAAATGGTTTCTCTCCAGTATGAGCTCTCTGGTGTCGAATAAGGACTGAATGTCGACTGAAGGCCTTACTACATTCATTACACTCATAAGGTTTTTCTCCAGTATGAACATTTTGATGCTGTATAAAAGCTGCCATATGAGTGAAGGCTCTCCCACATCTGTCACATTTAAAATGCTTCTCTCTACCATGAATCTTCTTATGGTGCGTGGGGGCAGAACTTTGGCCGTAAGTATTACCTTTATGGCCTCTTTCTTTTATAGGATCTCTCTGATGTATAACAAGTTTGGGGCTGTAAACAAAGGTTTTGTCAAATTCATTATATTTTTTGCCTTTCTCCCATCTAACTGTTTTCTTATAGAAGACTGTGATATGCTGGGAACCTCTCTGCAAAGAAGCAGACTGAAGACATTTCTCCCCTTTGGTATTTCTTTTCTTTCTCTCTAAATAGCTATTAAGCTCACAGGCATCTCCTAACTCCCTGACCTGGCTAACGTCTCTTAGGAGTTCTTCTGATACCTTTCCATGCAATTTTACTTCTTTAGGAAGTAGAATAAAAAAATCCTTATCATCAGATTTTTTCTTAAAACCTGAAACAAACAAACAAAAAACTATCATTATGTGGGTCATAACAGTATGTAGACACAGCCACACAAAGCAATACCCAGCAATGGTACACTGGAAAGAGCACTAGATTTGGAATCAAGGCTGCTTATTGCCTGTGTGACACCAGGTGAGTCACTTAACCAGTCTGGGAATGTTTTTTCCTCTGTAAAATGAGGGGTTGGACTAGATAGTCTTTAAAATCCCCTCCAGTTCTAAATCCTATGAACTTAAAAATTTTTAAATCTAGACTTAAAAAAAAATCAAGTACTTAAAAACTCACACTAAAAAATACAAGTTCAGCCAGTTTAGAGGTAAAAAAAAAAAAACCTAGCAAGATATGATCCACAGGGTGTCCTCCTTACCCTCTTTCCCATGAAATCATGGCTCTTGAATAGACAGAAATCTTCTCTATGAAAAGAAACAAAAGAAAGAATCTGGAATGAAAGACAAATGAATTAACAGTCAAGAAAGTTGTAAATGGAGAGGGGGGTGAATGAGAAATAGATATATTTTGCAAAAACAGGCAGGAATAGCAAAAGAAACAAGTGTATGCAAAGTCACAAGAATGGGCAAGAGAAAAAAGCCCGAGATTCTACTTACAATATCTTGTAACTTGATGGTGCTTAAAGGTTTACAAAGTGCTTTAAATATGTTATCTCATTGATACTCACATCAGTCCTGTGAGGCAGGTAATATTAGTATTATTTCCATTTTATAAATGAGGGAGCTGAGATTCAGAGAAGTGAAGTGACTTAGCTATAATCACAAAGCTAATAAGCATCTGAGGCAGCATTTGAATCCAGGCCTTCCTGATGGAATCTGTTGGATTCCTGTTATTTTCTGAGGTACAGAAATACTGAATTAAATCTGGGATGAAGGTACTATAGGTCTTTAAAAAAGGAGGTGGCAGGCTAAGGTATTGACATCTGCAGAAGTAAATTTCCCACTACCCAATCCTGTTCTTTGGCCTTGA
Organism: Pseudochirops corinnae; assembly: GCA_028646515.1. Taxonomy (NCBI): domain Eukaryota; kingdom Metazoa; phylum Chordata; class Mammalia; order Diprotodontia; family Pseudocheiridae; genus Pseudochirops; species Pseudochirops corinnae. The sequence goes on along the minus strand of CM053587.1, from coordinate 288,169,754 downwards.
AACAACCTATTTACAAAAAGCAAGAACTTCTTGGGCACCACCTATGTAAACAAAAAAAAACCAGGCCTTAACTGAGAAACTTAGCTCTTTCTCTCTGAAAGAGGTGAATTTACAATTACAGACAAAATGTATGCGTAATAACCAACTTTGATGGACTGGACTCTTCTCAGCAATGCAAGGTTATAAGACAACTCCAAAAGACTCATAATGGAAAAAGATGTCTACATTCAGAGAAAGAACTAGAATGCAGATTGAAGCAAACTACCTGCTCTCTTTCTTTTTCTTGTTTGGTTTTGTTTCTTCTTTCCCATTGTTCATTCCATTGGTTATAACCCTTCTATACCACCAGACTAATGTCCAACGTGAATGTATTTGCAGATCCTATACTTGATTGCATGCCACCGGGGGGGGGGGGGTAAGGGGGAGGAAGAGGAGAAAATTTGAAACTCAAGGAATTGTGGAACTGAATGTTGTAAACTAAAAATAAACAAATTAATAAAGACTAAAAAAAAGGTGAATTTATTTGCCAGATTATTAAACTTAATTGGAATAGGGTATTTAGAGTCACAAAGACCTGAATTCAAATTCCACCTCAGATACCAGCAATGTGACCACAGGTTAGACATTTAATGTCCCTGTGCCTCAGTTTCCTCATTGCAAAATGAAGGGAGTAGATTCAATGCCTTTAAGGTATCTTTCAGCTCTAAATCTATGATCCTATGAAAGAGTGTGAGGAAGATAAAATAGCTATCTTGAGAACAATCCAAGCTTCAGATTCATAGAATCACAGAATTAGAATCTCAGAAAAGTAAGGCTGGTAAAACCCATACCTAGAGAGGAATCATCTTTACAACTATGATGAAGTTCATATATTAATTGAAAACCTATCTTCTACGGCAGCTCATTCAACTTTTGGATAGTTCTGATTGTGCTATTAAAATAACATAAAGAACCTGATGCATTTGTGTAAGAACCATTATTCCCTTTGTAAACAGCAAGCTTCCTGACGGCAAGGACTTTCATTTTCGTCTTTGTATCCATAGCATTTAGCATAGTATCTTTCATGTAACAGTCACTAGAGAAAGCCTGTTGAATCTTGAACTGGTAGCCTGATATAGCTGTATTCAAACCTCAGCATGACACTCTTTCCGACATGATCAAAAATCTATCAGATAGAGATATTGACCGGTTATAACACTGTAACTGTGAGGAACAGGAATTTTGAATGATTTTGGGTAGAGAAAACGTAATATGACCAATGCCCTTTAGTTGAACCCTCCTACATGTGTTAACTCCTCCTACTAGAATGTGAGCTCCCTGAGGTTAGAAACTATCTTGCTTTTCTATTTGTAAGCACATAGCACAATGTTTTGCCCATACTAAGCACTTACAAATTTTTTCTTTCCTCCTTTCCTTCTTTCCTTCCCCATCCTGCTTCTTTCATTCATTCATTCATAGCGCATTGTTCTTATCTCTAATAAATTCTAACCTTTTAATAGATATGACTTCTCTATAACAGTCCCTATGAAATTAACCTACTTAGACAAAAACAAATTAGAAAGTCTATAACATACAGTTAAATAAATTAATAGATAAAATGAGGTGGCCTATTCACATGTGACTGTCAGTGACAAAGATATGGAATTTTTTTTTTTTAAGCCAAGAAAGAATAGAAAAATGAATAAATGTGGACAAGGTCAAAAAGATGTTCAATAGCAGAGAAGAATGAGAACAAAGAACGTTTTTTTCGACAATGGAGGATCTAACAGGGATAAATTTACTTCCCTATAATGCATTTCTAATACAATACCATATATTACAATTATAGTTACCTGATTGAACATATCTTTCACTATAAATTACAAAAAGACAGGGATAGTTTTTAGCTAAACTTTTTATTTTTCCTAGAGTCTTGCACAACAGGTATTTAATAAATGTTTTTGGATGACTGGGTGAACAGGATACAGAAGTGGAAATGAAAGGTCTTCATCAAAGATAGCCAAAACTCAATAATTTAGGGGCAAAGTGGTATTAGAGATAGGATCTACTTTGGCATAATAATTTGCAAAAGGGTCATCCCTTCTCTCTAGGAGAACCTTCTTACTAACAACAGAGTATTTCAGAAGAAATCAGTACTATATTTTATAAAATAAGGCTGAAGTGTTCTGGACTCTAGGCTGCCTTTCATTTGTAGATGAACAGAGGTGGTTTTAGACCCTATAAATCAGTTCTCCCTCCCCCTCTTAACACTCCTACAGAAAAGAGAGACTAAGAAGGTAAAGAGGATGGACAAACTTGGGAGGAGAGTTGGAAAAAATTATTATGGCTGAGAAAATGGTTGGAAAAAAATCAAGAAGGGAGGACACTTTAAGGTAAATATTAGGCAACCACTAGGAAAAACTGAAAATGAAATATGGACTGTCACTACAGAGGAAAAAGTGAGGTGCCCTAGGAAAAATTTTCCTTTGACATCCCAAATTGTAAATCATAGAGTTACTATATTCTTTTTTCTTTCTCTGTCTCCAATGGGACAAGTTCTTATTTACTCACCTTTGGAAACATCTCTAAAGGTCTCCTTTTCCTCAATTCCCGTATCATTCAGTACCCATGACCCTCCTCCCAGCTCAAGCTGAGAGATGACATCAGGTTTAGAGATTGGTAATCCTAAATATGGAGAAGGAAATGGAGTATGATCATTTGTGATTAGAAATCAGAGTTCAAATTAAGCTCCTACAGGTGTAGGAAGGAGAGAAAAAAGAGAAAAAACACAACAACACAGATGATATAATAGCAAGGGGTCAGAGAGAGGTCTTTTTGGCTTCAGAAGAGAGTTCTTGAATTTTTCTCAGAAGGAAGGTTGTTCTGGTATGATAACTGTTGGAGTGAGATCTTACCCAGTGAAACCAGATTCCCATAATTCTCCAGCATCACATCACTGTAGAGCTCCCTCTGAGTAGGGTCCAGCTGCCCCCACTCCTCTTGGGTGAAAAATACAGCCACATCTTCAAAGGTCACAGGCTCCTGAAAGAACATATTACTGGAAGCTCAGGAATGAGCTCAAAATAGAAGTTCATACCATATGAGGAATACTTATTTATTTCCAATGCACAAGAGGTGTGTGTATGTATGTGTGATTACAAATATGTATGTCTGTATGTATATATGTATGATGTATGTATGTATGTATATATGTATGATATATGTGTATGTATATATGTATTACCAAGCTACTAAGGACAATTATGTGGCTTAAAAATATATTAGGCATGTAGACTGAAACAAACTACTTGCTCTCTTTTTTTTGTTTTGTTCAGTTTCTCTTTCCCACTGATCATTCCATCAGTTACAATCCTTCTTTACAACCTGACTAATGATTAATGGGAAGATATCTGTATATCCTATATCCATGTGCATGCTGCCATGATGGGGGAGGAGAAAGAGGGGAAGAAAATCTGAAACTCAAGGGACTGTGGAACTGAATGTTGTAAACTAAAAGTAAATAAACCAATTTAATAAAAAAAATATTAGGCAACCACTAGGAAAAACTGAAAATGAAAAACGGACTGTCATACATGGTGTAAACACATGTTAATGTGATAATTAGCCTTAATTAATTAATGATGACTTTTTTTATTTCCACCAATCTCAGCATAAGCAATTTGGTTTCTAATGACCTTAAGCGATAAGGAGCAAGGATAGTGGATAGTTTGCTGAGAGATGTGGAAAGAGGATGTTATCTCATCTTGGGTAACTTCAGGCTGAAATCTGTGATGAGGTAAACCAGCCATATTTTATCAGTTGCCTTGTTTCAGTTTTGATGACTGATTTTTTTTTATGTATTTGATATCCTCCCCTTTTCAGATATCTTGAGAATTAATCCCTCAATGCTCTCAAATATGTCACTTTCAGTCCAGACTCCATTCTATGTATACTATTCTAATGCAGTCACCCTTCCTTCATCAGACACCAGATCTAGAATACCTGCCTTTAACCTCTAAGCTTCACAGTCCATCTCCAACAGGGCCCAATTCCCACTACTACCTCCTGCCTCCTGAATGATTTCTCCTAGCCCATACCAGGACCTGCTCCTGTCTGCTGGGCATCTAGCCTTCTGAGGTTATATAGGAGACATCACCATTTACCAACAAGGCTGGACCGCAAAAAGCCTAATATACTGCCTTTCTTAACAGGCATATCTCTAACCACTGATACTTTGCCTGAGCTCATTTCTCAATGGCTATTATATTCCCATTTCCTCAGAGCCTTCTCTTCCTGCCAATTGTGATTCCCAGGCTGCAGAAGACAAGCCCTGTTCCCCATTCCCAGCTGCTCTCTCTCACTACTATGCTGTTCAACCATACTACACAAATGTGCCACTCCAGATCTACCTACAGCTTCTACTGTGCTCTATGGAAGGTCTGCTCCACAACTAGCAATCTTATTTTCATCTTAACCCTTTTCCTCTCTCAGTTCTTCCACCACCTGGCACTGAGATCTGCCTCCTGTCTGCCACCCAGACACTGCAACTCTGTTTACCTTTTCTGAATTAGGAAGGGGCTGAGATGACAAAACTTGTGCTTTCGGAAGATTATTTTAGCAGCTGATTAGTGGACGGACAGACTGGGAGAAATCTGAGGCAGGGAGTGACATGAGAGGCTTGAGGATGGATGAAAAGGTCTGGAGTAGCCACTGTGGTGAATGAAATAGGGAAGTACAAGAGGATTGTCTTATTTCACTTACTGAGGGTCCAATCAGTAAGACACAATCAGCATGGCTTCATGATTTTCTTTAGCTTTATGTGAATAGCAGTGAAGGCAATAGATGGTTGGAGTAATACAAGACTAGGGCTTGTCAAGGTATGACTGGCAATAGAATAAAGGGAGACTGAACTGGTGTGTGAAGGATAGTGTATAATTGAACTGGTTCACCAAGGGCAAGGTTGAGAAAGTGAAGGGAGGAAAGTAAAGCTCCTCCCAAATCTTCTAATTAAGAATGGCTCCTGGACCAGCTATCTCTTCATTTCTGAACAGCTTGCAATCCTTGGAATGTTCTAGATTTCTATGTAGCCTAGAAACCTTTGGCATGTTTTCTTGGGGAAAGTCATATTTTCTAATATATACACACACGTGTGTGTATATGTGTGTGTGTGTGTGTGTGTGTGTGTGTGTAATTTGCCACTTTTACAGCTAAGTCACCAAGTACTAAAGTATAAATTGCTCTAATTTAAAAGGTCTCATTGAGTTCTTGGTAGAATTTCTCTGCCTCTCCATACAATAGAAGTTAATACATGTAAACTACAACAATTTTCATGGTAGTCTGTGCAAATTCTCATTATAAACACAATGATCAAATATCCCATGAAATGATGCTACTTGTTGTCTTAAAAGTCACAAAAGAAAACCCCAATTCTTTTATATAATTTGTCAAGAACTCCTGAAAAGAATTATCTCAGCATGGTGTGGGGGAAATAACACCAACTCTGAATCAAAGGACATGGGTTTAAATCTTGCCTGACATTTACATGTGTGACCATGGGCAAGTCACTTAACTTCCTTGGGCCTCAGTTTCCTCATATGTAAATAATTATAATAATAGCAAGCATTTATATAAAACTTGAAGGTTTTAAAAGAGCTTCACAAATGTTATCTCATTTGATTTGTAAAATGACTAACTAAAATGTACTCTCAGGGGCCTTCCCTCTTGGATCTAGGATCCTATAATCTTTATGCAGGTGACTTGCAGATAGATCTTAGTTCCTCTTCTGAGCTCCAGTGGTACATTCCCAATCTCCTATTAGCCATTTCTAATTGGAGAGCCCACGGACATCTCAAACTAAATATGCCCAAAAGAGAACACATTTTCCTTCCCTAAAATCCTATCATCAACTCTCCTAGTCAACCAGGCTTGCAAACTTGACTCTTGACTTTCCTGGAGTCCTCCATCTAATCAGCTGCTAAGTCTTATCTAGCTACCACCACTCTAGCTCAGGTACTCATCACCTCTCATCGGGATTTATCCAATAGCCTCCTAAATGGTCCCCATATCACTACACTCTTCCCTTTCCTTCATATAGCTATCAAATTGGTATTCCTAAAACACAGGTCTGACTGTGTCACTCCACTACTCAACAAACTCTATGAGCTCCCTATTGTCTAAAAACTCCTCCAGCATTTCAAGACTTTCACAACTCAGGTCCAGCTTACCATTACAAGCTAATTGCAAATTTTTTCTCTTTGTTAACTCTATGTCCCAGTCAAACTGGCTCATTTGCTCTTCCTCATGTATGGCATTCTAATCCCATCTCTCTTCCTTTGCACAGTCAATAAGTCAGAGTGTATACTCTTTCCTCACTTTCACTTCTTACAATTTCTATCTTCCTTCAAGGTTCAGCTCAAGAACCACCTTCTCCCCCAGGAGAAAGAGTGATGCTTGGGGTCTGAATCAGTAGAAATGAAAGGTTTATCAGATAAAAAACACCTGAAATATTGAAATTAAAGGGACTAAGACCAGAAAACTGAGTGCAGGAACAGGAATTCCAGCAAAGGTATACAGGACTAGATCAGAGGTTCCCGAATGGATTTGGCCTGCCACCCCCTTAAAAAAACAATTATTCAGCACCCCATTGGAAATCTACTTTCCTTAACCCTTTCACAGTTTAAAAAAAATCTGCATCATTTCAAAAAATACAAAAAATATTTTCAATGATTCATCTTACATTTAATAATTTATTATGAATTTGTGTTTTCCTGAACTGAAATTCTGATGATGCAACATTGCATCACGTAACTGACAGTACTGTATTGTAAACAAGTCATTCATTACATGCACATACTCCTCCTGATGCATGCTGGACTTCCCAACAATGCATGACACGCTTAACTGCCAACACTTGCTTGTTAAAACCTGTCAACAGACTTGACTACTGCTGGGTTATAACTTGCATTTTATGTGTTTTTTTGGAAACTTTAACTCTGTTACACAACAGATGAAATGTACAGTTTTCCAAAATTTCCTTATCTTTTCTTCTTTCCTTATGCTTCCACTACCCCCTTATTTTTATTCAATGCCCACCAATTGCACCCAAAGCTATTACTGTCTCCCATCATTCCAGAGTGCCACAGGGGCAGTATCACCCAGTTTTGGAACCTCTGCTGCTTGGTAAGCAACAAGAGATAGACAGTCTTGTCAAACTAACCATCTGTCTGAGAGAAAGAAAAAGGCTTAGCTCAACTACTATCACCTATATGAGACCTTTTCTTGCATTAAAATAACCACCAGCCAGACACTACAGTATCTGGCAAAGTTCCTCTCAGAACTGGTCTAGTTCAGGAAACTTTTCTATTTTAGTAGAACCTATTAGAGCTTATATTCTTCTACCAAAACTTGAGAGCCTCAAGTCAAGTCCCTGGCATAATATGGCATCCAAAGAAGACTTTGGGGAAGGCAATGGATATATTAACAAACCCACAATAAACCTCGGTGAACATTAATTTGCACATGTAGCAAAGAATCAAAGTCAAGACTCTAACATATCATAAACTCAAATAAACTGAAGAAAATTGTGAATGAGTGCTTTGTGAGTAATAAAGATATTAAAATATTTTGCTAAGGGCAGAGGAAGAGACAAATAAATACACTAGTTTAGACAAATGAGTAAAAGCCAAAAAGGGAAAAACAAAACAAAAATGACAACACCAAACCCAGAAACCAAAAACAAACCACAGAACAAAATTATGAGATCCTGCCATAGCAAGGCAAGCCAATATACAACGAATGAGTGAACTGAAGTTTATTAAAGTCCTATAAGTTCTTTGTAGCTTCTGACTATGGTTCACTTTCGGGTGTATGCTTCTGTGCAGTGAGAGTAAAGATTCACTCATTTGCTATCCTCCTTCACTCTCATCTCCATTTCAGGGGAGGGAGGTAGCTTATAAATGTGGATGAAAGTAATCTACATTTTAAATAGGAATAAAACCTCCAACTTGGCAATTTTTGAATCTATGAAACAAATATATCGAAAAGGAACTGAAACAGGCTAAATCTAGCTGAAACAAAAACAGCAATAGCAAGATTAAGCTGAACATCCTGACAGGGAATCAAAAGACCTCATGTCTAGCCCTGGTTTTGCCCTAAATCCCTGTATGTCTCTGGGTAATTCCTTTCACCTCTCCACAGTCCCAGTTTCCTCATCTCAGAGACAAAGATATTGGATTAGATGATCTCTAAGACCAGAGGGGCCAAGTACCATGCTGGTGATCATGGAGGGGCAGACTCCTGAGGATGACGCCCAAGAGATCTCCTAGGCGAAGAGAAGCTGATGGCAAAGGGAGCAGGCATGGACCTCTGAGCAGTCTCCAACCCTTGAGTCCTTAAAGCTTCCTGTTCTCATGAACAGGTGGGAACCTGAGGATGAAGAAAAGTGAAGTCAAGAACCAAGTAGAAAAGAAATGATCATTCAGCTAAAATCTCAAATGCTGAATTATCTCTCAGCAATAAAGGACAAGAAAAGTTGGAGTCTCACTCAGTTCCCGATGGTGGGGGGGGGGGTGCATGGGGAGAGAAGGGAAAAGGATGTGGGGCAGTGTGGTAGTGTAGGAGTGCTAGACCTAGAATTAAGACTGGTTGGAATACCACGTCTGATACTCACTAGCTGTGTAATCATGGGCAAGTCAATTTCTCTAAACGTTAATTCCTCATCTATAAAATGGAGATAATACTGTAATATCCAGCTCACAAGGTTGTTGTGATGCTCAGGATATATATACTAAATACTTTAAAAACCTTAAAATGTCTTATATAAACATCTGCTCTTATTACCATCAAAAAGTAGAACAGAGAAAGGAGCTTACAAAGAGATTTCAGTCTCTTTCCCCACTTTCTACCTATTGTCATTCTACCCACCCTTCAAAATCTAGCTCAAATGCTAGCTAATGCTCTCCCAAGTCAAACATGATCTTTCTTTTTCCTGTACCTCATACAATACCGTATTCAACACATTTATATTCTATTTTGTATGACAATTCTGCATCTCTTTCCTACAAAAGAGCTATAAGCAACAGAGTAACTTTTCAGTAGCAGTTTAGGGATAAACCTATAATTTCATTTATATGGGAAACCCAGGTGAAGAAAATCTCTACAATGCAAGTCAGCACCTTTTGTGTACAGAGAGTTTCCCAGAGCACTAAAAGGTGAAGTGACTTGCCAAAGCTCCTACAGGCAGTACATATCATCTCTAGCCACACCAAGTTGCCTTTCAATAACAGTTCACATTATCTGTATTACCTTGTTTGAAAATGAGAGTTCTGTGAAGGTGGCAATGTGTTACTATCCCTATTTACAGATTTGGAAACCAAGTTCCAAAGAAGTAAAGCCCTAAGAACCCACAACTAGTAAGCGGTCAAGAACAGCTCTTTCAAGTCCAAATCTAGAGACACTACAGCTACATCTCTTAGAGAACACGAACCACCATCTCATTTAATCCCAACAGGGTTCAGAGTAGAGCTTCACACACAATATCTTAAAATACGAGTTTGAACGAAGTACTGACTTGAAAAATAGGCAACATCTTTGGCTTGTATGGACAATAAGGATTCCTTATTTTGCACTTCTGCTAATGATGACTTCAAATTGACCTTTGAAATATCTCATTTCTCAAAAGGTCTTTTGTCTTTCTGCTTGGTGTTGCTTCCGTTGTCTTAATGACTAATTGTACCCTGCCTCTTACCAAATAATCAATTTCACAATTCTATGACTTAAATCTTTTCTTCCAAAAAAAGACTATAAATTCATAAAGGCACATAGCAAATCCTCTGCATAAAACTTTTAAAACCTAGAAACATGTTGTACTGAAACACAACTGATACAGCCACTTGCTTTCTTGTAAGCACTTAAAACATAAAAATAGAATTTTCCTCACATTTTTTTTCTTTCAAAATAATCCCCAGAGATATAAAAACAAAACAAACAAAAAACCACCTGGAGGGTTCAGAACGCTGCAAACTGCCTATTTACTGGGGCAGATACAAAGGCTAGAGACCCATGCGCTGCCTTCAGGGAGCTGTGGGCAGTCAGCCCAGGTGGCTGACCGGAGGAGGAGCAGCAGTCCAGATTGCTTTACATTCAGGATCCCAGTGACTTCTCCGAACTTCGAAGGGGGGCGAAGAGGAGCCATTTCTAAACTATAAAGCAGCCTTTTCCCTGGGCAGATGAATCCTGGCTTAAAGTTAAAAGGGCTGTAGGAGATGGAGAAGATGAGCCTCGAGCAAAAGGAGGAGCTGGCTCTCAGGACTCGGGGAAAAGGCGATCTTTGTGGCCCCGCTTTGGGCTTCTGCTTCAGTGAGTCGGTGAGAACGGAAACCTTCCGTCGGAGGAATGAGAGTACAAAGGGCAAGATGCCGCCATCCTCCCCGGAGGCAAGAGATGGGCGCCGAGGGAGCTGGAAACAGAACTCATTAGAAAGGCCCAAGCTGCGACCGAGGAGCCCGGCAAAGGGCACGGAGGGCGAGGCCTCGGCCACCACCACCACCACCATAAGCCTGGGCTCGCGCGACGTCAGGGAAAGGCGTCAGCGCCGTACGTGGCGGCCCCGCCCCCCTTAGGGTCAAGTCCCCGAGAGTCCCATGGGTCGGACCCAGCTCACCTGCCAGACGCCCAGCGGAGACCCCGAAGCGGAAGTGCCCGAGGCCTCTCGGCCCGCCCACACTTCCGGCGACGCTCTAAGAAGTGTGCCGCTGGGGAGGGCGTCTCGGTAGTCAGGCGGGTGGGAATATTCCAGTCTGGTGGGAATACACCAGTCGGGTAACGCTGTTGCTGGGCGCTACTTCCAATCCAAGCTGAGTGGAATGAGCATGGCGCTGAGTTGAGTGTTTCCTTTCTTTGTAGTAGTCGGACACCCGGGAACAATGCCTTCTAGCGCTACCTTGGCCTCGAGTGTACCTGGAGAAATACAGCTTCCTTAGGTCTTGAAGGAGAATTGTAGGAAATGACCCCAGCGAGGAAGCAGGATAGTTCCTCAGAGTCATAGAATCAGGAAGCCCCGATTCCCAGGGAGTGAGATGGTGTCAGTGGATAGAGCACTAGGATTTGGAGTTAGGAAGACCAGAGTTCAGCACTGTTTTGAGACCCTTACTGTGTATCCCTCGGCTAGTCACCTAATTGCTGTCTGCCTCAGTTTCTTCAGCTGTAAAATGGGGATATTAATAGTACCTATCAGTTGAGGTATTTGGAAAGCACTTAACTCAGTGCCCAGGACATAGTTCAAGGTACTTAATACATGCTTGTTTCCTTGCTGGGACATAACTAGTTGTGTAATTGGCATATACTGAAGCTGAAAAAGTGACTGGCTGAGGCATATTTGAACTCAGGTCTGAGTTGACACCCCCTCCATCACTCTCTCCCCTGCGTTACTGACCGACCTCTCGAGCCTTAAAAAATGAGGATAATAACTTTATAACTCATGGGATTCCAAGGAAAGCTTTCTGTAAATCTTAAAGAACTATAGAAATGATCATTGTGTCTGAGTCCAAAGTTTTATTTTTAACATTTTTTTGAGCTCCAAATTCTCTCCCTTCTTCCAGCCCCTCCCTTAGCCATTGAGAAGGCAAGCACGTTATACCTGTTTATGTGTGTGCAGTTGTGGGGTCAGGGATGCTTTTGTCTGTAACCTCAGTTTGTAAAATCTCATTTGTGTTCCGGTACTTATGTATGTAACATCAGTTTGTAACAAGCATGTGCAATTAAGTTGTAAAAGTCACACTTTCCTCCAGCCATAAAGGCATTAACTCTGCTTCTCTCCTGCCCCCAGCCTAAAAGTCTTTTCCCTGAGCTAGCAGTCTGCCTAGATACAGTTACCTATGAGTACATCACTCAAGCATTGAATCATTAAACTCTTAGTTTAGAGACCTCCTTTGTTCTAAGTGGCCAGCTACACCCAAAAAACCTTGAACAACATTATCAGAAGAGAAAACTCCCTCCCAATATGGTACCTCCTGAATCCCTAATCAGTCTAGCTTCCAAACTTGGCACCTCCTGAAACAATCAAACCTATCCTCCCAACAGCC
>CM053587.1:288116634-288157195 GCA_028646515.1 Pseudochirops corinnae | reverse complement strand
CATTTAGTCAGTCAAAAGTCTCTTCTCAAATGGAGATTAGTCTTCAAGCATAAATAAAGTACATTAATTTGGTCAATCACAGAGCACAAAAAAACCTCAAAGGCTTCCCACCCCTGAATCTCAAAAAGGGCAGGAGAACACAAAAGGCCATCCACCCTTAAGTTAACAAGGTTAAGCTCAGCATTGAATACCCAAGGAAAGGGCCTTTTTTCATTTTCACTCGAGGCAAGCCCTCAGCAATCTCAGTTCCTGGGAAGACAAGGCTCAACAAAGCCATAGCCAAGTGTCCTCATCAAGTCACTCTCTGCCTGTAGAACAGTCCTAGAACCCTTGAAAACATCAGCAAGGCCCTCTTCCAGGATTTCTGTGCAGGTACCACAAGAAAATCCTCCTTCAGGGCTTCTGAACCAACAGCCAGGTTCCAGGACCTCTACAACAGCAGCACTGTCCTTCACCATCAGGGGAATCTGGCAAAACATCAAAACAGACAGACAAAATACCGGCATCACAGTCATGCCTCCTCAGTTCTTGGCAGTTCCAGGTGGCAATACTCAAAAGTCCTGGGCTCTTAGCAGTCTTTCTCTCAGCAACTTGACTCCATGATACTCTTGGTTGCATTGGCTTTGTTTGTAGAAGTCTTTTAATTTAGTATAATGAAAATTATCTATTTTACATTTTGTAACACTCTCTATGTCTTGTTTGGTCATGAATTCTTCCTCTCCCTATAGATTTGATAAACTATTCCTTGATCTTCTAATTTGCTTATTATGTACATATGTCCAATGCTTATATCTAAATCATGCCAAAAGTCTGTCATATCTAACTTTTCTAATATTCTGTTTACCTCCTTTCTTTCTTGTTTATTTTTGGTTGGATTTATTGAGTTCTGAGGGGGGACAGCTGAGGTCTGCCATCTGATAATTATAAAAGACAGAAGAATTCATTTACTTCATTAATTTTTTAAAAGGATTTTTATATCTAAGTTTAGGTAAAGAAAAATAAATAGCAACTTAAATTCTCTGAAATTTTAGGTGAATTATGGGTTTCTAATTTGATGTTCTTCTTATAACTCTATTGTTAATAGGATAAGGCTTGAGCTGGTTTTCATCACGTGAACTAGTTATTGAAAAGCCAAATGTAAGAGATTGTACTAGACTGCATTAAATATTGTTACTAGCAGATTTTATCAGAATTGTCTAGGAATCTCTACAAGTGATTTGGAACCAGAGAAGCAGTGCCCCTTTCAGAGCTGCCCTGAGAATGAGGTCTATTCCAGAATGTCCAAATAAAGATATCCAAGGAGTACATGGAACGTCTAAGATTCAAGACAAGATGATTAAATGGATATTAGAAGCGTTATCAATAGGTTGTAAAGAGACTTGATGTTATTTAATATTGATGATCATCATTGTATTGCTTTGGCCTTTTGTTTCATGATGTTTGTTTGCTGAATTGTCTTGGTTACCTTGGTGACGTTTAAATCTCCGCTCTCAAAACAGTCCTCCTTTGATCTGTAGCCTGACTTATGTAATTCTGATTATGAACATATGAAAAACTTTAGAAATTTGGCCTATGGACAAGTGATTCATGGAGGGAATAGATTGGCTCCTCCTCCATGAATCAAAGGGGGCAGTTGAGGGAATTGTAGGAATTGAGTGAACTACACTGATTCCATCTTGCGACTCAATTCTGGATCTGGCTCAGTTTTCTTTCTGTTTGATTATAGGTCTACTTCAGGGGATTTGGATTCAGTCAAAGGGCTGCACTTGAGGATGTAAAGGATGACATGTGGCCTCAAGGTTCCCTACTACTGTTATATAACTTGTAAGAAAACTATTGTACTGTTTGAACCTAACCCTGTATGGTTATGAAGTTGGGCCACTTCTACTTGCTGCTTAGAGACCCTTAACTAAGGATCTAGGTTATGCTAACCAGAAACCTAGTCAGATCTGAAGACTGATGCAAAGAGTTTTCTCACATTATACATCTCGAACAACCCATATGTCTTATCTGAAAACCAGCTCCATACTGATCAGTTATTGTTTCCATATTTCTTTGACTGAATATGGACACCTGGGGGAAGTGGGATACCTCTTTAGGGAATTGCACCTGCTCACTCTCCCCATCCCAACTGGGAAAGCTCCTAATCTTTCCTCCAATTAGAAATCAAATGACCTTATTTTATATCCTGGTTTTCTTTTAATTAATTGGTCTTGATTGCTTTTAATGCATAAAAATCTGTCTCCACCTGTATTCAGGGTCCAATGTCAAAGCTAAGGAGCTCTAGTCCTGATTTTTATGCAACTGGCATGCATTGCTTAATAAATTGATATTCTTAGCAGTTCAAACCTTTGTTTCCTCAATCATTTTATTTTTCACCTGTCACGATACACTTCTTGAGAGCAAGAATGGTGTAGTGGCTAAAAGAGCTAGCCTTGAAGCCAAGGTGATGTAGATTCAAGTACTACCTGATATATTTTGGCTAAGTGACCCTGAACAGGCCACTTAATCTCTCAGACCTCTGGACAACTTCCAAAGAAAGTACCCATCTGCAACGGTAGAGAGTTTACTCATCTGGAAGTTTCTATCAATATAAAAGCACCCCTATCGTTCCTGGTGCTCAAACCACCTTCTGTATATTAGATTATCACCTTAAAATTTTAAGACCCTGGAACTCTGCTTGTCACATGGTTCTTTCACATGAAATCAGCACTGTTTCAAATAATACTACTCTCAAGATCCTGCCCTTTAGTCTTCTCCTTAGCAACTAAAATTGCCCATGACCTAACTTCAGATTACTGAAGTCACTCGTGCCCAACTGTACCACAATTAGCTATTCTGCTCCTGCCCAGGATAATACACTGTTTTCATATCTCATGAAGCCTTCTCCCGTGCCCCTAGCAATTAGGTGACCATATATGTCTCAAGATAATCCAAGATCACACTATCTGTGCTTATGATCGAATATAAATATTCCTCCTGGTTGTTTCATGTAAGTTGAAAGCTTAAATGAGTCATCTTTGACTTTGTTCCACCTGCATTTACAGTTGTCTGTTAAAGTACAATTTGCCACTTCTTTAATGAAGCCTTCCTTGACCTACCCTCCTCAGCACCAACTTTTCCTTACTAATAGAGCTTATATCATCAATTTTGATACATTTATCATAGGTTTGTAGCTTCACTCTAAACTCACTCACTTTACAGATAAAGACAACAAGGTTAATTGAGTCACTTAAGAGTCATACAACTAGCAGGAGTCAGAGGTGGAATTTGAACCCGTGTGTGTGTGTGTGTGTGTGTGTGTGTGTGTGTGTGTGTGTGTGTGTGTGTGTATATGTATGTGTATATGTGTGTGTAATATACTATATATGTATTATATATATATTATATATATATGTATACATATATACATATATATATATATATATACACATATGAATATACTACAAGTTCAGTGCTCTATCCACTACACATCTCTATTGGACTGCTAGTGCCAAGAATATTAAGATCTTTCTTATCTAAACTTTTTATTTCCTTCAATATGCAGGATGTTCAAAAATGCCTTATTAACTTAACACTTATTAACTTAACTTAACACCCTAAGATTGTTGGAACATGCTGTATAGTAGACAAAGAGCATTTATGGAATTGGAATTGTCAAGACAGGGGTGGCTAGGTGGCGCAGTGAATAGAGCACCTGCCCTGGAGTCAGGAGAATCTGAGTTCAAATCCAGCCTCAAAAACTTAACACAAAAACTAGCCCTGTGACCTTGGGTAAGTCATTTAACCCCAATTGCCCTACCTTTCCCCATCAAAAAAAAAAAAAAAGAAATTGTCAAGACATTAGGAGATACCCTGTTTTCTAGAGCTATGCCCCAACAAGTAAGCTGTGCCCTGAGCTTGGCATAACAACAATCCTTTTAGCTCACCCTCTGGATAACCTCACCCTGTATTGCTTTGATCAGCATCAAGTGTTCTCTGAACTAGCACGAGTTCTGGTCATGAAACCCTGCAATGACTCAAACTTGCCATTGTCAGGGCTACCGTTCACTGTATAGACACTAATGTAAGTATGAAGACCTGCCTACACCACAATGGGTTCCCCCACTGGGGGAAGCGCTCCAGCACGTGTCTTAACTGCCTCCTTGCTTGCAAGCTATTTTCCTCATTTTGAAAATAAACTTCTCTTTGCTTCTTGACTCTCCTGTCCATAGCTGCCTCTGTTCAGCTCCAGCCATCCACAGTTTAGAGGTAGGTTGGGTCTGGCTGACACAATCATAAGCAAAATCTTCTCCTTCCCATCCTTTCAACTGTTCGGAACTTCGGGTCAGACTCCCAAAGCATCCCCCAGAACTTGTGTCATCTGAAGTCTTTGGTTTTTTGTCCACACCTGTGATTTCATTAGATCAACTCCTTTGCAACTTAGTTTGAAAGGGTTTCCTGGGGACAATGAGTGGCTGTGACTTGTCTGTGGTCACACAGGTAGAACGTATCAAAAGCAGGACATTAATGTCATAAGTAATTCCTTTCTTGCTCTGAAAAGAAATTCTTGATAAAGCAGTTTTGACTTAATCGGATCATCTGCTCTTCAGGTTTAGCGATCATGACTTCAAGGATAGCCGTAGATACGTCATTCAGTCTCTCTCCTCCCACCCCCCAAAAGGATGTGATTTGTGCAAGAATCACACAATTTACTCAGTGACAGAGACCAGAACAGAGGTCGCTTGGCATCTAAGCCACCGCTCTGGCCACATGACATCGTCCAAAGGGTCTGATAAGGGCTTTGCCCAGAAACTAGACGGGGGTCAGGAGACTACCCCACATCCCACCCCAGGACTCCAGCCCAGGTTCCTCTCTTCCCCTCTGGCGAGGGGAGAAGAGCTGGAGTAGCCATTCGTCCCCTGGCGCCGTTCTAGTCTTGGGGGTTCCCAGCCCTTCAACCTCCACAAGGCGTCCTCCGGGGAAACCTCAGGGACCCTAGGACGCAACACCGGAAGCCGGCTCAGCCGCCGGATGCCCAGGGCGACCGATGACAGGAAGTTGACTACTATTCTGCTGTAGCCGCACTTCCGAGAAGCTCTAGGAGACGCCGGAGGAGTCCGACTTCCCCAGCTCTATGGTTCTTCCGGGAGAAGCGTGAGCCTAGGGGAGGGAGAGAAAGCTTTGCCCGGAGGGAAAGGAAAGAAGTCAGGAATGGTGCCAGACTGGAGGAAGGAAGGGAGGAAATCAAATTCCCACTTAAAGTTTGCTCCACTCTTCTTCCCACCGCTTTCTCAAGAAAACCACACAACCTTCATGTCCCTCAGTTTCTTCACCTGTCACTTCTACTGGAAACTCGTTCACCTACAGGCTTTCCGTTATTGCTCCTCTTGAATGACATTGAGATCTCCCTCTGTAGAGACCGAAACAACTCAGACTCTCCCCAGCCCAAAACACCCAGTGCCCCAAAGAAAATCACCATTTGAAATCCCCAAGCACCAAGACTTAAGGTGTCACCATCTTACCCCATATAAACGCAAGATGTCAAGCTTGCTGATCAACCAGCAGTGGCACCACGGTCTTACCGGGTCTGTAATGGGGTGTGAATGGTCGCTTCAGGCGAGGCTCGGAGTGATGGAATATCGGGTTGCTTTCCCCAAGCCATATTTGTTTCACCTGGATATTGAGGTTGTTGCAAAGTTAGGATTAACGAGAAATTTATACAGTATTTTGGGATACAATTTATAGTACAGGTTCTCTGAAAGTTACTCCAAGATTCTGGTCGTGCCCTTTCCCCTCTGTGACTGCACCCATTGTACCTTTTCCCCCTGCTGGGTTCTGATTATATCCCTTGCTGCTCCTCCATTCCTCCCATGCTTTGGACAGACTGTCTCATATCCAAATCATCATTAAATTTAAAAAATGAACCACCTGGCCCAATTTCCTCATTTATTTCCTACCATCTGGGTCCTTTGCTCTTCTTCCTCAATGTTCATTTACACAAGTTGGTCATCTACTCATAGGATTTCAATTACCATCTGCACAAGGATGACAGTGTGACTGATATAGTCATAGCTTCTCCCAAATGATGGGGTGAGAATAGGTAAAATGTTCCTCAGGGATAGAATTCAAGTGGTTCTCCCATGTTGTACTTTTAGATAGACACTTAGTTACAGTTAAGTTATAGTTAAGGTGTAATGCTCTTATTGTCCTGTTCTAGACTAGATAGAATACCTTCTCGCAAGGTGATTTACAAAACAGTTGTAATTAAATCAGTTTGGTCACTCAACCAATAAGCATGCATTTATTTTTTCTTTTTTGGCTTTTTGGAGGGGGGAAGGCTGGGTCAATTGGAGTTAAGTGACTTGCCCAAGGTCACACGGTTAGTAAGTGGCTGGTGCTCTGTTCACTGCGCCACCTAGCTGCCCCAAAGCATATATTCATTAACTTTTCTCAGGTGGCACAGGATTAGATATGATTGTAATTTTAAAAACTTATTCATAGAAAGAAGTTTTGGACAAGGCCAATGTGGTAATTTGTTTTGCTTGACTATGTTTATATGATACAGCTATTTTGTGTCTTTTTTTTTTCAGTGTGGGGGAATGGTGGGAGAAGAAAAAATAATTGTTTGATAATTTAAAAAATTAATTAGAAAAAGAAAAAAGAAACTTACTCATAAAGATCTCATGTACATAAAACCATTCATAGCAGCACTTTTTGTGGTAGCAAAGAACTGGAAACAAAACAATTTGCTCATCACTTATGGAATGGCTAAGCAAGTGGCTTTGTTGTTCAGTTGTTTTCAGTTGTATCTGACTCTTTGTGACTCTATTTGGGGTGTTCTTGGCAAAGATGCTAGAATGGTTTGCTATTTCCTTCTCTAGTTAATTTTACAGATGAGAAAACTGAGGCAAGCAGGATTAAGTGATTTGTTCAGGGTCATACAGCAAGTAGTGTCTGAGACCATATTTGAACTCAGGGAGATGAGTCTTCCTGACTTTAAGTCATACACTCCACTTCAACACCTATCTACCAATCTATGTTGACTACAATGTAAGTAGAAAGAACAACAGTAACAAAACTATTGAATGCTTCATTATTATAACGATCAGAAAATTGACCCCAGAGAAGAATTGAGAAAATGTACTTCCCTTCTTTTCAGAAGTATAGAACTATGGGAGTGGAATATGACATATACTGGTCAGACATAGTCAATATAAGGCGGATTCTTCTAAACTGCTTTTCCTCCTTCTTTTTTAATCTTTGGCACAAGGGCTAGTGCACTGGGTAGGGTCAAAGGTAGTGATTAGGAACAAATATATAAGCACCAAACCAGAAAAGATAGAATCATTCCAGAATTGGTCACATCCATAAAACCTTTGGAGCACTACACTAAATCTTGGGATTTAGAAGTTAATGTAGATTAGAACTATGTTTCTGTTGCCAAACTAAAGAATTATATCACTCATGTTTACATAATAATAGTAGCATTTTCCCCCAACATTGCTAATCTGGAATATGATTTGGGAATATGACATTGAGGTGTTATGCCAGAGTTCTGCCTATGGCTAGGAGTTCAGAGCTAAAAAATATAGAGAAAATTAGAAATCCTTTAATATAATTTCTTTTTTAAATTAAATTAATTTGTTACATTTCAAGTTCTGAACTATCTCCTTCTTCTCTGCACTAGAGGCCACCATTTGACATATGTGTGTGTATGTATGTATATGTATGTAAAACCATGCAATGTGTACTTCTATTTATCAGTTCTTTCTCTGGAGGTGGATAGCATCTTCCTTCCTAGGTCCTTTGTACTTTAATATAACTTTTCAGAAAAGAGAAAGAGTTTTAAACTGAGTAATCCTTCTGGGAAATGAATTAGTTACGGGGTGAGGAAGAGCATAGAGTGGCTGAACAATTCTCCACATATGTAAATTTAGTTATCCATGTGTTTATAACCTATTTTAGGATTTTCATACATGGTGGACCCTCTAGTTTCTAACATTTTCTTTCCCCAATATCTATCATATTCATGAATTTACTTGAGAGTGATATCTCTGCTATTGAGTGAGAAGTGACTAACAAAGGCTTTCCTTCATGTGTTACATTCATGAATTTCCTTTCCAGTATGAATTAACAGATCATTCTGGATAAGGTAGAGTGACACTGGTAGATGATAGAGTTAAGGAGATTCAGAAGTGGTTGAGTGCCTGATGGTCATAAATGGAGCAGTGACAATTTGGAGGGAGGTCTTTAGTAGACTGCCCAATGTATCTTTTCCTACTTCATCATTATCCATTTTAAAGAATTCAGTGTCTTACATGATGGCATAAATGAAATGCTTTTTAATTTGCAGATGAAACAAAGTTTGGAGGGAGAGCCATGACTAGCAGCATAGTACCATAGAAAGAACGCTGGATTTGGAATCACAGCACCTGAGTTCAGATTCTGGCTCTTTCATTTACTCCCTTTGTGACCTTAGGCAAATCACTTTATCCTTCTATTTGTTGGCTTCCTCACGCTCAAAATTGGGTGCAAGAGGATTGGCTTATATGGCCTCTAATGTGCTTATAGTTCTAAATCTATGATTCAGGATGACCTATGATCTAAATGATTGAATCCAAAAATATCTCAAAAGATCAAAACCATGGGCTGAATCTCATAACAAGACATTTAATAGGGATGTATTGAAATCCTTTACTTGGGTTCAAAATATCAACTATTAAAACACACATACTTCCTTATAATAATTAGTAAAATACAAAAAATGGAAAGCAATATGTGCTGTTTATTAGGAATTTTTGCTTAACTCTTTTTCAAGGATTTTCTTTTTGGTCAGAGATTTGTTTGGAAGTGTTTGTTGTGTCAAAACAAAATGGATCAATAAAGTTTTAAAAAGTCAACTGCAAAGGTATAGGATAGGGAAGGTATGACCATATAATACTATGGGTGAAAAAGATCTAGTGATTTTAGTGTATGGTGAGAACCTGTCAAAAATAAATTGTTGTGCTGCAGAAATTAGAGAATTATAATAGACTCCCTCCTTTCTCTAAGGAAAAAAAGACTACTAGTATCTGGGGTAGATCTCGGTGGTGGGGGGGGGGAATGAACTATTGTGTTATCTTTTTGGTTATAAGAAGGAAAAAAACACTGGTAAAAAATGTTTGGTTATGGTCTTTTATATATATATGTTTTCATACAATGACTTTTATTCAGGAAGAAGGAGAAAGCAGTTCCTAATAAAATTGGAACTGGTTTAAAAAGAAATATGAATTTCCTAAAGTGAAACTTTCCCCAGTAATCTGATTGGAATTGGAACTGAGAGGAAGGAGTACCTACTATGTGCCCGGGGCACATTTTTTAAAATACTTTTTTTATTTTACGAATTTTGATCCTTCCAACAAACCTGCTAGCGAGGTGCTATTGTTATTCCCATTTTACAGGTGAGGAAGCTTAAGCAGAGAGGTTAAGTGACTTACCTAAGGTCACCCAGCTAATAAGAGTCATATTTGAACTCAGGTCTTTCTGACTCAGATCCAGTACTCTTTCTACTGTTCTACCAGCTGCCTCTCATCATGATGATGAATCAGATTTAAGCAATTATTTTTCTTTGGCCTGTCCAGCCAGGAGACAAAAAGAGGTTACATTTATGACTCTGCAGAAGAAAATATTTATAAACCACACAGGTGAAAGAGTAACAGCTCTGGAGGCAAGGACCAGGGTTCAAATACTGCCTCTGAAATCTACTTGTATGACCTTGGATAGATCACATAAGCTCTCTGGGTCTCAGTTTCTTCATATGTAAAATGCAGGTATTTGACTAAATGGTCTCTGAGGACTCTTATGGTTCTAAAACTGTAATCCTGATCTTTTAAACAAGATTTGGCAAATTGGGAACAAAATTGAGATTGCAATGAATTACGTGGTTTCTCCAGATGTGTTTCACCATTAATTCTTAAATTGAAAATTAATTAAAATTAAAACACTTTTCACCAGTTTTATGTTCTAATGTTCTTCCCCTCATTAAAACTGTGGATTCTAGCCTTTGAGTGAAGGGCTTAGCAAAGGGAAGGACCATAAAGGTGGGATTTCATTTGAGTCTTGGATGAATCCAGGGAAGCAAAGAGTCAGAGATGAGGAGAGAGAGCATTCCAGGGAGAGGGAGTAGCCACCACAAATGCAAAAAGTCGAGAGATGGAGATTTTTGTATGAATAAGTAGGTCAGTGAAACTGGGCCTTAGAGTGTCTGGATAGGAGAAAAGCACAAGCTGGAAAGGTAGGAAGGGTCCAGGTTGTGAAGGGCTTTAAATACCAAACAGAGCATTTTATATTTGTTCCTGGGTAATAGAAATGTCTCCAGAAAATCCAATATAAAATGTCCCTTATGTAGTTGGTGATGCAGGACTGATACTCAGGGGAGATACTAGGGCTGGATATATAGATCTGTGTCATCTGCATAGAGATGATAACAATTAAATCCACATAAGATGATGAGATCACTAAAAGTATAGAGAGGGAAGAAAAGAGGGCCCAGGACAGAGTCTTGGGGAGTACCCACAGTTAGATGGCATAATACGGATAATGAATGATCAAAGAAGTCTGAAGATTAGTTAGACTAGGGGTTGGGAATGTGTGACCTCAAGGTTGCATGTGACCCTCTAGGTCTTCAAGTGCAGCCCTTTTGATGGAATCCTAATAAAGCTGCCCTCAGGCCCAATATTCTAACTTCATTATAGTCCCCCCTGTACCTACCTAGCCCTCCCCCTTGCCAATGTCCTAGCTTTTTCATATACGCCTCACTGCTCACTAGAACATCAGGTGTGTCCCTGAACTCTTAGTTCCCACAGAAACAACAGGCGTGTCCATATGATGGGAACCCAACTACTATGTCTAACTAGTCACTGCCCCCAGACCCATTCCCATAGAAATAGATGTGTTCTTGTACTCAGTCAGTTACATCATCCATCTACCCAAGACAGGACCACAATACCTAACTATCTATTGTGACCAGACAGGACTATGATAGCTAGGAGGGCAGCACGACCTCTCCTCCATTACCTAATCCCTTAACAAACCCCTCCTGCCTTTTTAATATTCATGATTTCTGTTATGTATCTTTACTCTATAAAAATCCATCTTGCCTTCTCTGAAGTTGCTGGTTCCTCTAGAACTTAACCCGCTTCATGAGAAGAATCTCAATAAATGCCTATACTTGGATTAGAGAGGGTCTGACTCTGAATTATGAAACTGCAACAGTTTTTGGGTGGGCAGAGCTCCCAGCACAGCAGATTTTAGCATCCCTGGGTTTAAACCACAACACTTTGACTGAATCTAAACTTCACAGAACAAATCCCCTTAATAAAAGGATTTGTTCTGTAAGACTTGGACTCAGTTAAAAGGCTGCACCCAAGGACCTAGAAGGCCACATGTGGTCTCTATGCTGCAGGTTCATCACCCCTGAGTTAGATAGATTAGGAGAACTACAAGAGAATAGTGTACAAAAATCCAGAGATTATTCAGGAATAGGGCATTATCAACAATGTCAGATGCAACAATGGAATCAAGAAGAAAGAAAGCTATCAGATTTTTTGATTACTATCAGAGAAGGTTTGGTTGAGTGATGGTGTCAGAATCCAGGTAGGTAGCAAGTGGAGCCATCAGCCATCATCTTTGGAAGTAAGTCTGGTAGATTTGCAGCTTGGCAGCTGTTCCTGATTCACCATCAGAAACTGAGGTGATTTTATCAGAAATGACATTAAAGAAGAGGCATTTGCTTTGCTGCTGCCCCTTAAGGACCATAGGACCTTTCCATCAGACTTCCAGCTGGAATCTTCTGTATGCACTATCTCCTTTATGGAATGCAAGCTGTCTGAGATCAGGGACTCTCTTACCTTTCTATTTGTGTCCCCAGTGCTCAGCACAGTGCTTTGTATATAGTCAGAAGTTCCTACGTGTTTGTATTCATTCATTCGTTAATTCACATAGAAAGGTTTACCCTGGCATAGAGAAGAGCTACCTAATCATCAAGTTCTTAGGGAAAATGAAGAGAGAGTAGAGAATGACATCACGAATTTTGAGATGAAGAGAGAACTCATGAAGAATAGCTTCAGTTTTCTCAGTTAAGATGCAAGGTCCTTAGCTGAGAGTGGGAGGAAAGGAAGTAAAAAGAGGCGTAAGAAGAAAAGAGGATCGGAATAACTTCTGTAGGGAGAGGACTAGGCAATCCATCAGGGAAGAATAAAAGACTCGCCTTACTGTTACAAGGACTCAGTTGAAGTTGGGATAATATGAATTGATAGTGTACTTAGTTGATATGGTTGTGTGACTTTCTATAACACCAGAAAATATAAATAGTGACATAAAAGGCAGGTGGTGGGAGCAGTCCAGGGTTGAGGTTTGGTAAGAGATAATGAACTACAACAAGTTGGTAAGGCATTTAAGAGAGAAAAACTGAGTCAAAGGCTTTGCAGTGTTCAATATATATGGTGCAAATGTTACAGCACTATCAGATGGTTGGTTTATTGGTGTTCAGTTGTGTCTGACTCTCTGTAACCCCATTTGGGTTTTTCTTGGAAGAGATACTGGAGTGGTTTGCCATTTCCTTCTCCAACTCATTTTAGAGATGAAGATCCTAAGGCAAACATGGTTAAGTGACTTGGCCAGGGCCACATGGCTAGTAAGTGTCTGAGGCCAGATTTGAATTCAGGAAGATCAGTCTTCTTAACTTTATGCCCAATACTCTATCCACTGCACTACCTAGCTGCCCTTAACTTGTCCCCTAAATCTATAATGATTTTCTTACAATCCCGGGACTTTTTGGCACACCGTTTTTGCTCCTCAGCCAATATGTTGTTTTCTGATGTTTACAGATTTAAGCAATATAAACTATGAATACTTATTTGGAAAGGTCACTGGTAGTCTCATTTTTTGGTGATATGTGATCCCTTCTGTTAAAAGAAAGATGAAATCCGATTTTCATCAAGGAGAAAACTGGTAAAGTCCTTTTTGTTTATTTGCTTTATTTTTGGAGGGGGAAGGCAAGTAAATTTGGGTTAAGTGACTTGCCCAAGGTCACACAGCTAGTTAAGTGTTAGGTGTCTGAGGTCAAATTTGAACTCAGGTCCTCCTGACTCCAGAGCTGGTGCTCTATTCACTACACCATCTAGCTGCCTGGTAAAGTTCTTTGCTAGCAATTCATGCACTGTTCTGACAGCAGCTAGGTGATGTTCCTCTGCCAGATCTGGAATCAGGACAACTTGAGTTCAAATTTAGCCTCAGACAATTACCAGATGTATGACCCTGGGCATGTCACTTACTCTGTTTACTTCAGTTTCCTCAGCTGGAAAACAGGGATAATAATAGAATCTATTTCCCAGGGTTTTTGTGATGATCAAATGACATAATATTTGCCAAGTGCCTAGAACATACTTAGTAAGTGCTTAGTGTTTGTTTCCTTCCTTCCTGAAATAATTAGACTAATACTTATGTATCTTCTCTAGACCCACTCAAACGTACTCTGGCCTGAAAGGTACTGAAAGGACTAGTACATATAAATGCTGAACCACTGCCTGATATTTACACAAATACGAACAGCAAGAGAGGTGAGGTGTGGCAGGACTGGGGAAGAGCAAATGGTGTTTCCAATTTTTTAAAAAGGAGAGAACAGTATTGGTAAACCATTTGGTCATCAGTTTGATTTTGATTCCTGGGAACATTCCATTAAACCACATGGGAACAGACCAATGAATAGATGGTTAGTGAGCATTTAGAATAATGATCTAGCATGGTCTTATCAAGAACATATTGTGCCAGATTAATGATATTTCCTTTTTTTTTCCTGACAGTTACCAAACTGATAGATCAGGATGATGCTATAGCAATAATTTACCTAGATTTTAGCAAAGTGTTTGATAAGGCTTCTTATTATTCTTGTGGAAAAGATGGAGAAATGTGGTTGTTGTTCAGCAGTTTCAGTTGTATCCAACTCTGTCATGACCACATTTGGGGTTTTCTTGGCAGAGATACTAGTGAAGTTTGCCATTTACTTTTCCAGCTCATTTTACAAATGAGTAAACTGAGATAAACAGGCTTAAATAACTTGCCCAGGGTCACACAGGTAAGTGTCTGACCGAGGCCATATTTGAACTCAGGTAGTCATAACTCCAGGCCCAGAATCTATCTACTCTTCCATCTAGCTGCACCTCAACTACCTAGCTTCCTGGAGAAAATGTGAACTGGGCGACAATACAATAAGATAGACTGAGAACTAGTTGAATCACTGAAAGTCAGAATATTGCTAATTGTTCCATATTAACTTGGCAAGTTTCTACTGAAATGTCACTGGATTGGTGTTGGCCCTCACATGTTTGTCGAACTCAAATAGAAACAGGGTTACTAAACTGTATATAAGGATCCTTTTGGGCCACATGATGACTTAGAAAATCAAGGCAGCATTATTTATGTTTTGTTGTACTTTAAAATCATTTTCTAATTAAATTTTAATCTGGTTTGGCCTACACTGGGGGTGTTGTGGGCTGCATGCTGTAGGCAGTATGTTTGACACCTGGAGGCTTGAACATTGGGCCAAATCTAATCAAGTGACATATAGCAGGGATAAAGTTTTACACCTCAGTTCAAAAATCAACTTTTTGAGTACAAGATGAGGGAGGGATAGTTAAAGAGGTATTTGTTTAAAAAAAAGATATGGGGGTTCTAGTGGGTTGCATTTATCTTGCCAATAGAGCTAAAACAACACCGCTGTCCCTGTTTGGATGTTTTTAGATTAAAACACACACACACACACACACACACACACACCCCAAAAACTTTAGTCAGAATTAGACTTGGGAAGGGGAGAACTGGACATGAAACTGTAAAGTATTTAAGGGACTGCCAAATGATAATAGGATATGAGAGACCATGTGGCATAATAGAGAAAGCTGGCCTTGGAGACAGAAAGACCTAGTTCTGATGCCTACTGGCAGTAGGACCCTGATCCTAAGGTCAGTCAGAGCCTCTCCCCACCCTATACAACATTTTATGCCTACAAAGCTGGTGGGGACAGCTAAGTGGAGCTCTGGGTAGAGTCAGGAAGATCTGAGTTCAAATCTAATTTCAGATACTAGCTGTGTGACCCCAGGCAAGTCCCTCAACATTGTTTGCCTCAGTTTCCACATCTGTAAAATAAATTGAAGGAAATGGCAAACTACTCCAGCATCTTGGCCATGAAAACCCCAAATGGGGTCGTGAAGAGTTGGACATGACTGAATGACAAAATCGCAGAGATGGCATCAATAAAGTTCTAGTACGGTTCAAAGAAAATGTATTTGCAAAAAAATCTGCTCCTGGAGATTTTTACATTGATAATTATAGGTCTGGACCAAAAAATATTTATTGATGTCTTTTGTTTTCATGTAATTCATTAACATTAATTTTCTAGGTAATTAATAATTTATTAATCAGGCTAGCTAGCTATCAATAACTTGATGGTCAGTGGTTTCTCTCTGTAACCTAAGAGGCCAAGTAAGACCCTGAGATGCCTTACAAAAACCTCTGAGGGGCGGCTAGGTGGCACAGTGAATAGAGCTCTGGCCCTGGAGTCAGGAGGACCTGAGTTCAAATTCAGCCTCAGACACTTAACACTTACTAGCTGTGTGATCCTGGGCAAGTCACTTAACCCCAATTGCCCTGCCTTCCCCCCTCCAAAAAGCAGAAAAAACCCAAAAAACAAACAACAAAAAAACCCAACCCCCAAAACCAAAAAAACCTCTCAAAGGGAATTCCCCTGACAAGTGGAAAATCAACCTTGATTGGCGGACATTTAATGAGAAGGTAGGATAAGTCTTCAGCTCCTCCTATTGAGAATGTGACTTAATCATAAGACTTAACAGCCTTCAACAATTTGGGGAGAGGAAAGCCACGTCTACCCAGACCTCTGATTAGTTTTCTCTTTCAGGATCTGGGTCACCCTAAATTCTACAGGGAGAAGGGTTCCTTTCCCCAAGGCAGGCTCATTCAGACTGAATTATTTACATTCTAAATAGATATTAGGTCTTCTGGTGGGCTGCCCCCAAAATTAACAAGCATGTTTCTTGGAGTAATCAGATCAATCAGTCATGTCCTTTAGAGAAAATAGGAGAAAACCTAGATGACAAATTAATAATCAGTTAATAGTATAATAATCTCTCACACCCTTCGGGAGATTTACAATTTTTACACTTCAGAAATGTATTCCATGACTCAGCTATATGATGTTACCAAAAGATTAGAGGTGTTAAAAGAATAGCCTTTCGATTAAGGGAGAAGTATGGGATCATTAAAAGAACTGTGTAACTGCTTAAAGGCAATCTAGTTTCCTCTCCAGTCCATTAATTACAAAGCAAATCCTTTAAATAGCCTGAAATCTAGCTTGGTCAGGACTGGTTAACTAAATTCACTGACTATAGTTACCTACTCAACTACTGTTTCCTCAATTATTTCAGGCTTTGATTCTGTTAACAAGTTTTGTTCTGTATTTCCAAGTCCAAAGATCTTGCTGATAAAACAGACACAATAGGGCAGCTACGTGGCACAGTACATAAAGCACTGGCCCTGAAGTTAGGAGGACCTGAGTTCAAATCTGACCTCAGACACTTAACACAAAAAACTAGCTGTGTGACCTTGGGCAAGTCACTTAACTCCAACTGCCCTCCAAACCCCCCCAAAAAACCAGACTCAATAACTGTCTTCTCTCCATCAAAGCTGGAGATCTCTCCCACTCAATCTACATGTATCATGGGGTGGCTAGGTGGCACAGTGAATAGAAAACTGGCCCTGGAGTCAGGAGGACCTGAGTTCAAATCTGGCCTCAGACACAACACAAAAAACTAGCTTTGTGACTTTGGGCAAGTCACTTAACCCCAATTGCCCTACCTTCCCCCTCCAAAAAAGCAAAACAATCTACACGTGTCAGATCCATTTTTAGAAGGATTTATTATAAATTTAATATTCAATATCAATACAACTAAAGTTGTATATAAACTTCATCTCATATAAATGAATTGCAATGCATAAAATGTAGCCACACCATTTCTGTAACTCAGGTACCTTCTTTTATCTTTTTATTGTCAGGACTTCTGACATTTTTTAATGTTGTTATTCTTATATTTGTTCTAAGATATCTGCCATTGCTTCCATCTTCTGTACATGCCTTTGGAATATGAGGTGGTCAATGAATAGCCTTTTTATCCATGTCTCATTAGATGTTTCCTCTTTCACTAGAATATTTGTTGTCAAAACTTCATTCTTTAGGTCACACATGGGTTTACTTCCTCTCTAGAATATTAACTTACTCTATCTCTAAATATCTGAAACTCATTTTTCTCAAAATTTGGAGTGTGCTTCTATCACTGGCTTTTCTCTCCTTATCACAAATTCACAAGATGGAATGATCATGTGTTCCTAAAGTTCCCATCATTTCTATTTTGCCATTTATTACTCAGAATTAGGGCCAAACTATCAGTTCCACCCAATCTTCTTTTGAAAAGAAGTCATTTTAGAAGCTTGTCAATAATTTGTCATCTGCTATGAACAGAGGGATAGCTCCAGAAATGGTCTTGAATCCATTATTACAATATCTTGCTGCCATTTCAGGTTTCTGATGTTTCCTATCTTATCTAGTTCTTCTTGTACAGACAATTCATAATATATTCCTACACAGCATTACTCCTATTTCTTGCTCATGATCCTTATCAAAATGTTTCCCATTAATATAACTCCAAAGAGAATGTGTTGAATAGAGGTGCTGACAAATTGCTCTAGTCTTCCATACCCTCCTCCCAATCAGATCCAAAGTTTTGCCATTTAGTTCCTTAACTTGTCTGCTGCATTTGACACCATTACATATTCCTTCTTTTAGGAAACAAGATCCATACCATTCTCCAATCTTTCCAACAATCAGCTATCTAGAAATTATTTAATTACCTCTTTAAATCTTCCTCCTGTCTACTTCCTACAAGCAGGCCTAATCAATTAATGAACATCTACTTCCCATAAAAGCTGGCTTCAGATTCCTGTTGGCAACCACAATTTTAATTTCTTCCATGTCTCTTCCTTTTTAGTAGCTCTATTTACATCCTTCCCCTCAATCTACCAGTGGAAATGAGGAGGAATATTTAAGTAACAGGGACATCTAGATGGCATAGTGCTGGACTTGGAATCAGGAAGACTCACTTTCATGAGTTCAAATCTGGTCTCAGACACTTAGAAGCTGTGGGGCCTTCTGTTTGCCTCACTTTCCTCATTTGTAAAATAAGCTGCAGAAGGAAATGCAAACCACTTCAATGTCTTTGCAAAGAAAACTCCAAATGGGGAGTTGGACATAACTGAAAAGTCAACAACAAAATTCAATTAACAGGGGAGTGCTTTGCTCTCCTAGATATTTCCAGATGTACTTTCTTACTTACCTGCTTAATAATGTAAAGATCTACTATTGGGAAAGGCTGAAGAATATAGTTAAAAGATCACCTGCCTGGGAATCAAGATTGCTAGTATCTAGCTCTAACCACTTATTACCTATGGGAGTATGGGTATATTATCTACCAACACAAAATTCCAGGTGTCACTCTCATTTCCTATAGTTACTCTTTCCACATTCCTTCATCATTAATCAAGAAGGACGGTAACACCATCCTCCTTGATTTATGAAGGATAAAAGATCCTTCAGGATAATGCTTGTAGGAACAGAAGTTGGATTATTCTATTCAAGTTGTACTACATTCAGGCAGAGATAAAACATTCCCTTTAGTTGTCATCAAAGGGATTTTCAGACTAGAATTTTCATATGAAGATAAAGGAAGCGGCTAACATGGAATGTTTCTGTACAAGCATTACTTGTATCATTCAAACAAAATGAATATTTTGCAGGTCATCTAAGGCTGGATGCTATATAAAGAAAAACTTAGCTATTGCTCTCATAAGATCTTAAAATGTACTATAAGATATTGCTTCATTAATAATAGATTCTGATACAGAAATAATCCTTCTTCAATACCAATTACATTCACAAACTGAATTACGTATGATTTATCTTTGTTGAATCTTCAGGCAGCAAAGGATTTCATTTAAATATTCTATTCATAAGATTTATCTTTTGTATGAATTTGTTGATGCCGGATAAGATTGGGTCTTCGAC
Source organism: Pseudochirops corinnae (assembly GCA_028646515.1). Classification (NCBI taxonomy): domain Eukaryota; kingdom Metazoa; phylum Chordata; class Mammalia; order Diprotodontia; family Pseudocheiridae; genus Pseudochirops; species Pseudochirops corinnae. The sequence goes on along the minus strand of CM053587.1, from coordinate 288,138,045 downwards.
TGAAGGCTTTTCCACACTTATCACATTTACACTGCTTCTCTCCAGAATGAATTCTCTGGTGTAGGATAAGGCTAAATCTCCGATTGAAGGCTTTCCCACATTCACATTTATACTGCTTTTCTCCAGTGTGAATTCTCTGATGTTGGTTAAGGATGGAGCCCCGACTAAAGGCTTTCCCACACTCATTACATTTATACAACTTCTCTCCAGTATGAATTTTCTGATGTTGGTTAAGAATAGAGCTTCGACTAAAGGCTTTCTCACACACACTACATTGGTAAGGCTTAGCCCCAATATGAATTCTCTGATGTACAGTAAGATGTGAGCGGCACCCAAAACCTTTTCCACATTCATTGCACTTATAAGGTTTGTCTGAATTATGAACTGTCTGATGTTGGATAAGAGTGAAGCTCCGACTGAAAGATTTTCCACATTCATTACATTCATATGGTTTTTCCCCACTATGAATTCTCTTATGTTCATTAAGGACTGACCTTCTACTGAAAGCACTCCCACATTCATTACACTTAAACGGTTTCTCTCCAGTGTGAGCTCTTTGATGTCGAATAAGGACTGAATGTCGACTAAAGGCCTTACTGCATTCACTACACTCATAAGGTTTTTCTCCAGTATGAATTCTCTGATGATAAATTAAACTTGTGAAGTGAGTGAAGGCTTTTCCACATTCATCACACTGAAAAGGTCTTTCACCAGTATGAATTCTACAATGTTCAATAAGGCTTAACTTACTGCTTAAGGCTCTTCCACAGTCATCACACTTATAGGCACTCACTCCAGTATGAATTCTCTGATGTCGAATAAACACTGAAGACTGACTAAAAGCTTTCCCACAATCACTGCACTTATATGGTTTTTCTCCAGTATGAATCCTCTCATGTCGAATAAGATCAGAATTTGTGCCAAAAGCTTTCCCACATTTGTTACACTTGTAAGGTTTCTCCCCAGTATGAATTCTCTGATGTAAAGTAAGATGTGAACTGCGACTGAAGGACTTCCCACATTCTGTGCATTCATAGGGCTTCTCATCAGTGTCAATTATTAGTTGTCTTGTGAATTGTGACTTGTCACTGAAATCCTTCCTAGAATTATTACATTGATAGTGCTTCTCTCCACCATGAATTCTCCTATGTTGAATTAAGGTTAAAGGATGGGAAAAACTCTGACCACATATAGTACACGCATGATCTCTTTCAACTCTTTGATGAGTGACAACATTAGAACTCACCATAAGGTTTTTACCAAAATTATTATATTCATGACCTCTTTCTTTTCCAGTAGTTTTCTTTGGGGAAACTTGTTGGGGAACCCTCTGCTGAGAAACTAGTTTATTTTGTCTCTTCTCTTTGTGATTTCTTATCTGCTTCTCCAAGCTACTTTTTCTTAAGTCTGGGACCTGGGTAACATCTTTTGGGTGTTTTTCTGATTCTTTTCCAAGTAATTCAACTTCTTGAGTAATTTGCCTTAGAATCAAATTTTCATTTTCTGAACTGTTCTTATAACCTGAAACAAGCAAAAAACAAATGTTATCTCTTTTCCTCATTAAAAAAAATATAAACTGCAAAAGAAGAAACAAATTCATAACGTAAATGAAGATTAGGAATTAGCAGAATAAAAAGTTCTATAAGAGGTCTAGCAATCAAACAAGGGAATGAGGCTAGGAGTGTGGGTAACCAGATGTTTATTAGTGGTAAGTGCATACTAGGCCAGAGAGTAAGCTGATCATAAACAACTGAGCAAGTCCAACAAAAAGGGTGGAAAGTCTGACTGAGCAAACAAGTTAAATAGAGCCCTAAAAGAAAAGCACAAATGTTTGGGATAGTTAGAGAACAAGTATAATGAAGTCAAACTGACCTAGGAAACAGATGAGATTTAAGGTATTTGAAGAAGTATACACAGTCCTGAAAAGCCAAGCAGACAGAACGTATGGGTAGGATTAAATCTGTAAGCAGAATTGGCAGAGGGTTGTGACCAGCCAACGAAAGAGAGATAGCTCTCCAGTTGAGGCATTCCTCTACTCATAAAAGGGAGAGGTATGGAGCAGAGAGGAAAAAACTTTTTTTGGTACTATACAACAGCTCATAAAACAACTGTGCCTTGTGACTCAAATGCATCTCTTATCTACTTACTGCTGTAAGAATTGTGAGAGAAATCCCTTTCCTCAGTGCCCTGAGTATCGTGGATCCATGCCTCTTTTCTTTGTTCCAGTTGGGAGATAATAACAGGTTTGGAAACTGGAAAGCCTAATTGAAAGTTAATGAGATGAAATATTGTCACTTATTTTTGAAAGCCAGAACTTTAAAAAAACTGAGTTCTCTGCTTTAGGTATATAGGCAGTAGATGAGGGGAAATGGTTAATGTCACAGATAATATGGTAATAATGTCTAGGTATGGAGACCATGAAATGGTTCATAAAGCTGTTTCATAGAGGAAGTAGATCTCCACAGGAATGAATACCAACCCAGTGAGAGAAGATTCTCATAATTCTCCAGCATTACATCTCTGTAGAGCTCCTTCTGAGCATGGTCCAGTTGCCCCCACTCCTCCTTTGAGAGATACACAGCCACATCCTCAAAAGTCACCAAGTGCTGAAACAACATATTCCTGTTGTATAAAGAAATATTTCAGTATATATAGAGTTTAGATCAAACAATTTTCACAATATAGGTTTAGACCAAAAAAAAGATTTTAGAAGACATCTAATTCAATACCATCATTTGACAGATGAGAAAACTGAGGCCGAAAGAGGTTAAATGACTTTGACTTTACTAAAATCATATAGGTGGTCAGTGGTAGAGCCAGGATTCAAACTTAAATCCTTTGACTACAAATCCATCACAGAAGAGGTTTACTGCTTTTTCCTTAGTATAAAAGCAGGCTCATATATTATTGATTGGATAAGAAATCAGAAACTAAAGATTCATTTAATTAAATTTTATTCCACTACTGCAGAGTGGGTAGATGCTGAAAAGTAAAGTTTAGTTAATACATATTAAACATTCCTGTCCTCATACAGCTTATAGTTTAGTAAGGTGCTATGTAGCCATTCTATGTAAGATTTTTATGCCTTGATTACCTAAAACAAGAGGTAGCTTAAAATATCCATGTGATGACTGGATGAGAATCAGAAATGAAAGGGACAAAAGAGACATAACTGATTCTCAGAGATACGTGCGCACATGCGCGCGCATACACACACACACAATGTACGTACGTATGTATGTATGTATGTATCAGTGATCTATACAATCTGAAGACAGGAAGTTTAGAAAAACAAAGTGAGTTCCTAAGTAGGAAGCTTAAGGTCAGATCCTCTAAGATACTTTAACACACTGCTGATTACATGTGAAAGAAAAGAGGCAGAGTTTCAAAATGAAAGCTTGAGCATAGATTACAGTATGAGATTCATCAGTAACGACCCAACCATGGTGACCAGGGGAGTAGAAGCAACAGAAATGTTCAGTTTTCAAGCTGCTATCATAATTCCAGTTTTCTGTGGGTTCCCTATACCTCAAACAAAAGGGAAAATCACAAAGAAAACCTTTACTACACAATACAATTATTTACTACACAGTATAATTATCTCCTAGGTAACTTAAAAGGAGATGTACTAATAAAGGCTCATAGATGGAAATACACAACGGGGGAAGTAAGAGTGAGACAGCAGAGAATGAAGTTCATCGTTTACAGATTTGTGGAACATCTACTTATTCCCATTAGTTTCCATCTACTTAATTTTTTTCTTTTCCTCATGGACCTTTATATGGATTTAGTTCTAGTTCCAATACCTTGGAATCAGTTACCTAAAGCTGTCCTTCACCTCTCTCATCTTCCATATGGAGCAGAGGATTGTGAGACCAAGGAAAAGAAACCCTTTCTCTGTCTTTCCAACTTGGTCATCTTTTAATATGTTATCTTTGAACCAATAGCTAATGCTTGGGAAAGCCTTTTTTGTTCTAGAAATCCTAAAAAAGAGCATACATCTCAGGGACAGCTGACAGAAAAAAAAGTATTTCGTGTATTAAGACATTCCTAGAAGCACTTCTGGTGGTAGCAAAAACCTGGTAAGTAGGGGCCCATTTACTGGGAAAAGGCTGAACAAATTGGGGTATATGAATGTAATGGAATGTTACCATGCCATAAGAAGTAATGGATGAGGAATTCAAAGACACATGGGAAAATTTATATAAACGAATGTATAAGCACAATATACATAATAACAATAATAATGTAAGCAAGAGCAATACAAAAGGCAGATGAACTCAGATTAATTTTAAGGATCTATCCTGGTCCCAGTGGGGAACTACAGAGAACTACAGAGAAAGAATGCTATACATACAATTAGGCAACATTGTCTTCTTGGTCATTTTTACTGAAGATCAGGAAATTATTCCAATGTCAAAAATATTAATAAAATAAAGCAAGTCAAACTTGCACCCCTTCCCTCTGCTCAAAAAAATACCCAACTCCCAGTAAGATACAAATCTTCCCTATCTGGGCCCCTAAATTTCCTTCCTCTTCAGGTTTCAGGCTTGTGCCGCTTCACTTAAGGTCTAGTCTTTTCAGAAGCTACTTGACAATTTGGAAGCTGTTTGCCATCTTGTTATTAATTCTGACTAGTTTTCTCAGGAATATTCTACAAGACAGAGTTTTCAGTAGGTCTAGACCTTGGTGAAAAAAAAAATGCCATCTATCCTTCTATACCACATAACAGGTCTATATAACCTGCAGCAAGTGACCAGCAGGCATGCCAAAGGATTTTGGGCGGCCCCCCAAAATGCAGAAGTTTCCTTTACAGTTTTTGCCAGTCACTGGAAATCCTTTGGTAGGCCACAGACTGTGGAGGCCTTGTGACCTGTCTGAAAATCCAAATCAATAAGCATTTAGAAAGTGTTTATTATGAACAGCGCACTGGTCTAGGTCCTGGGGATACCAGGAGAAGAGTGATAAACTCTTGGCCTCAAGAATTTAAATTCTTGGGGCAGCTAGGTGGTGCAGTGAATAGAGCATTGGCCCTGGAGTCAGGAGGACCTGAGTTCAAATTCGGCCTCAGACACTTAACATTTACTAGCTGTGTGACCATGGGCAAGTCACTTAACCCCAATTGCCCAGCCTCAAAAAATAAAACAAAACAACTTACTTTCTACTGGGGGTTACCATATAGCAATAGATACAAATAAAGTAGGCCATGCATGCCCTCCCTTCTAACTCTTTGCTAAGCTGACAAAAATAAATAAGGGCCAATAAACACTGGACATATTTCTTGTGTTCTTTAAGTATACTGTATTCTGCATTTCAGGGTTGTGAATCACTTGCCCTGTTTATGCTTTCCCCCTCCATGAGATCCCAACATGTTTCACTATTTCAAAAGCTTTTTAAAAAATCAGCATGGGTATTCTCTCCAACATGGTTGGCAACCTCTTTACACTTTAGCAGAGAGATTCATGAGCTACTACAGCCAGAAAACATTCATTGTTTGGTGGCCCACCTTCTGCTGAGGAGTCTCTGTGCTTAGCGTGGCTGGTCCTCAAATGGTGATCTATTGTTGGATTTGAACTTGTCTTCACAGCTTGGGAGGAATGGCCAGAATCTACACTTGGATGGAATAGGCTTTTAGAAGTCACAACTGGTTCCATGCCGTCAGGCATTAGGGCATGACTGTAATGAAATTACAATAACAAAATCAGAAGGACTACTACTGTTTACCACAAGAACCTTCGGGGATGGGTGGAAACTACCGTTGAACGACAAGTTCCACTTCACTCCAGTGGAAAAAAACATCATGTATGTACTATTAAAAATATGAAGGCACCAGCAGTCTGCTGAAGGACAAGAGTGATGACAAATAATAATTACAAAGCACTTTCATAGATATCAAGGCTCATCAGATTCTCCTGGCTCAAGAAGGAGAAGGATAATATAGATAATCCAAAGACCTGGTCTGTCAATTAATATATCTCAGATAGATGCTGCAATTGGAAAATGACCTGTAAAAGCCTTATGTAAAATTAAACAAAAGGAAGAATGTGTTCTTGAGAATGTTTATAGTGCTTTAAATGATCTCAAATTCCTCCCTGAAACAAAGCTCCATCTTGATGTCTTCTAGCAATGCTGTATGGATATGAGCCATAGAATACTACAGTTTCTAATGAAATACAGTTGTGGATAATCCAAAGGACATGTATGTACTAAGTTATAGGATGATATATTTCAAGGTGAAGGGATGTTAGGGATCATCTAGTAGAAAGTTTTCATTTAGTATTTAGCTCTCATTAACTCATACTTAGTATAAGGGAAACTTTAACTCTGGGGTCTTCATGCTATAGCATGACTAATCATAATATCCTTATTTTGATTTGGACACCTAGATGTTAATAAGCTGATAAATAAATCTATTATATTAACTTACTCATTTTGACTTTAAGCAGTATGTAATTTAGTCAGTTATGGAGTCCAGAGGAAAGTACAGCAACTGCAGAGTGAAAAAAAACAAAACAAGCAATGGGCTTAGAGCAGTGGTTCTCAACCTTCCTAATGCTGTGACCCTTTAATACTCATGTGGGCATATCTGCATGTGGGCAGGCCCGCCTGGAGACGGATATGTATTTTCTGATGGTCTTAGGCGACCCTGTTTGACCCTCAAAGGTGTTGCGACCCACAGGTTGAGAACCACTGGCTTAGAGGGAGCGGAGTAGGGTCATAGTTCTACCTCTGCTACTTCCAGATTGTATGACTTCTGATAGATCTTTTGAATTTCTAGAGCCTTGGTTTCCTTATTTGTAAAATGGAATAATAATATTTACAGTACTACCTTGTGATGGTTGTGAAGAAAGTTTCTAGCAAACTGTAAAATGCTCTACAGATATTCTTACAGTGAGGGACTGAGTTTATGGTCACTGGTGACATTATGAGAATAGGTCCTAAGAAAGCCAACATAGTCATCTTCTGAAAATGGAAGCTCAGACACAGAAGGGATAACTACCATGTTACAATCACATTAGATGGATAAAAACAAATTCCTGAAGATGCAGTCCAAGGGGGATGCCAGGTGAAGAGAAGCTGATAGGAATCACTGACTTGTCTCCCTGATAAGATTTCTCATTTCTGATCCTATGCACAGATGGGGAGAGACCTGCGGATGATTAAAAACACAGCAAGTTATAGAGCACCGGCCCTGGAGTCAGGAGGACCTGAGTTCAAATCCAGCCTCAGACACTTAACACTTATTAGGCATGTGACCTTGGGCAAATCACTTAACCCAAACTGCCCTGCCTTGCCCCCTCCAAAAACAAAAACAATAAAAACACAGCAAGCTGAGAAGAATGAATTGTCATTCAGCCAAAACATCAAAGTATAGAATTATCTCCCAAGAACACAGGGCAGGGGAAAGCAGATTAAGTCATTCTTTAGCTGTGTCAGAAAATAGCTAAGAGAGACACTAATTAATTTATTATTCAAATTGTTCATCTAAAGTAACCTCCAGAAAGATGAATTCTAGTCTGAATAAATGTGCAAGATTTTCCCCTTTCAGTAGCTACGGACACTAAGGATTCCTTATTCTTCTATTTCTGTCAATTTTCTTAATCCCCTTTAGATACAAACCTTGTATTCATCTACATTGCAAGTATGTATTTCTATATATAATATAGCATGTCTCAAAAGTTTTAAAGTAGTTTTTAAGCTTTAGTAATGTAAAACTGCACTAACACTTTTGGAATGTTACATAAATAGTTCTTTTTTATCTTTCTTTTAGTCTTTGGCTATCCTGCTTAGACTTGTTCCTGATGCCTAAAAGAACAACTGTCTCACTCCTAACACTTCTCTTAAGAAAGTCATATAGAATTGTGGGAAGAGTGCCGCTGAGAGTTGGGAAGACAGGAGTTCAAATTCTGACTCAAACACTTATTAACTGAATGACTATGGGTAGCTCATTAACTTATATTCTATCTGAGTACATTCAACATCAACAGTTAAGTTCCTTGAGGGCCAAGATCACATTATTTTGTATCACCAGATGCTAGTATAGGGGCTTTCACTTAATAGGTGCTAAATGTCGATTTTGATGCCTCTGAGCCTGTCTCTTCATTTGTAAAATGGAGATAATATACCTGCATATTTACCTCATAGGGTGTTGTGAGAATGGAATAACATAATTATGTAAATGTACAACAATATTTATAGTAGCACTTTTTGTGGTGGCCAAGAATTGGAAATTGAGGAGATATCCATCAACTGGGGAATGTGGTATACGAATGTAATGGAATACTATTGTTCCACAAGAAATGAGGAGCAGTTGGATTTCAGAAAAATCTGGGAAGACTTACATGAACTAATGCTGAGTGAAGTGAGCAGAACCAGGAGAACACTGTACACGGTAACAGCAATATAGTGCAATGACCAACTTTGGGAGACTTAACTCTTCTCAGCAATACAAGGATCTAAGATAATTCCAAAAGATTCACGATGGAAAATGCTATCCACATCCAGAGAAAGAACTATGGAGTCTGAATGCAGATTGAAGCATACTATTTTCTCTTTTTTTTGTTTCTTCTTTCTCATGGTTTTTCCCTTTTGTTCTAATTTTTCTTTACATGACTAATGTGGAAATATGTTTAATATGAGTGTACAAGTATAGCCTATATCAGATTGCACGTCATCTTGGGAAGAGGGAAGCAGAGAGAGGGAGAAAATTTAGAACTCAAAACCTCATAGAATTGAATGTTGAAAACTAAAAACAAAAAACTTAAAAAAAAAAGATAACCATGTAAAATGCTTTGAAAAACTTAAAAGCACTATATAAATATCATTATCTTATCACTTAATTGCATAACTACTCTTTTTTAAAAATCTATTTTCATATTTCAGCATCCCAACAAGACTGCAAATGTGATACAACACAATACACTTGAAAGAGTACTGGACTGGAATAAGAAAACCTAAATTCAAATACTGCTTCTACCACATACTGCCTATGTCATCTCATGTAAGTTATTTAACCTCACTGGGCTGGTTCTTAATTTATAAAATGAGAGAGTTGGACTGGATGGTCTCTAAGTTCTCTTATAGCTATAAATCTAAGATCTTTTGATTGCAGAGACAATTCTTTTAAGATGATTTATACTCTCTGAGTTTATGTGACACTGCTCTCATTGCCCCTACCTAATAAAGGAGACCCCATGTCCTACTTCCTAACTGAGGGTGTACTAAAAGATCCTGTCCAGGGACTGCTTTCTCTAAACTCTCTCTAAATGATCTTATCTACTCCCACGAGTTCAATGGTCACTTCTATAAAGATTATTCTCAGATCCACATCTCCAGCCCTTGTCTCTCTCTTGGGTGTCAGGAACCAAACATCGGACATTTTCAGAATCAGAAGTTCCAAAGTCCAAAACAGAATTCATTATCTTCTCCCAACCACAACTCACCTTTAAGAATTTCTTTATTTCTGTCAAGAGCACCATCATCTTTCCTGTCACTCAGGTTTGCAATCTTGGAGTCATTTTCAACAGATGCAGCTACATGGTATAGTAGAGAAAGCACTGGGCCTGAAGTCAGAAAGACCTGAGTTCAAATTCAGACTTAGACATTTACTAGCTGTGTGACTCTGGGCAACTCACTTAACCTGTCTGCTTGAGTTTCCTCAACCATAAAATTGAGATACTAATAGCACCTACTTCTCGAGGTCGTTGTGACAATAAAATTATCTAGATTACTGTATTAGTCTCCTAATTGGTCTTACTCTTTTAAGTCTCCAGCATGATAAGGAAATTTCTGGCTTAATTGGCTTACGGCTTTTTCGAAAGATAAGGTTATTATCACCCTAGTCTGCCAAATCAAGCTGGAGAAAGCAACTATAGCTCTGGAGTTAAGTTGCTTGTTTCCTGTTTTCCAGATCTTTCCCTTAGGTCATCTCTTCTGGGGAGTGAAAATCTTTATCTTCCCCAACTGCTCTTTCAAATCTCAATGTATACTTCCTGCTTATATATTCAAAACCTATGTAAGATAGCTTAAAATTGATGCCTGGGGCTCACTGATTTAATATTAAGTATTTAGTATAGCTTGAGAGTGACAAATTGTAGTTTTCTCCTATTTCGGTATCACTGATTGGTCACTGGCAGCAGTATCTATTTTACCTGCTACTAGAAAACTGTCACAACTGTATGTGACTCAGATAGGACCAACTAGGTTGGACCAAGGTGAAGTTTTCCAGCTTGGCAACCCTCCAGCATGCACAAAACAGATTTCACCTTGGGAGACTTCTGGGTGAGAAAAATCAATTGGCTGGTAAAGTTGCAGTCCTATTGATAAAATACCAGATTAGGATCCTGCATGTTTTGTCTGTATTATCTACTTGTCTCTTGCATTAGATATAAGTCATTAAACTCTAAGGAAATCATCCAAGCAGTTGTACCAGTATCCTAAGGAACATGGTGCTGTGATTCAGGATTCAAATGCAAAAATTTGGTTGAGGAAGTTCATGTTTTAATGGGAGGGTCTACTCTATTTCTGAGCGAGTACTCAGGCTGGGAAGAGAAATCTTCCAAATCCCATGTCCCTTTCCCCTATTTCCCTCAGTAAGAATAAGCAATGTACCATCTTGGCCAAAAAATATGGTTCTTTCTGGGACTAGTTTGATCTGACTTAAGTTCTGAGTAATCCCTATCACTAACAATATGAATCTGATATAAGCCTCAATTTCACCTTGAGTAGTCAGTGATCATTCTGGGATCTTTCAAGTTCTGGTAATTCTTGTCTAGATATTCCATGGTCAAATCTTGATATGGGATCTGCCAGTCTACTGCTTATAGAGATACCCCTCTAGATTGTCTTCTGGCTAACAGGAAAAAAATTGCCTTCAAAGAACCCAGTCTAAGATCCAATTCCAGCATCTTTGTGAAAATCTGGACTAGATTAACTTCTAAAACTAGACATCCTTGGTCCCATGAAAGATCTCTTGATTTTGAAACTTGTACAGAATTAGTAGCATAGTAGTAAAGCATACACACTCAGCAAACATTTAGTACCTCGATGAAAGCTGAATGCTGCACATGTATCTGATCAAATCCTCAATATTTCCAATTATCTTAATTGAAAGTTAGGAACAGCACCAGAACACATTAAACATGAAAGAATAACTGGGATATTTGAGGTTTGTTGGTAAACACAGACTAGATCAAGGAAGTTTTGAAAACTCTGCATATTAATAATCATTGTTATATGATTTTACTTTGCTGTTGCATTCAAAGTATCCCAGTACTTGCATCTGCCTTTAGAAATGCTTGCCAAAAAGTTATATGGAGATAGCCCAAAATGAGATAGGCAGGATGAACATGAATGTGATTTAAGATAAACAAATATGATATAGAAGAAAATGGAGTACTATGATAAAGACATATCTAGTTTAACTTTCTTATCTTATGACCATTTATTTCACGAGTACATCACATACCACGTTACAGTCTGTAAAAAAAAAAAGTTTGGGATAGTAACTACAGTTTCTATGTTAACTAGATCATATCCTGTTTTTTTTTTTCTGAAATAGATCTTCATCCTCTTCTGCCATCTCATTTCTGAAGTGTAAATCCTTATCTTCTCCAGCTGCATTTTGAAATTCCATTGTACCCATACTATTTATGTATTTAAAAATGTATATAAAGTGGCTTAACTGATGTTTGGAGCTCATTGACTTAAAGCTAAGTGATCCCCTGATAGTGGATCCTGATAGTGACAGCCCAAGGCCCTGAACTCAAGAACCACAGGAAAAAAAGACTTAAAAAATGATATTAAAGAAACAGAATGACTATCTCCTTTGAGCCTGTACCTGAAGGACCACAGGATCTTTCACTCTGATTTGCAACTGAAATCTTTTACATGTGATGTTTCCCCAATTAGAATGTAAGCTTTGAGAACAGGGACTGCCTTACTTTTCTATTTGTATTGCTTAAAAAATGCTTAAATAATCCATTAACTACCATACCACCCAGCTGCCTTAGAGATCATCTAGTCCAGAAGTTCTTGGCCTGTTTTGCATTACGTGTCCTTTGGCAGTATGGTGAAAGCTATGGACCCCTTCTCAGAATAAGTATTTTTAAATATATAAAACGCATAGGATTACAAAGGGAAACCAATTTTATTGAAGTCCAATTAATTCATCTGACATTGGGAAAAAATGATGATGAGTAAAGTTAACTGACTTCAGGCTTCAGGAGCATAAATCTAGAGTTACAAAAGATCTTAACCATCATCTAATGCAGTCTAGTCAAGAGCTTATTTAAAAAAAAAAAAAGGAAAGGATTCTATGCCTATATTCCTACATGGTTTCTTTTGTAATCCTCTGTATTTCAAAACATAATTTTCAGAACGGGTCCATAGGCTTCTCCGCACTTCTCGGGACGTACGGACACACACAAACACAGACACACAGAGAGGTGGAGAACTCCCGGACTCCCCGATCCCCGGCCCCCGCCCCGCCCCGCCCCGCACACCTCCAGATAGGGCAGAGCTGTCTGCACGCTGTCTCCCCTGCCAGGCTGCCAGCTGCCGGGGGCAGAGGGCCCAGAGGACCATCTCTTTATTGCCTTTCTTTGCAGCCCCAGCGCCTGACATACAGATGCTAGCTGACTGGAAGACTGACCAGTCGCACCCTTTCCATCAATCCACAGCCTTGGACCGTACCCGCCGCCAGGCCGAGTGGACTCTGACTGACAGGACCGCGGCCGGCGTCACGCAGGAACTTGAGTCGGGTCCTCCCGACTCGGGCCCCCTCGGCCTGCAAAGATGGAGAGGGTGGGGAGGTGGCAGGGGAAGGAGAGTCCCGCGCCTGCGGTACCAGCCCGCCCCGCTCGCTTACCGCTCACTGGCTGCCACCGAGTCACCTCATAGACAGACAGGAAGTGCCGTGGCCATCTCTCGCCTCGCCCCCCTGCACTTCCGGGGGCCCTGCCTCGCCTCCCCCCCTCACTTCCGCTCTGGGACGCTCTAGGAATCGGGGAGCTTCGTAGTCCTGGCTGCCTCTTCTCATTTAAATTAGGGGCCAAGAATTAGGCCAGGTGTGGGCATCTTCTCTGTCGGGGATGGGAGGCACTATCCCACTCTGCCTGGCTAGAGACGCCACATTGGCAGATTATCATCCTAGGTTCTAAACTCTTTGAGGGCAGGGCCAGTGTTGCACACAGTAGGCATTTAATAAATGCTTGTTTCATGGTTGAATGAAAAAAATTTTTTTAAGGGGGATGGGGTAGAGAGGGCCACAGACTACAGAAAAAGAAAGAGAAAGAGGGAGAGAATTTGGCTTGGTCAGTCATGAGCTAATTTCCCCTAATTTCCAGGCAATCAGGGAAATAGAGTCGTCCAGGCCCCCCAGACACAGAGGGCCTAGGGTGGAAGAAGCAGGGAGCCCCAGTCAATGAGGCCACCCTATTGAGCTCAATATTTCCTCTTCTCTTCCCTCCCATCCCTGAGGATGCCCAGGACCTCTGTAAGGGCGTGCCTTGGAGGAATGAGAATGACCATAGAACCTCCCCTCTGCTGTGAAAAGGACAGCCTCAGAGGGAGGGCAGCCACCTTTGCACCTGCTTTTCCTCCCCCTGCTATTTGACAGATTTTTCCTTTCAGGCCTCCTCCTGTGATTACTAACCACAAAGGTTTGGGGAAGGCAAGGCACAGTTTTTTTTCACCCCTCCAGCTTCTCCCCTATACACTCTTAAAACAGTTCTGGCTGGAACTCTCAAGGAGGTGATATGCAAGAGGGACTGCAAGCAAAATGCTATTACAAGTAACCAAGGACAGGGAGCAGAACCAAGGTCAAGGAACCCAAGGTTGAAGTCTTCCAGCCAGATTGTTACCCTGGTATATATATCCATAGAATAAGAGGGGTTCCTCCAGGCCTTGAAAGCTGTTCTGATTGATAGCAGTGGGGGAGCTTTTGGAAAAGCAATTGGTGGTGAGATTGAATCACTTAGTAGCTCCTGAGATGGGGATGGGCCTGGGGCGCAGGGTGGAGGGATAGCTGAGACCCAGAGTACAGTTTCAACCTCTGAAGAGCACTGGGGTTAATAAGACCTGCCCTCTCTTCCATTTTTTTTCTTTGCTCTCTCTCTCTCTCTCTCTCTCTCTCTCTCTCTCTCTCTCTCTTTCTCCCTCTCTCTCCTTATACTGAAGCTTCAAAGAACTATGGAATAAAGAGAAATAGAGATGGAACTCTCATAGACACTGGCCTTCTTGCTGTTCCTTGAACTTATGCTGTCTCCAAACTCTGAGTGATTTCACTGGGCATTCACTGTCCCTTATGCCTGGAACACTCTCATTTTTCATCTCCAACTCCTCACTTTTCTGGCTTCCTTCAAGTCTCAGCTAAAGTCTCACCTCCTGCAAGAAATCTTTCCCTAGTGCTCCTTAATCTTAGTGCTTTCTCTCTGACTCTATCTTGCTTGTACATACTTGTCTGTATGTTGTCTGCATTAAACTATGAACTCCTTTAGAACCAGGACTGTTTTGTTTTGACCTTTCTTTGTAACCCTAGTTTATAGTACAGTGCCTATGATGGGGTGCTGGAGTGCCTTTGTCTGTAACATTCAGTTGTAACTTCAGTTTGTCAAAATCTCACTTCTCTTTGGGTACCTATGTTTGTAATACCAGCTTGTGTAATTAAATTGTAAAGTCACACTTCTCCCAGCCTGAAACCATTAACTCTGCCTCTCCCCTAAGCCAGCACTCTGCCTAGCTGCAATTATCCCTGCTTGGTACAATAACAAGCTATACCTATGAATCCTTCACTAAAGCATTTTATAAAACAATTACTTAGTTTAGAGAAATGTATAGCTCCTTTGTTTTAGTGGCAGCTGCACCTATGAATCCTTCAATGCACTATCAGTAAGATAACTCCTTACCAATTAGGCACATCCTGAATCCCCAGTTAGTCTAGCTTCCCAACATCCATCTTGTCAAATAGGACATTGATGCGTAACAGACTGGGCACCTCTCAGTCACCCCTGACCACTGGCTGACTTTGTGATGTTTTAGGGCAAAAACTACACCTCCTGGTAGCCACACACACACCCCCCCTTGCCATGGGCTTTCTCCCAGTGAATTATGGGCAATATGCCTGCGCAGTTGATATAAAAAGTGCATGTTTCTTTAAGTACTGACCACTCCTTAATTCCTCCCTAATCCCACTCTTACTCACCTTGTTAGCATAATTGATACCTGATTTATGGTTTTTTTACTATATAATCTGCATCATTAACTCCTGCACTTTTGCAGGTTTCCAACACCGCCCCCCCCCCCCCCCGCCTGCTGAAAAGCATAACAATAAACTTTTACAATCCTGACTGCCAAAATTGCTTGAGTCCTGCAGAATTCTTTTCAGACTAAAAGAACCCTCCAAGGATTTCTTAGAAATCCCTGAAAAAAACCTTCACCCACATCACCTAGCCCAGAGAAGACACTTAATAAATCCTAGTCAACTGACCAACTGACTAGATCTCTAGCTCTGACTTCTCCCCTGAGCTTCAGACTAAAATTTCCAATTGCTCAAAGGACATCTCCACTTGGGTATCTTACCATAACCTCAAACTTACCATGTTCAAATTTAAGCTAACTTTCTTCCTAAACCTATTCCTTCTTATGATTTAACTATGTCTCCATCAAGGACAGTCTCACTAGAGCCTAATTCCCATTGAAAGTCAGATATAACACATCATATGTGTGACGACCTACCTTGATAAACTGGTCTCTTCTCAGCAACGCACAGCTATAACACAACTCTAAAAGTCTCGGGATGGAAGAAGATATCTACATTCGGAGAAAGATCTAGAAAGACCAGACAGAGTTTAAATGGGGACTGAAACAATCTACATGCTATCGTTCTTTTTTGTGTTTGATTTTCTTTCTTTTTTCCCATTGTTCATTCCGTTGGTTACAACCCTTCTATACAACCAGACTATTGTACAACGTGAAAGTATTTGCAGATCCTATACATGACTGCATGCTGCCAATGGGGGGGAGGGAAGGGAGGGGAGAAAATTTGAAACTCAAGGGATTGTGGAACTGAGTATTGTAAACTAAAAGCAAATAAACAAGTCAATGAAAAACAAAACAAAACAAAAAAAAGAAATTCAGATATAAGGACCGATACGAGGCCAAAAGGGAAGTATTTGACTAATGTCACAGGGAATCAGTGACAGAACCAGGATGAAGACATTAGACCTTTGATGTAATCCCCAGGAGAACATTTCCCCTGAACTACATGAGTCACTGCCAGGAACCCTGGGCTATAAACATTGACTCTGACTTCTTGAGCTTCACACAATTTCAGACTCCCAATAGCACCCTTGTCGAGGAAACATGTCTGTGCATTCGTGGTCTTCTCTAGGTCTTCTTTTTCTTATTACATTTATATGGCTTTTTCCTAGTATGAACTTTCTGATGTTCATTGAGATCTGACTGCCTGAAAGCATTTCCACATTTATTGCATTTAAATGATTTCTGTCCAGCATGAGCTCTCCTATGTTGAATACAGACTGAAGAATAACTGAAGGCTTTTCTACATTCATTACATTCATAGAGTTTTTAGTTCTTTGGTGGCAAACAAAACCTGTTGAATGAATGAATATTTTCCCACATTTATTGTGCAAGAAAGAATTTCCATGTGGATGAGTTTCTGGTGCTAAAAAGACCTCATGATGACTGAGTGAAAGGTTTTCCATATTCAGTACACTTCTAGGGTTTCACTCTAGTATGAATCCTCTCATGTTGAGTAACATAAGAGTTCATAACGAAGGTTTTGTCACATTTGTTACATTTGTAGGACTTCTTTTCTGTGAGAAGTCTTTGATGTCTTATAAATTTTGACTTGTGACTAAAGGGGCTTGTCACAATCATTATATTTTTAGTGCTTCTGTATGGTATGAATTCTTCCATCTTCAGTAAGAGCTAAATTCCAGGAGAAACTGACCACATGTAGCACACTTATGTCTTCTCTCTTTTGTAGGGGCTCCCTGATATGTAATAATTTTTGAATTCCAAATGAAGGACCTACCAATCTCACTATATGTATGGACTTTCTCCCTCATGGTTGTTTTCTTGCATAAGATTGTTACCTCCTGAGAAGTTCTCTGTTGCAAAGTGGATATATGTTGTTTAACTCTGTTAGATTTCTCATGTATTTTTCTAAACTACCTTCTCTAAACTCATGGTCCCTGAGAAACAATTTTTTGTGAAATTTTCTGGTGCTTTTCCATATAATTCAGCCTCATCAGAAAATTCTTGCCTTAGAGTCACATTTCCATCAGATTTGTTCTTACAGCTTGAAAGAAAATTAATAAAACATAACAGTCACTTTTTCTCCTTGTTTGAAAAAAGTTAACTTGAAGAGAAGAAGCAAATACCAAATGAAACGAATGTAAATCGCAAATACCAGCTTTGAAGGTGATAATCATTTCCAAAAAGACAAATGGTCACAGGACATGTCAGAGTAACCACTTGTTTTTTAGCCTTGGAGGGCAGAGAAAGCCTGACCTTGAATGCATAAGGTATGGGACAGACTAAGGAGGAGAAAAGGAGGAGGGTAGCATGGCAGCCATGTAATCTTTAGAGGGTGAACAAGGGGTTTGATGAAGCAGGACAGCAAACCTGAAGAGGCCCTAGTGGAGGGGCACATTTTGCATACCTGGGCCAAGGAGACAGCTTAAGTATAAAGCAAGGAAGTGAAGTACAGTAAATAGGTTCTCATTGGAAAGGCCAATAAAGGGGTTGGTGGAGTAGGTTTTATTGTGCCCGGAGTAAATAAGAAAGATTGTCATATGAGACATTTGGTCATCTTATACTGTGGTGCTTATGATAAGGATTTGTAAAAATATTACCACAAAAATAATTACAGCTTAGGCATCAAAATCTGTTTTAGAAGATGGAGATGGGTTTCTATATGTTAAAAGGGAGATCCTGTGACAAGATTGCAGTTTTGTTAAAATGAGGAACTTTTCAGAGTAGCCAATTGCTTTTTGCCTTGAAGGACAGACAAAGCCTGACCTTGAATGGATAAAACATGGAACAGAATAAAAGAGGAGAAAAGGAGGAGGGTAGCATGGCAGCCATGTAATTGTTTGAGGGTACTAAGGGGGGTTGCTGAATCAGGGGAATGAATCTCAAGAGGCTCTAGGACTTTTAAACATAGGCTACAGAGAGCCTTAAGTATAAGGCAAGTAGGTAGAAGAGTGGACAGAAAGTGGACTTGGAGTCAGAAGACCTCAGTTCATATCTTGCCTCAGACACTAATTAGCTGTATGACCTTGAGCAAGTCACCTAACTTCTCTGGGCCTCAGTTGTCTCCATTTGTAAAAATGGGATAATAATAGCATCTGCCTTACAGTATTGTTGCAAGGATCAGATAAGAATAATGTACCCATGTAATGTGATTTGCAAACTCTAAAGCACGGATAAATATTAACTAACCACAAATATTACTAGGACCTCTAGGCTACCACAAATCAGTGTCAGAAGGACCTTTAAAAGTAATTTAGTCCAACACTTGTTTTTACAAACGAGGAAACTAAAGCCCATAGAAGTTGTATGACTTGCCTGATGTTACACAGTATGTGGAAGAACTGAGTTTTGCAACAGTTAAAATTGAGGTAGACTGAGGTACCAAATTCTGAGCACAATCAACTTATTAGGAAAGTGTGAATTTACCAATAATTAGGATCTCAACTTTCACAGCAAAATTAAGTCCCAGTTATGGGGTCAATAGCACCTTTTATATAGTTTTGGGGAGCATGGAAAATAGGAAGGCTAGCGTCATAGATGGAAGAAAATATGATTAGATGGAAATTGGGAATGAGAGAGAAACAACATCCTCCTTGTTTCCTCCTGTGACAAAGAAATGTTCCTTGTTTGAGTCTAGCTGCATCTGGAAGGACCGAGATAGCAAACCAGACTCCTAGACATTCTTAAAGGAAACTTGGTGGTGCAAAGATACCAGACCAGCCTCCCTGGTGTGCATTTGCCTCCTTCTAGGGTAACAGATTTCCTTGACATAGGAATAGAACAGTGATTATTAATGGCAGAACTGGATTTCTAAATTTTACTTATTACAGGACTGTTAAATTTCTGAATTACATTCAGAGACAAAAATGACTTGGGAAGTTTTAGGACAAAATCGATTAATTGTTAATAGTATCAATTTTAAAAGATAAAATAAATATAAATATATAGTTTGTATATATATCATATTAATAAATTTAATTTGATATGTAAATATAAGAATAAATTATTAATTAAGAGAAATGAAAAATCAATCTGATTGTTTCCGTTTCAAACTCATGTCTTCTGACTCCAAATCCAGTTTTGTTTCCACCACATCATGTTGACTCTACTACAAGCCTTGAGTATGTAGCAACAAGATACAGACTCATTTGATTTTTATTATGGCTAAAAGGCCACTTATGGTGACCTGCTGATTTTTAATCCCTTGTTATAAGACCTCTGATTTTCATCAAGAATAATTTATGAATGGAGGGGAGGGGAGGTGAGCAAAGACCGCTTATCATGACTTCCCCATGTAAATTTCAGCAAATGTATTAACACGCCAAATTTCTTTATAATCATGGAAGTTTACTTACAAAGTACACTTACTGATGGCAAGGCAGACAAAAATAAAAAATACTGGACCAAACTTAACATCAAGAACATTAGAATTTGAATTAGGGAAGAAAAAGGCAGTATAATGCTAGGGGTCAGTCTTTGTTTTGGGGTTGTACCAGAACAGTAATCTAATTGATGTGAATATAGTTTCCAACAATGGAGGTCACAATCCACCCATGCCTGCCAATCTTGGGAAACTCTAGTCTATGACCTCCCAGAGGTTTGGTGTACAGTTTCCACCCAATGTCCTGGGTCCTTCCTTAATTTGTTTTGACATCATAGGGATGCTACTGAAACATATAAATAGTTTACCAGTTGTCCTCCTCCACCACTAACCTGAACTCACCATATGACCAATCTATTGGTTTTTTTCACTTACACATTTCTTTGAAGTCATCCTTATATGGTTTCCTTCATAATTCCTTGTCTGGGACCTTAGGCTCAGATGAGTAAGCTTTTATTTTGCTCGGACATAAACCACCACACCACTTCCTGGCTATTTCTAAATCATGCTGTCTGTATTCTGACTCATGTTCTTCCCATCCTACTGAATGAGGTGAGTGAAAGCATTCTCATAAAATGGGAAAGATTCTGTCATCAAACTTGAGCTAGGGTTTTAGAAGCTCAATAGGCCTAAATTTCCTATTCCTGCAAAACGGTGTGCCTCTGCTCCCCCTCCCTTTTTCCCGTAGGGGCTTTTTGTAATAGCCCCCTTTCTGCTAAATAAGGATATTCATAGCATTATTTCTCTGTATTTGATAGAAGGGGCTTTCCAGGGTCCTACATAGATTGTGAGGTCATGTTACCCCACCAATGGGGTACTGATCCAGCATTAGGGGCTTTTTGGTGGGAGGAGTTTGGGGATTTTTGTGGGTTTTCTGGGAATATTGGGGTCTTTCATAGAATTGTTTGTACAAGGGTATATAACTGCTTGCTTGCCTCTTGTTGGGTGCCTCCCTATACCAGACCTATCTGGAATGGGTGACGCCCAACTCTCCTGAGACTTGTCTTTAGAATAAAGAGCTTCTGTTTCTACCTGGAGAAAGCTCTGATTTTATTTGGGTAAGGGCCTTTGGGGTCTTTATCTCAGACACTACTAGACCAAAGTCTGAGGACTTCAGCCTTAGGATCCCAGAAGGAGGCTACTGTGACATTTCCAGGAGATTCTAAACCACATTGCTGAGTGAGTACCCTAGACGCTTCCCTCAAGTACTACGTTGCTTGTTTTCATACCCTCAATGCTTAGTACAGTGCCTGCCACTTAATAAATGCTTTTTCATTCATTTTTAGGTTCTTCATATGTAAAATGAGTAGTTAAATTAGATGGTCTCTGAGGTCCCTGCTAACTCTAGATCTATGACCTTGAAATCTTTGGTCTCTCTTCCTCAATAAACAGTTACTTAAGGAGTTCATACAATTACAGAATATCATTTACTATATCTATGGAGATGCCAATTTGACCCATATCTTCAGCACTAATTTCTCCAGCTCTCTACAACTCAGTATATTCAGTGGCCCAAAAGACCATCATCTTTTAGAAACTTCCCAACACAAGAAATCTCATGATCATCAACTCCTCCAATACATTCCAAATTCCCCATATCACAAATTTTACTACCATACTCTCATTTTATTAGAGATAAAAAGTAATTCTGGATGATATAGATATTTTTTAAATTTTATTTTAGTTTGCATCATTCATTTCCACAAGATTTTGAGTTACATATTTTCTCCCCATTTTTCCCCTACCCACCA
>CM053587.1:288049325-288116134 GCA_028646515.1 Pseudochirops corinnae | reverse complement strand
TGGAGAGGTTCTGCATAATTTCATATGTTCAGCCTGTATTTGATTGCTTATCCTTCTATTGGGGGTGGGTGACGAGGGAGGAAGAGAAAGAATCTAGAATCTAAAGCTCCATAATCAAATGTTATAAATACATATCTATATATATCTATATATATATATGCAATTATTATTATTATTATTATTGACTACATCCAACTGGAACTTGAGATACACAGGCACTATGGTTGGGAGATCCATCCTGCCCTACCGAAAAGTGACATAGGAGAGAATAGACTGGGGGAGGGGGGACACACTGGGATGGCTGTTTTGGGGTGGTGGGTAGGGGAAAGAAGGGGAGAAAATATGTAACTCAAAATCTTGTGGAAATGAATGATGCAAACTAAAATAAAATTAAAAAAAATAATAATACTTCCTAGAATTTTGCTGGGATTCAAAGTCAAGTTATCTTGATCCAAGTTTATAGATTTTATTCTCTTAACTTTTTTGAAACAAAGGACAGCATTGCTAGTTCTCCATTCCTATGCTATGCTTCTCCACAGTCTTTCAAATATCACTGGCAATGGTTCAGTAGTCACATCTTTCACTTTTTTCATTACCCAAGGGTTTATTTGTCTTGGCCAGATGACATGAATTCCAGAGAAGCCAAGTGCTCTCTTATTATCTCCTTATTTATCTTGTGTATCAATTCCCCTTTAGTCATTTTTATTCCATCTTTTCCAGTCCAGAAGCCACTCTCCTTGGAAGAGAAAATAAATACAAACTAAGAATGGAGCAGTACTCTCTTGTCTCTTTTCTCACTTGTTGTTCATCCTTTGTTTTCCCAGAGGACCAATGACATCATGAGGATGATGTCTAGTTACAGAAGTGAATTGGATTTAAGTGAGGCAGAGCTGCACAAAGTCATCAACCTCACTCTCTCTTCCATTGTCATTAAAGTACAGTGGCCCATTTAGTCCTATCCCATCTTTGAGCTTCTTTTTTCTAATGTAGTTTTTTAAAAGCCAATTTTATTGTCCTTAGCTTTTCTCAACAGTTGTACCTTCTTCTCGGATTTAGAACCTCAGGAAAATCCTTTCAGGATTTTGTAATTTATCCTCAGTTATTTGCTCTTGCTGCCATCTTCCACACCTACACTTTTAAAATTAATTTTGTTGGTATCTTTTGTCTTTACATCCCCTGAATTTCCTAATATATCTCTTCCTTTCCCTCACCCAGAAAGCCCTCTCATAGCAAAAAATTTTTAAAATGGGAGGGAAATCAATTCGGCAAAAGTACCACATCCTCTAAGTTGAATAGTTTATGAAGTACTATCTATCTACAGCCTCATAGCTTCACATAGAAGGGAGGGAGATCATATCTTTTCCTTTGACCAAATTTTATCTATATAATTACACAAAATTCTATTTTAATTTTTTTTTGCTCTTTCCATTTATATTGTTGTAGCTGGTGTTCATATTTTCCTGGTTCTGTTTCCTTTACTTTATATCAGTTCTCATAAATTTTCTTGAGCTTTTCTATGCTCTTCACATTTATCATTTCTTATTGTATAGTAATATTCTATTATATTTATAAGCTACATATTCTTTAGTTGATGAACATGTTTTATTTCCTATTCTTTGCCACTAAAAAAAAATACTGTTATGATTATTTTAGTGTACATAGAACCTTTTTGTCTTTCACCTCCTTGTCGTGTACACTTTCAGTAGAAACTCTGGGTCAAAGGATATTCATAACTTAAATTGTTTGGCCTCTTCAGATAACTCCTATTTTACTCCTCTTGGGAATTATTTCCCTTTGTATCTTCTAAGTTCAGATTCAGAATTCTATCCTTGTTAACTAATTTCCTTTGTAGAATTTTAGTCCATTCCCAACAGTCATTTAGCTTTTCATCAGAAACCTCCATGGAAGGAAATTCTCTAACTTTGGAAGCAGCATCTTCCACTTTCAAACAACTCTAATTATTAAGTGTTTCTTCATATTATGCCAAAGCTTATCTTTCTTCAACTTCTAATCACTGTTTCTGGGTCTTCCCTCTGAAGTCAAGCAAAATAAATCTAATCTCTCTTCTATATATCAACTCTTACACGCCTGAAGACAGTGATCATGTCTTCTATATCAGTAGTTCTTTAATCTAAGCATTTTCAGTACTTCCCTATGGCATAACTTTGAATCTTCACTCTCCTGGTCACCCATGTCTGGTCATATTTAATCTTTTAAATTAATCTTCTGAACTCTGACATCCAGAACCATATACAATGCTTAAAGTATTTTTTATATATTCCTGTTTGATACTCACAATTCACCTTTAAAATAAGTACTATTTTTTTCACCATTTTCCAGATGAAGAAACTGAGGCTGAAAAAGGTTAAATTACTTGTCCAAGGCCACATAGCTAAGAAGTATTTGAGGCAAGATTTGAATTCAGATCTTCCAGCACTATTCATCATTCCACCTAACTGTTAATTCAATATTATATCACATCACTTCCACTAATTTCCAACTCTTATGCTTTATCCTGACCTGGAGATAACCCTGGGTTTGTTTGTTTTGTTTTGTTTTGTTTTTAAGGTTTGCTGTTTTACTACAAAATGTGGCTAGTCCTAAAGAGCTAGCAAGACTTTCAGTATGGACTTTAGTGATGAACATTCAAGGACTGGCTTCTCTATTAAAAGATCATTCCAAGAGGATTTGCCACCTTGATATTTTTCAACCAAAATTTATGAAGCCAGCCAGTAAAGTATAAGGGGGAGTTATGATTTGCCTGAGGATAAGAAGTACCCACACCAATTAATTAATGGATTTTTAAAAAATTGAAGATCCCATTAGCTTTTGTCTACTTAATAATAATTATCCACAATTATAATACACAATGCCTTCCTCAAAATAACCTTGTTATGAGGAGTAGAGTAGAGTGACTAGCTCATATAGATAGTAAGTTTTGGAGCTGGGTTTTGAACCTATATCTCCTGATTCCCAAGTCTAAAACTTCTTCCACCTTAAGATATTACGCCATTATATTACACTGCCGATTCACATTGAGCTTACAATCTGCTAACATTGCCAGATTTTTCACAAGCTTCTCTCTACTTAGACATTTCTCATCTTTTACTTGCATAGCTGAATTTTTTTATACTGAAGTTTACTTACCAAATTTCAGCTTAACAGATTCATCCCATTGTTCCATCCTACCTAGATCTTTTTTAAAAGATTTCGATTGTATATTCTAATATATTGGATAAACAGGCAATGCAATGTAGTGTATAGAATTCTGGGCTTCGCGTCAGAAAGTCCTGTGTTGAAATCCTACCTGTGACACTTAACAGGCTTTGTGACCCTGAGCAAGTCACTTATCCTTTAGATACTCCAGGCAATTCCCTAGGACTTACCTACTAAGTCATTCCTGGGTTTTGATCTTTGTTGGTAGAAGGAATTCTCTACACCTCAGCTATCAAACTCATACGCAGCTGCCAGCAATTAGCCCAGATTAAAATGTTAACAAGATTAAAACATTAAAATTAAAATGTTAAGACTTATTTAAGGGGCAGCTAGGTAGTGTAGTGAATAGAGTATTGGTCCTGGAGTCAGGAGGACCTGAGCTCAAATCCAGCCTCAGACACTTAACACATAGTAGCCATGTGACCTTGGGCAAATCACTTAACCCCAATTGCCCTGCCCTTCCCTCTCCAAAAAGTAAAAAAAAAAAAAAAAGAAGTAAAAAAGACTTATTTATGATTAAATTTTAATTAATTTATTATCTAAGATTAAAATTAAATTAAAAATTTTAATTAAAAATTAAACCAGATTAAAATTTGCTTAGAAAATGTTTAAGAAAATAAATAAAATATAATACAACATAAATAATGTTAATTTGTGGTTTTCTGAGTCAGTATTCAGGGCCTAATTTCTATTTGACTTTGACACCACTGCTCTACACTGATGAAATTATAGATGCTTCATTTTAGGATGTTAGCTCTTTTTTATATTGTCCAAAATTTTGATAGTTATGCTATCTATGCCTTCACCCAGTAATTGAGAAAAAAAAAAATATTGTATAGAACATCACCAAGAATATAATCCTGTAGTTTTCCATAGTGTTGAACATCCAAGGACTAGCTTCTTCAGGTAATAAGTTTATTGCTCTTCTTTGAGAATGAAGGACAAACAACCAACAATCTTATTGATCACAACTCTGGCTCTGGTCTTTCCAATAGTTTAAAGATGCTAACATGTATTGTCATCTAAGTGCCTCTCTATATGTGTCCATAAGCATATTGTGTCAGATTTTTCTGAAATCCATTAATCATCAGTCCTCTGGAGCTGTTGTTGATCACTGCATTGAACATAGCTTTAAGTCTTTCAAAGTCTTTTTTCTTTACATGTTGTAGTCATTGTTTAAATTGTTCCCCTGCTTCTACTAATTTTATTATTAGTTCACAAAAGTCTTCCCAAGTTTCTCTAAATCCCTATCTTTTATAATTTCTTATGGTACAATAATATTCCATTATGTTAATTGACTACAATTTGTTTAGATATTCTTTAAATGTCGTCCAGTATTTTAGTGTGTTGCAACAAAAAGTGCTGTCATAAAATATTTCTGTTCATGGGGGCCCATTTCATCTTTCTTTGATATCTTTTGGGTACAAACTTAATAGTAGTATCACTGGATCAAAGGGTATAGACAGTTTAATAACTTTGGGGGCATTGTTTTTATTTTTGGCATTGTTCTTATATATTTAAATCAATTTTTATATACTTTTGATCCGAGACCTTTATGAAATTTGCTGCAAATATTTTCCCTGTTTAACAGTTCTCTTTTTAATTTTAAATGAATTTATTTTGTTTGCAAAAAAGCTTTTCAATTTCATGTAATCATGATTGTTAATTTTATCTCCATGGATATTATTAATTGCTTTTCTCTGGTCACATAATCTTTGTTGTTGTTTAGTCATGTCCAACTTTTTGTGACCCCATGGACCACAGCATGGTAGACCCTTCTATGCTCCACTATCTCTGAAGTCTGTCCAAGCTTATATTTATTGCTTCCATGACATTATCTATCCATCTTATCCTCTTCCTCTGCCATCTCTTTTTCCTTCAATCTTTCCCATCATCAAGGTCTTTTTCAATGAGTCCCATCTTCTCATTATGTAGCCAAAGTATTTAAGCTTAGCTTCAGTATTTGACCTTCCAGTGAATAATCTGGTTAATTAAGCATTAATAATTAAAAAGTACTATATCAAATAATTAATTAATTAATCATTGATTAATAGCTTAAGTTATTAAGTATTGACTGGTTTGTTCTCTTTGCTGTCCAAGGGACTCTCAAGAGTCTTCTCAAGCCCCATTATTCCAAAGCATTGATTCTGTGGTGCTCAGCTTTTCTTATAATCAACTTCTCACAACCATACAGTGGTACTGGAAAAACCACAACCTCGACTATATGGACCTTTGCTGGCAAAGTGATTTTTTAGTATGCTGCCCAGATTTGCCATTCCAAGAAACAAACATTTTTTAATTTCATGGCTGCAGTCACTGTCTTTAGTGATCTTTGAGTCCAAGAATCTATAATCTGACACTGTTTCCATTTCTTCTCTGTCTGTTTGCCAGGAAGTAATCGAACAAGCTGCCATGATGTTAGGTTTTATATTAAGCTTCCAACCAGTTTTTAAACACTCCTCTTTCACCCTCATCAAGAGGCTTCTTAATTCTTCACTTTCTGCCATAAGAATAGTATTATCTAAATATATGAGACTGTGAGACACATCTGAATATTTGACGCACATAAGTATGTGATATTTCTCTCAGCAACCTTAATTCCAACTTTTGATTCATTCAGCCTGGCATTTTGCATAATGTACTCTGCATATAAATTTTAAAAATAAGATAATGATATACAGCTTTGTCATAGTCCTTCTCTAATCTTAAATCAATCAGTTGTTCCATATTCAGTACTAATTGTTGCTTCTTGACCTGCATACAGGTTCCTCAGGGGACAAGTAAGATGATCTGGCATCTCTTTAAAGACTAGCCACATTTTGTTGTGATCCACACAGTTAAAGGCTTTAGTATAGTCAATGAAGCAGAAGTAGATTTTTTTTTTCTGGAACTCTCTTACTTTCTCCATAATTCAGTAAATGTTGGCAATTTGGTCTCTAGTTTCCCTGCCTCTTCAAAAATCAGCCTGCACTTCTGGAAATTCTCAGTTCACATATTGCTGAAGCCTAACTTGCACAATCTCAAGCATAACTTTGCTGGTATGTGAAATGAGCTCAATTGTTCAGTAATTTGAACTTTTTTGGGGCATTTTCCTTCTTTAGGATCAGTAAACTGATCTTTACCAATCCTTTGGCCACTTTCAAGTTTTCCAAATTTGCTGGCATATTGAATGCAGCACTTTAAAAACATCATCTTTTAGGATTTTAAATAACTCAGCTGGACTAGCCTTATTGTTAGTTATGCTTTCCAAGACTCACTTTACTTCATTCTGCAGGATGTCTGGCTCTAGATCAGTAACCACGCCATCATGGTTATCAGTAATGTTAAAATCTTTCTTGTATAGTTTTTCTGTGCATTCTTGCCACCTCTTCTTAATCTCTTCTTCTGTTAAGTCCCTGCCATTTTTTCTTTTATCATGCCCATCTTTGCATGAAACATTTCCTTGATAGCTCTCATTTTGTTGAAGAGATTTCTTGTCTTTCCCATTCTAATGTTGTATTCTATTTCTTTTTATTGCTTATTTAAGAAAATCTTATCTCTCCTTACTTTTCTCAGGAATTCTGCAATCAGTTGGTTATGTCTTTCCCTTTCCATTTCCTTTTCCCCTTAACTGTAAAGTCTCATTAGCTTCCATTTTGTTTTCTTGCTCTTCTTTTTCTTTGGAATATTTTTTGTTGCCATCTCTTGTATAATATTGCAAATCTCTGTCCATGGTTCTTCAGGTACTACCAGATCTAATCCCTTAAATTTATTCATTATTTCCCTTTTATTAACTATGAGGGTTACTCCATTTTTTCTAATGGATTCTTGCTCATGGTAGTATAAGTAATGATCATATGAATTAAATTCACCCATTCCCAACCATTTAAGTTCTCTGACACCCAATATGCTGATGTTTATTCTTTCCATCTCCTTTTTGACCACATCCAGCTTACATTGGTTCATAGACCTTACATTCCAGGTTGCTATGCACTATTGATCTTTACAGCATTGCATTTTCCTTTCATCACCAAACAAACACATCTGCAGCTGAGCTTTCTTTCAGCTTTGGCCCAGCTTTGGAGTTATTTGTAGTTGTTCTCAGCTCTTCCTCAATAGCCTGTTAGACACCTTCCAGCCTGAGAAGGTCATCTTCTGACATCATATCTTTTATCATGTTAATACTGTCCATGGCGTTTTCTTGGTAAAGATAATAGAGTGGTTTGCTATTTCCTTGTCCAGTGGATCACTTTTCATCAAAATTCTCTACTATGACCTGTCTTGGTTAATCCTGCTTGGCCTAGCTCATAATTTCATTAAGCCATGCAAGTCACTCTGCCATGACAAGGTAATGATTCTGGAGGAGTGTTAGTAAAGGAAACTAGTTAGTCTAGGATGATTCATTCTGATTCTTGGTGATTATCATTAGTAAAGTGCTCACAAATCATCACTTTAGTAATGCCTTCTAGAATGTGGGAAAGTCTTCAATCTGAACTCATATCTTATTCGTCATGAGAGGATTCATCCTGCAGAGAAACCCTATAAGCATAATGATTATGGGAAAGTCTTTACCCAATCCTTAGGTGCTGTTTACTATCAGAGAATTCATACTGGTAAGAAACCTTTTCAATGTAATACGTGTAGAAAGGCCTTTAGTAGTGAATCAGTCCTTATTTGACACCAGAGAGCTCACATTAGTGAAAAACCATTTAATTGTAATGAACGTCGGCATGCTTTCAGTAGGAGGTCATGCCTTGATTTTAAAGAATTCATAGGGGGAAAAGCCAAATAAATATATTAGTAGAGATAGCACACAGTATAGAGATAAGATATGGCAGATAGAGTGTGGTCTTAGAGACCTGGAAGACTTATATTGATAAGTGCCAGAGATGAATGGAGGCAGCATGTAGTAAAGAGATGTTATGTAGGTATCTGTGATTCTTTAGGATAAAATGCTAATTCCTCAGCCTGGTATTTAAGGTCCCCCAGAATCTATTGCCAACGTACCTTTCCAGTTTTATTTCACATTACTACCCTTTCATGCTTTATGTGTTCAATCAAATTGTACTACTGACTGTTTCCCAAATTCAACACAGAAAGTATCTCCTGCTTCAGTGCATTTGTTCAAGCCATTCCCTAAACCTGGAATGTAGCAGGATGCAGTAGAAAAAACATTACCTGTAGAGTCAGAGAACCTAAAATATAACCTGGCACTTAGTACCAGTATGACTCTATAAAACAAAATCATTTATCCTTTCTGGCCTCAGTTTCCTCATATATAAAATAACAAGTTTGGATTATATGACTTCCAAAGTCTAATCTGTGATCTGGGGATGCACTCTTTCCAATTCCACCTCTCTGAATTCTTAGCTTCCTTAAAGACTTAGCTCATCCATACTGCCTCCTCTATGGAAACATCCTGAGTCCAACTCCTCTCCTCACTACCTCTTCCTTCTGGGAACAATATTAAAATGCATCTGCCAGCTAAAATCTAAATCAGCCTTATTAGGTCACAATGGATGTCCATGTAATCTGTTTATATCAATCACTCTGTCAACCATTTTTGTTGTTGATCATATTCTAACAAGTTGAGATCTTTCTGGATACTGATTCTGTCATCACACATGTTAACTATCTCTCCTAGTGTTTTTTTTTGGAGGGGGGAGGGCAGGGCAATTGGGGTTAAGTGACTTGCCCAAGGTCACACGGCTAGTAAGTGTTAATGGCCAAATTTGAATCTAGGTCCTCTTGACTCCAGGCCAGTGCTCTATTCACTAGACCACCTAGCTGCCCCCTATTGTTTTTTTTAAAATTCATAAATTTTACATAACTGTACCATCTGCACTTCCATTCAAGTTGTTGATAAAAATGTTGAATACAAAAGGAGCCATGAAGAGATGACATTTCCATATGGACTTCCCTCTTGGTTGATTTCAATTCATCAAGCATGATTCTTTAAATTATATCATTCAAAAAGTTCCAAATTCACTTATCTATACTGTCATTTCGTTCTCATCTTTCCAACTTGTTCATAAGGATATCAAGAAAAACTTTGTCTAGTCCCTTGCTGAAATTCACACATAACATGTTTGGGGCATTCCCCTGATCTATCAAATTTGTCAAAAAAGGAAATGAATTTAGTCTGGAAATGAATTTTTAAAAACATTTATTGATATCTCTTTTTTTACTCTATGATTATTTCTTGATTTATCCCTATTCTCCCATTTAACTCACCCTCATAAGAAAGAAAAACATTTGAGCAAAACTAACCAACAAAATAACTGCTTCCAGCAACATATGCAACTTTATCTACCTGTAGTCCCACATACGTCTTGTCATAGGAGGAAGATGTATTTCATCATCTGTTTTTCAAGAACCAATATTATTCATTGCAATAAACATAGTCAGCTGCTTTTTAGAAATATTTTATTTCCATCATTGTAGTAATTGTGAATTTTGTTCTCCTGGTTTGCCTTACTGCACTCTGAGTCATTTTATATACAGTTTTCCGTGTCAAGTCAACAGTCATTTATTAAGTGCATACTATGTGTGCATTGTACTAGGCAATTGGAAAACAAGCATAGTTACTTCTACCACAACCTTGTTTTGAAAGCATTAATTTGTCTCAGTGCTTGATACAAGTATTTGTTTTTAATTTAAAAAATCCCCTTCTATACTACCTCCCAAAAAATGTGTTAGGCAATCCTTAGACACTTTAAATCCAGGTTGAGTTTTGTCTTTCTTAGCAAAGTAAGTTCTGGAAGGCATTCTTTTCCAGTAAAAACCATTTTCATACATATCAAAAATTTGTTGTTCTGTGTATTCACATCTTCAACTACTTTCTTCAAAACATCAAACTATTTATCTGCCATGTCCTCATATACACCAGCTACCTCTCTGATAATTTTAATATAATGAAAATGATTTTGATCTTTAAAGTGATCAAACCAACCAGGACTTGCAGTAAAAGTTTCTTCACTATCCACTTCACTTCCATTTTCTTTCATTACCTAAAGTAAAGTTGAAGCTTCTACCTGAATGGCTTCTCTAAGATTGCTTTTCCCCCCAATCCATACAGTTAAAAGATACTCCATTTCTATTATTGTAATATTTCTATCCCTTGCAGTTATTTGTAAGCCACAAAAATCAGGTGCAATTTTGCCTTTTTCTTTTATTTTACACTCATTTTGTAATATCCTGTTCTATAATTTTAGGCATTCTAACATCTCCTCTTATTTTAGAATCACTATGACTATAGTATTACTATAGTATTATTACTGTATTAGAATTACTATATTCTATATAATTACTACATAATTATTACTATATTAGAATTACTATGACTACAGTATTACCATAGTATTATTATAGTATGGACATTACTATGCCTATAATTAATTTTGACTGATTAATTGGCATCAACTGATAATCATGGAAGGAGGCTGTTAAGAGGTCCCATGAACTTGTCTTTTTGAGTTGCCATATTTTCCAGAAACACTGGACACAGAGGATGCAGGAGGCCCTGAATGTGTCAAGGACGAACTCCGCCGCCCACCCCAGGCTGACATAATTTATTATTTGCTCCCTAAGCTGGACCCCCTTCAGGAGTCAAGACAGGCTCGGGTCAGTCTGCACTAGACTGAGAAACTGCTTATGCAGCTAGGACACTTGTAGATAATCAGACATTCTTATCTTCATAGTTGCCACTTTTGCCATCACTTTGCTCCTCCCCTTGTTTAGTCCTTTTCCCATTTAGGAGGGGATTTCTGTTTCCTCCTCATTCCTCTGTTGCACTGTCATAAATATGCAAGCTTCTGTTTGGATTATGAACTCTTTGCACTTGCATAGGGTTCCACATGCATGCTCATTTCTCTTATAGTAAACCCAGTTTTTCACATATGTTTTGTGAAGTTATGATTTCCTGTTGACAAAGTACACTGGTGGAAGCTCATGAGCTTCCATGTCAGAAAACATTCCCACACTCCTAGGGACCTCTAGAAGTTAGTCAGTAAACACACATTTATAAATCGCTTGCTATGTACCAGGTGTTAAGTGCTGGGGATAAAACATGAGCAAAAAGAAAGGCAGTCTTTGCCTTTAAGGGGCTTATATTCTAGTGGAGGAAAAAACAATGCATGAAAGGGGAGGCTAAAAAGCAGGGAGGGAGGTGAGGAAAGGGGATGGGAGTAGTTACCTGTTTTGGGGCATGGTAGCTAAGTCCAAAAAAATAATGGAGGGCTGGCTTGGGGACCTTACCCAAAATGGAGGTTCCTTAAAGAACCTACCAGAGAGAAAAGGGGCCCAAAGGTATGGAGTCAAGGAACAGCTGAGGCATGGTGGCATATTCTGGAGAATGAGAAGTTTATGGTCTGGGGTCCTTTCTCAAAATGGAAGTTCTGGGAAGAACTCACCAATGGTAAAAGGGACCTAAGGAATGTGGTCAGGAGGTATTTGAAGGAATAAGTGGCATTGATGCTTCAGGGATCGAGTCTGCTAGTTCAAGTAGAGGTTTTGAGAGTTGCTCTAGAATTTATGTTACACTGGGATATCTAGTTAGTTAAAATTCCATAGTACCTTTGCTGGAGAGTCAGTATGAATCAGTAGAGAGAATGCTAGATCTGAAGTCAAGAAAACTGCAATCAGATTCCATCTCTGACAGTTTGTGGCTGTTTGAGTTTGGTTAAATTACCTAACCCCTCTGAGCTTCAGGCAGCTCTCTAGATTTATCTACTAGGTTTTCTACCAATAGTCATCTATTTGTCTGAATGGAGTATGGTAACCTTCTCACGATATCTGGAAGGTTTTTCATAGTTTCACAAGATCTCAGCATTAGATTAGACATTAGATAAAATCTAGTCAGTCAATAAGCATTTATTAAGCACCTACTACTACATGCCAGGCACTGTCAAGAAATTGAGATACAAAATAAAACTAAATACTTTCCTACACGGAAAAATGATAATTGTAACTCATGAGACTTTTCTCAGTATGAGGGTAGTTGAAGGGAATATATATGTATACATATATATGTATGTATAGGAGGGTGTATGTGTGTATAAATACATGTGTGAGTATGTGTGTGTGTACGTGTATACATAGACAGAGGGCACAGGATCAGTTAAATAGGAAGGGATGATATCTAAAAAATAAAATTAAGAGGTGAGAGAGGAATATAATGGGAGAAGGAGAAAGGGAGAGATAGAACAGGGTAAATTATCTCATATAAAAGAGGCAAGAGAAAACTGTTACAATGGAGGGGAAGAGCAAGAAGGTGAAAGGAAATGGGTCAACTTTACTTCCATGGAATTTGTCTTAAGGAGGGAATAACATACACACTCAATTGGCTACAGGAAAGTAGGGGAGGAAATGATAAGAGGGGGGATGATAGAAGCTGGGGCAGATTGGGGGAGAGGGTAGTTAGAAGGTAACACTTTTGAAAAGGGACGGGATCAAAGTATATAATAGAATAAGTGGGGGGCGGGATAGGATGGAGGGAAATATAGTTAGTCTTTCACAATATAACTACTATGGAAATGTTTTGTGTAACTATACATATACAACCTATATTGAATTGCTTGTCTTCCCAGTGGGGGTGGGTGAGGAGGGAAGAAGGGAAAGAATCTGGAAATCAAAGTTTTAAAAACAAATGTTAAAAAAATTGTTTTTTACATGCAACTGAGAAACGAAATATACAGGCACTGGGGTATAGAAATCCATCTTGCCCTAATTAGGTGGGGGAATAGGGGAGGATATAAGAGAGAAGATTGGGGAAGGGATATTTAGTAGGCTTGATATTTTGGGGTGGAGGATAGGGGAAAGACAGGGAGAAAATTTGTAACTCAAAATCTTGTGGAAATTAATGTTGAAAACTAAAAGTAAATAAATAAAAGATTTTTTTTTAAAAAAAAGGAAAACTAAAGACAGTCCCTGCTCTCAAATACCTCACAGTCTAATGGGGGAAGACAACATGAAGACATTTGTGTACAAACAAGATATTGAAATAGGTTAACTAAAGAGGCACAAGCATTAAGGGAGATCAGGAAAGTCTTTTTCTAGAAGTTAGGATTTTACATGGCTATGTAAATATGTCTTGTATGACTTTATATGTATAATCTATATCATAATGCTTACCTTCTCAAGAGGTGGGAAGGAGGGAATTTGGAACACAAAATTAAAAAAAATAGATGTTAAAACTTTCTAAAAATGTAATTGGCATCAATGCAGTAGATAGAGCACCAGCCCTTGTGTCAGGAGGACCTGACCTCAGACACTTACTATCTGTGTGACTGTGAGTAAGTTGTTTAACCCAAATTGCCTCCAAAAAAAAAGGAAAGAAAAGAAAAAAATCATAATTGGGAAATGTTTAGCAAAATAAATAAAAATCTATTGAATAAAAAAAAAAAAGGAAGTTAAAATTTTAGCTGGGACTTGAAGGAAGCTAGGGAAGCCAGGAAGTGGAGATGAGGAAGAAGAATATTTCAGGCATAAGAAACAACCAGTGAAAATGCCTGGACTCTAGAGATGGAAACTCCTTTGAGGAACAGCAAGGAAACAGTATCATTGCTTCGTATAGTACATAGGGTTTGTGGGAGAAAGTAGAGTAAGGTGTAAGAAGATTGAAAAGTGGGGTGGGACCCAAGTTATTAGGGCTTTGAATGTCAAATAGAAGAGATCTTATTTACCTTGGTGGTGATAGGGAGCCAATGAGTTTATTGAGTAGGAGTGTGACCTGGCTAGATATGTGCTTCCAGCCTACTTCCAGACACTGGACTTAATGTTAGGGTGTTTACCTTTTTATACTTCTGGAAGGAATGTCTGGGTTGGTCCTACTGTAGTTTTCTTGGGAGTATTGAGGATTGTATTCTTCTAGGATCTCAGGCACAGTGCAGGTTGGGGACCTGCAAACTTTTAGTATTTCCATAGTGGTCTGATCCAGGACAAAGTCTGATTCCTGCCTCCCTTGTTTGAGTTCTGTAAGTTCCTGACCCGAGTTTGGGTCTAAACAACATGTCTGTGGTCTTGCCCTATTTGGAGTTTCAGTAACTGCTGCTGGACTCAGCCACAATCACCTTGATAGAAAGCTCTGCTGGTTCAGAGAGCTGTAGGATCTTCTTTGGTATGGGATTCTTGCCCCACTTATTCTTCTGCAGGTTTCAGACTAGGCTAGAAGCTGGAACTGAGACCCCATTCTGTTCTTGTGGGGGGGGGGTGTCTACTGGCTATTACCGGGTTTCAGATTTGCTCCTTGCTTGGTATACCGCCTAGGGTCTGCAACCTCTCCTCACCCCTGAAAGACACCTTTAGGGGCAGGTCCCCTCTTCAGTCTATCCTAGATGTATGATGACAGGTCGGTAGTGAGTGACAGAGCTGTCAACTGGCATCTGTTCCTGAATCCTCAACAAGTTTAGGCCCTTCTATGTTGCTTCTAGGACCTCTTCTTGATCTGGTACAGAACCTTTCCCTTGGAGTAGAATGTTCTATACAGCATGATCCCATCCAGACCCCTTTCCCAATGTCTACATACCTCTCCTATTTTCATGCATGTTTCTCTGTACATATATGTCAGCCTGTGTGCATGGATCAGTGTCTTGCGTGCTTATTCATTCTTAACATATTTGTATATGTATGCCAATTCCTCTCTACATGTGTGTTAATATGTATGTGTGAGTGGGTATCTGTGAGTTTGTTGTACATGCAAGTAGTACGTGTGTATGTATGAGTTGATATCTGTGTATATTTCTCTGTGCATGCATGTTATAATCTGTCTTCATATACTGATTTCAGTTGGCAGAATAACTCATTGTGATTTTTTTGTTGGATTTACCTATTAAGTTTTAGTATGTTTTCTATGTCTATTTGGAGAAGCTGAAAGAATGTTGGGTGTAGAGCTTGATGTTCCTCTTCCTTCTATTCTTCCATGTTGACTGTGTCCCCCCCTAAATTTTCTGATATTTCTTCAAATTACTCAGTCATCATTTCAGTAACTGAGATATCCTACACTGAAACTAAATTTCTTCAGGGAGAGGTTTGTAAAGGGAAACAAAAACTGAGAAGAATCAGGTGCCTCTTCCTGAGAAGAATCTGGAGTCATGCTCTCTTTACTCTCTACAAGCTAGACGCTCAAAGACCAGAATCTTTTTTTTTCTTGATTTCTCTCACCAATTTTGCCCCTCATTCAAGCATAGAGCATGACACAATCACTCTATACCAATGAAGAAAATCTTATGCAAATAAGCATTGAGCCTTGGGTTTGATGGGGTGCTTGGGTGCCTGTGCTTGAACCACAGTTTGCAAAATCACATCAGTTTGCAAAATCACATTTCTCCCTAGCCTCAAATCTCCCTAGCCTCAGAGCATTATCTCTGCCCCTCTCCCCCAGTACTCTGCCTAGCAACCATTCATGAACCATTTATCTCCCCTTAGTATAATAACCAGCTGTACCTATGAATCCTTCACTAGAACTATCTATAAGTAACTCCCTAGCCCATTATGCACATCCTGGATCCCTCGTTAGCTTGGGTTCCCAATATCCATCTTGTCAAACATGACATTGATGAGTAGCAGACTAGGCTCTTCTCAGTCAGCCCTGACCGCTAGCTGACTTAGTGACTTTTCAAGCCTAAAACCACACCTCCATGCAGACCCCCCTTGGGTATTTCCCAGTGAATTATGGGCAATACGTCTGGGCAGTAGATGTTAAAAGTGCATGTTCGTTTAAGCACTGACTACTCCTTAACTCCTCCCCAATCCCACCCTTACTCACCTAGCTAGCATAATTGGCACAGGTTATACTATGGATTATCCTATAAAAACTTTACCTCTACCCCTTTAAGGTTGCAGGTTCCCTGAGACCTCCTGCCTGCTGTATAGCATAGCAATAAACTTTTACCAACTTGGCTTAGAATGCTTGAGCCTGTGAATTCATTCCAGACTGCCCACCAGACCAGACTCTGGTCACTGGGGTCCCTGAAATACCTATCATCTCTTGTCAGGTTATGTCAGAAGAATATCTCTCCTGCATTCCATTTCTGCATCTCCAACTTGATGCCCCATTAGCACACTAAACTCAACATGTCCAAAATATCTTTATATTTCCCTCCAAAACCATAGTTCTTCTAAACTTTCCTGTTTCTATTGATAATACTACTATCCTTCCAATTGTCCAAGTTTATAACCTCAGAATCAACCTTCACTCCTTACTCTTCCTTACCTACTACGTTTTTTCAATTGTCAAGTATTGGCAAATCTACCTTCACTTTATCACTCAAATAAATTCCCCCATTTCTGCCTACCATGGTTAGTCTAGTTCAAGTTCTCATTATCTCTCACTTGAACATTTCCATTATCTTTCTAATTAGCCTTCTTATGTCTAGTCTCTTCCCCTCTCCAATTCATCTTCCATATACATTGGACCTGTTACTCATCTAACTCAAAAATCTTTAATGGCTGCCTATCACCTCTTGTAGGATAAAATACAAACTTTTCACTCTGGCCTTTAAATCCCTCTACAGCCAGGATTTAGCATATCTTTCCAGACTTATTTCATATTACTTCCCTTCATACTTTCTACATTCCAGTCAATATTGACCACTAGGTGTTCCCTGAATTAAATGTAATATTTCTCCATGCATTTCCTCAGGCTTTTCTCCATGCTTGGAATCCCCTATCCCCTTAGAATCCTTAACTTCCTTCAAGGCTCAGCTCATGTGCCATGTCCTACTCAAAGCCTTTAGTTGGCTAATTGTCTTTTCCTTCCTGAAATTATTTGATGGTATTATAAGTTTATGTGTTTGTTGTTTCCCCCAGTCAATGCAAATCCCTTGAGAGTAGGGTCTGGGTTGTGTTTTTTTTTCTTTATATCAGTGCTTTTACAAAGTCATATTCTGATGACTTATCATGGCATGGAGATGACCCTGGGAGTTCTTCCCCCCCCCCCCCCCAGCTTAATAGTATTTTTTCCAGTAATATATAAAGATAGTTTTCACCATTAATTTTTACAAAATTTTGAGTTCCAAATATTTCAATATTCCTTCCTCTCCTCCTCCCTCCCCAAGACATCAAGCAATCTAATATAGGTTATATATGTACAGTCATGTTAAACATATTTTCATGTTAGTCATGTTGTAACCAGGAAAAACCACAAGAAAGAAAAAACAAAAAAAGTGAAAATAGTATGCTTTGATTTGCATTCAGACTCCATAGTTATTTCTCAGGATGTGGTTAGCATTTTCGATCACAAGTCTTGGATCACTGTATTGCTGAGAACTAAGTCTATAATAGTTAAACATATAACAATGTTGCTGTTGCTGTGTACAATGTTCTCCTGGTTCTGCTCACTTCACTCAGCATTAGTTCATGTAAGTCTCTCCAAGTTTTTCAGAAATCTGCCTGCTCATCATTTCTTATGGAACAGTTGTATCCATTACATTCATATACTACAACTTGTTCAGTCATTCCCCAATTGATGGGCATCCCCTCACTTTCCAATTCTTTGCCACTACAAAAAGACCTGCTATAAATATGTTTGTACATATGTAATCTTGTGTTCTTGAAGGCTATACCAACGGAGAGCAAACTCTATCACGTTCTTTGACAGCCTTTCTGGTGTCATTATGGACCAGGTATAATAGAATTAATACTCTTTTGGAAAACCAGCCAAGAACAGAGAGGTTGATTACCAGTAGGCTGACCCCTTGGCGATAAATTCTTTAGCCCATTGAACAAAGAAAAACACAAAATGGTCCTCAGTCCTTTGTAGCCCACTTCCACTTCTGTGGTAACAATGGCAAACTGGCAGGAAAGGAGGTAGAGAATGCTAAGAATCAAATTATTTTTTTAATTCTCTGTCACTATAAACTTACCTGTTGGTACTTTAAATGTGAGATCATTGTCCAGTAACCCCAAAGTGGCCATACAATTGAAGGAACTGAATCATATAAACTTTATCCTAAAGCAGTGGTTCTCAACCTATGGGTTATGTTCAATTTGTGACAATGAAAATACATCCTGCAAATCAGATAGATTCATAACAGTAGCAAAATTACAGTTATGAAGTAGCAATGAAAATAATTTTATGGTTGGGGGTCACCATAACATGAGGAACTGTATTAAAGGGTCACGGCATTAGGAAGGTTGAGAAGTGAAAGAAGTGAAAACGATGGTTTAGTCATAGGATGAGAGCTATGGAAAACTGATGGTCAGTCTCTCAGTCCTCTATTGTCATCTTCTGATGTCAAAGAAATAAGGAAGGCCCTGGCACGTAGAGTGGACTGTCTGCAGTGCATTTGTGAGAGTACGGACCAAAGGGCAACAAGATTGTTTGGGGCGGGCATGGACAAGCTGGCATCTGCAGTATGACAAAATAATTCCCCAGCACATAGTGAAATGACTTGCACACAGCGGACAATAATTGTTAAAATGAAGTGAATCTAGAACTTAATAATACAAAAGAACAATGAAATTAAGAAAATAAAACAAAAAAAATTTAAGACCGGTCAAATTGGCAGACTATTATTTCATTTTAGAAAAAAAGGCAGGAGAAGGAAATTAAAAGAGCTACACAAGAAATGCCCAAAGACAGCATTTAAGGAATGCTGGTTGAACTGAATTGAATCGAGTCGTATCAGGACTCGTTCACGTTCCCTTTAGGGTTTAGTGCCGCCGCCCGCCACCTTCCCAGCGCCGGCCAAGAAGACAGGAAACGTGGAGTCCTCCAGACTTCCTAGAGCTTCCCCGGAAGTGTGGCGGGGGTGGGCGGAGCGGCCTGCGGGCGCACTTCCTGTCCGGGGCCGCGACTGGGATTCCTTCAGGTGAGCTAGTCCGGGCCTGAGGAGGCGGGGTTTCCCCGCCAGCCGGCTCGGACAGGGAGCGGGTCTCGCCGCGGCTTCCCTCTCCCCGAGGGCTGCCTTGACCAAAAAGTTAGGGGTTCTGGGTCCAAGCCCCGGCTGTGCCCTGACTACCCCGCGAGACGTCGGGCGGGGCCCTTCGCGTCTGGGCCTCAGTTTCCACAACTGTACAATGAGGGGGTGATCACGGCATCCCCGACATGGAGCCGGAAAGGACTTTAAAGGCCCAGTCCACCCCCCCCCCCCTTATTTTACCGATGAATAAACTGAGGCCCAACCAAGGGAAGTGACTTGCCCAAGGTCACACACAGGTGGTAAGGGACAGGGGCGAGATTTGAACCCACGCCCTCTGACCCCAAATCCAAAGCTCTCTGTACTATACCAGGCCTTGGGTCGCCCTCTAAGGACCTTGCTGGTTGTCAGGGTCAGGGCGACGACCCAGTTCCTGCGGCCCCCTAAGAAGCAGAGACGTGCCCAACCAAGTGCTGTGTGAGCTCTGAGGCCAAGGTCAGTGCTGAGGCGAGGGGTGGGGATCTGCGTCCAACCGGGGCTTAAAGGACAGCAGAACGGCGTTATTCCGCTCACTGCCCGCCTGCTGTATGCCCACACCGCCCCAGGAGCGAAGGAAGCACTAGGCTTAGTTCTGTAATCTTGGAGGGACGAACTTCCCCCGGTACCAGGCACCCCGGGACCCAGCTCTGACCCTGGGAAGTTGGTATGCGTGTTTTCCCTTAGCCAACTGCACGCATGTCGTTCTCGGTGTTAGAGAGGTAAGTTGTGTTAAAAGGAAGAAACACAACACATCTAGAATGAAATTCTGTTCATCCCAGGAAGGTAGAGTTCTGGAGTCATTTCAATCTAAGGCATGAGGTCTCCTTGGGCAGTTGTACATCTTTTTGAGGAGTGGAGAAGTTATTCATTCTCTCTATCTCCCTCTCCCTGCCTCTTCCCCTCCCTCTCCATTCCTCCCTCCCTTCCTCCCTTTTCCTCCCTCTTCCTCTCTCCCCTCCTTCTTCGTCTCTCTCCACCCTCTCTCCTTCTCTTCTTTACTGCCTTTATTCACACATCCCTAGTGTGGTCATGTAGTACCTCAGTTTTTCAAGTTAGGCAGGGATAAATCTTTGTAGAGTACTCCAGTCTGGAGGATGTCATCTGAGTGCAATATGAAGCAAAAAAAAAAAACCCAAAACCCAAAACCACCTTTCTCCTCTTGTGGTTTTTCCACATCTTTTCTTAAAGGATCTTCATATTTTCTGCTGCTTATCAGCCTCATCTATCACCATGCATATCCTTTAAGGTAAATACACTTTATTTTCTCTAGTAACTCAGCTGGAAAATAGAGAGGGAAGGAGCAATTAACCAACATTCACTACCATTTCTCTTTTAGTCAAAAAAACTTGCAGACCTTGAAAATAACACCAGATATCACATGTCAAGATCATACAAAGTTCATTTGCATACAGTAATAATAATATGCTGTGGTATTCATGCAAAATAAATTTGCATACAGTGCACTTTACATGAATTCCATCATTGGCCTGCCATTTCCCCACTATGCAGGAGACTGACCAGTACCCCTAGGTACTATTGGAAGACATCCTTCTTATTTTATGGTGCACTATGCATTAGCCTAGTTGGGGCTGGATAGTTCAGGCACTTCTGCTGTGGTTTATTATCAATTCTGGATGACCTTTCTCATTATTTGTGGGGGGAAACCATTTTTGGACACATTGGCCAATGACCCAAGTTCTAGACCAATGGACACTGTTGGGGTTGTCTGTTGTCCTAAGTAGAAAGATGCTACATGTACCCTCTGCCTCCCTGAGACTTCCAATGACAGAGTAACAGGAATGAAGTTGGTTTTCTCTAAGTTTATCTTCTCTCATGTTAAGGCAATTGTTTTCTGATTGATTGATTATTGATTGATTGAATATTGAGATAGATTTGGTAGCAATCTATATTTTCCAACACTACTCAGATGAGATCTCATTGTTCTTAAAATTCTGATTAATGCTATCTCCATGCTGGGTCTCTTCCACATTGGCTATTGGTATTTGGCTATAATCTGTGGATTTACTGAGCCCAGTCTTGACTCTCCTAATTCTTATGTTCATACCCAACTAGTTCCTCTACTGATAGCAGTTGATTACTTATATTGTCTTTTAGGGCCTGTCCATTTCTCAGTACTGTTTTGTAGACTGATACTTTCTGGTTTCAGTTACATGATATGTTATGGCTTTCCAG
Source organism: Pseudochirops corinnae (assembly GCA_028646515.1). Taxonomy (NCBI): domain Eukaryota; kingdom Metazoa; phylum Chordata; class Mammalia; order Diprotodontia; family Pseudocheiridae; genus Pseudochirops; species Pseudochirops corinnae. The sequence continues at coordinate 288,094,850 of CM053587.1, read as the reverse complement.
CAGTATTCTGTTTTGTGCTTTACAAAATTACTTCCCAGGAATCCTTTACAGCATTGTTTCCCATTTGGAGTTCTTAAGCAAACTCCAAGGTTTAAATATTATTTGTTCTCAAATATTTTTCTTTGCTGAAGCCCTCAACAGATGGTAGGCTTTTCTTAATTCTTGTCTCAGTCTTATAACCTACTGATTATGGATTGCTACATTACTACTCTCTGACATTCTAAAGCATATATTCAGTTCTTCCAAATATCTCCAAATAAGGTGGTGACAAATCCTGTGTCATCATTCCTAGAGCCACTATGACCATGTTCCTCAAATGTTACATGTTGCCTCCATGGACCCTTCTAACCTGGCCTAAATGTTCACAGCATATTTAATAAGATACAGTTGACCATTCTTGGGGTTCTTGGTATTGGTGGGGCATTCGTTGTTCTAGATCTCTTTAAGGCAAGTACTTCTTTGAGCAATTTACAGTCAAAATCTCATCTCCAATCTGAGTGGATCCAGGGCAGGGAAGCTATACTTTGAGGAAAAAACCCCCATAAAAAACAATCATGGAGATCCTCTGATTCTGGCCTGGCTAAGCCCATGCATCTCAGGTAAAGTGGCCAGTCATTACCATGACATTTCTCACATTCTTCTGTTCCACTTCCAAAGACAGGAGGTCTATACCCTAGCTCTAAAGGCTTGCTGCTCCTTACGCCCTTGAGGTAAGTGGATAAAATTGGCATTACTTTCCTTTTATTATTATTGAAATTAAGGTAAACTGATGCACAGAATTCCAAGAAAGTTCAATTTGTTCGTAAGCCTAGCAATTACGAATAAAAGGGTTTTTTAGCTCCTTAGCAAGCCAAAAAACCCTTAATGAGGGCAGACATAATTTTTACAGACAAAAGGAAAACATCGGAAAACTAGAAGACAGTATCATAGATGGGGAAAACAATATCATTGGTTACAAAACTTGCAGCATCATAGATGCAATATGATTGGTTAGAAATCAGGAATGTGGGCAAGCAACAACTCCTTCCCTCTAGGAAATTCTGATTGATTGAGTCCACCTGCAAGAATAACTAATAGTATGTAGATAACAGATTTCTTCTAATTGTATAAGGGCAGTTAGTGGTAAAGAGATAAAGGTATTCTTTTAATTAAAGTGATTAAAGGGAAGGTGAACTTTTAAACTTAACTCTTAAAGTAAAACTGAACTTCTGAACTCATGAACTTCTGAACTTAACTCAGAAAGAAAACTCAAAGAAATTCAACTTAGGCAGCTGTACAAAATTTCAGCAGTGATACAGAGTAGAATTACGAAATAGAATCCATTTAATTTTCCCACTTTGATCACACCTAGTGTATATATCTTGTATACATGTACATTCACTGCTACCATAATGGAGGTAGTGGGATCTCTTCATACCATATCTTCTGTTTTTTCTTGACCTAGTTGTTGAGAATCATCTTAGGCAGCTTTCATAACCTTGCACTGTTGCTTAGTTTTTAATAAAATAATCCATTAATAAGTCCCAGCTTCTGCTAGATAAAACACTGATATTTACCATCTGTGAGACCTTGAGCCAGTGATTTCACTTCCCTGGGCCTTAGTTTCTTTTCCTGTAAAATAATGGGTTTGGACTAAATGACTTCTGAGGTCTCTTTCAACCCTTCCTCTTACTCCTATAATCCCTATCCTTATTGAATTTATAATCTCTTAGGAGGATAAAGCAGACATAAATAACTATACTTCCACCTAAAATGGCAAGTTTTGTGACCTCTGGGGCTTGTTTACCTGATCTGCAAAATGCAGGGTTTGGATTAGATGCTTTCTAAGGACATTTCTGGCTCTTAATATTTCTTGATTGTGTAACTGATTTGAAGTTAACACAGAAACATACACATTAGGGTTCTTAATCTAGAGACTGTGAACTTTTTTTTGGTAATTTTATAACTATTTTGATATTATTGATTTGTTTTAATCTATGTATTTTATTTTATTCATTTAAAAATATTATTCTGAGAAGGCTTCACCAGACTACAGAGGTGTTCATGACATAAAAAGATTAAGAACCCTTGATAAAGAAAAATATAGTTTCCTTCTGCAGGCACTAAAAATTGAGAGAAATAGGGAAGTTGGAAATTACTAGTTTGTATAACTATTAAAAGGCAGAGTCCTATTCTTTATCAAAACTGTATTCATTTTCCTGGGGGCTAATAAATGGACATTGTGACTAGCTTTGCTCACTGTCTTTCCATACAGTTCCCCTGAGGACTTAGTAGAATCAGCTACCTAGGACAGATATATTCTCTGCAATTTTGGTTGAGTGACAGTGACTTTGTTGTTCAATTCTCAATGTCCTGTGATGCTTACCTTCAGATCCTCATCTGTGTACAAAGACAGGAAGCAGCCTTCTCAGAGAAACAAGAATCCTGGCAGCAGCTTGGGGGTCTGTGCCTTTTCCACCTTCCATCAGCCTCTCTTCATCTGAGATCCTTCAGGAGCAGAAGGTTCTGCACCACCTTAATGGTCTTCAACATGGTATTTGCCCTCTATCTCTGAACTCTCCATTTAGATGCCAGCCTCTTGGCCTTCTTATCACTCACCTATCTACTGTTACTAAAGTACCTTAACCTCGGTGATTTGTTGTCTACCAAGCATTCCTCACCACATACTTGAGAGGTTGGCACTGAAAACGTTACTCCCATTTCAGTGATGAGAAAACTGAAGCTCAGAGAGATTTAGTCATATGCCCATTATCCCAAAGCTTATGAGCAGAAAAGCTGGGACTTAAACTATCTCCAAGTCTAGTACTCAGTTTTCTTTAGTCTGGAACCTTCTTCTGATCATACTCTGACAAATAACTGGAGTTCATCATCCTGTGTGGTGTTGTTTTTTTAAATTTAGACCTTTGATTTTATTGGTTAAGAACCTTCTGGTATGGAAGCTTCTTCCACTGATGGAGATCAGCCACTTATCTGTAATTTATAATCTTAGAGAGTTGTCTGGGTCACTGAGATATTAAATGACTTGCCCACAGTTACAGAGCTGGTAGTGTGTGTTAAAGGTTTTCCAGATATCAAGGTTGGCCCTATAACTATCGTACCTTTATTGTATAAAACTAAGGTAAATTTCAGTAGCTAGGCATATTCAGTACTCTATTTAGGGACTGACATCTGCAGTCACAAAAGGAGATTGTATAGGGATGTTGGAATAGAAGGAAGAAGCCTGATTTCATGCACACTAAGTAGGATTTAGTCCTATAGTCCTATTTTAAAATAAAATAATATAATATAGGCATGTACAGTGTGTACCAGCTGGGTAGTAAGACTTTTACTTTGTATTATTAAGTTCCTCCTTTGAGTAAACTATACAGGTTTGTTTTTTTTTAACATTAAACTTTGCAAAGAGGTTTGACAACTGGAGAGCTTAGAGAAGCATTTTCTTTGGGTATGGTTTGTCTAGCATATAACTTTGTTACCATCTAGCTCAGTGGTATCAAACTCAAATAAAAATAGTTGCATATTGACTTAGAAAACCACAAATTAATGTTATTTTGTATTATATTAAACATTTCCCAGTTACATTTTAATCTGTTTCAGACTTCACTCTAGTTTGGCAGGCCAACGTGTGGTCTGTGGGTTGTGAGTTTGACATCCCTGATCTAGCCCACATTTCTGAGTCTTGTCCACAAGGATTTAATAACAGAATTTGTTTAGTAGCTTCCTGAAATTAAAGAAAACACAACAAAACCCTGTTCTACCGGTGTATTTAACCTATCAAAAAAAGAAATGAGTTTCATTGGTCATGACTTGTTTTTAAGGGACTCATGCTGGTTTCCAGTGATGCAATTGATAAACCTTTTTAAAAGTAATCCTTTGTGGAATTTTGTAAGGGAACAACATCAATAATAATGATAACATTAATGTAGCACTTTCAGGTTCTCAAATTTTGTATGTATTTATTAGTCTTATTTCGTCCTCAAATACCTTTTGAAATAGGTGTTATTAATATCTTTATTTCACACATGAGGAAATTGAGACAGAGGATGGGTGACTTGTCCAGGGTCACATTGTTAAGGAATTATTTGAAGTAGGGTTTGAACTCAGTTCTTCTTTTCCAAGTCTAGCACTCTGTCCACTGTTCCTTCTTGCTTCCTCTCTGCTCTTTGGTTTCTAGAATCCATTTTTTATTCATTTTTACAAATCTCACCCATTTTTCATATCTAGTCTTTAGAGCACTGTTCTCATTTTCATGATTTTCACATATGGTTGATCATTACAGAAATAATTAAATGTTCTTTATGCCCTCTCAAACATGAATAAGAAGAAAAAACCTTAAATTAAAACTCCTACCTTACGAGGGATAGTATTCTGAAAAACCATAACAGAATTTTTTATGTCCAGCTTGCTTTCTTTACCCTATAGATTATCGAACTGAATAAAGTTCAGTTATTGCTGAACTTTAAACAAACAAGACTGATTAAACATATGAGAAAATGATTTACATTAAACTTTTTTTCAACATGCAGATATCTCAACTCTTAAGGTTGTGTCTCTAGTCTCTGTTAATCCCTACTTTGTCTACAATTTTTTCCATTAGTCAAAATTAGTATAAATATTCTGTTACTGCTTTATTGGCTTCATATAAATTCACATAAGGTTTTCTGTATTACTTTATATTTCCATATTTATCATTCTTAATTGCTTTAGTATATTTCATTTTATTTGATATGAATGAATTTATTTAGCCATTCTCCTATTCTTGGACACCTACGTAGTTTCCAGTTTTTTTGAAATTGCAAGTTATATCTTTAAATAGATTTTGCAGTTGGTTTTTAAAAAATTACTTTTTGTGGTTATCATAGTTATGGAGTTATTAGATCAAAGAGTATAATTATTTCTATGTTTACTATACTGAGACATAGTTTATTGGAATTGAAAATCATGCCTAATTGAAGCTAGCATTTTAAAAATTGGTTCTTAATATCAGTAGGCAGAATGTGAATACTTTAAAAAATTGTACCTGTAACCTTAATGATTCATTTACCATTCATTGTTTTAATCCTTTGTTGATTTTCTTTATCATTCTTGTTTTTATTGGATTGATTTGCTGTGTGTTCTTCTTATCTTTTTTCTTATTGGAGTCATTGTCTCAGAGTTTTTTGTTGAGTCCTGTTGCAGGCTATGAAATCTGGCACAATGATCATTTGGACATCATGATTAGGGTAACAGAGTTTACTTACGAGACATAGCAGGTGATATTCCAAGGATGCTTGTTGAATGCAACTTCCTCTGGTCTCCTTTGAAGATGCACTCAAGAGCCTCCTGTAGAAGCAGGCCACACAGAGCTGCGCTTCTACCAGGTCATCTCATTAATAAAGGCTGAAATCAATTACTATTCCCTGCCCCCACTCCGTACACTGCTGTGGCTTCCCCTCTTCCCCTTCCCTGTGTTTTACTCTTTCATATTTATGACCCCTTAGAGGTTTGGGCAGATCCAGTGGTTCCTACTTTGCCCTTCCCATTAGGATAACCCAGACTAAAATAGCCTGGACATGTATATGTATTAGGTGTACTTGGAATTATTTATTCTGCACTTGTATCTTCTGTACCTAGCACAGTGCCTTCCATATAATAGGTACCACATTATTTTTGGTTAATTAATTCAGTGCCTCATTTGTGGCATGAAGTTGGTTCTAGGTTCTTAAAGATTATTTCATTGGAGCATAAACCCTTCCAGGTCCTTCCAAGCAGAATAGGTTTTGTGTACAGGCCTGGTGACAGACTATATGTGTTTCATCCAAGTACCAGCCTACCTATGTTTGGAGAGGCTTGTCCCTATGTAGCCTAAAGGCTGGTGAATATTTGGGCTGCAGTAATAATTTTTTTTTAAAGTTTTATTGATGTCCCAAAGACTCTACCATTCCCCAATCCCTCATTCAGCCTTGCCTTATAACAAATAAGCCAAGCAAAACACATCAGCACATTGGCTACATCTGAAATATGTGCTTTATTCTACACCTCTAGTATATAATTTCTCTTAGCGGTGAAAGTTATGCTTCTTCATCAGTTTTATGAAGTCATGCTTGTTAACTGCAGTGGTCATAGCTCTGAGTTCTTTCAGTGTTATCTTTTATACTAAGTGGTACAATATGTAGAGTGTTGGGCCCTGAGTTAGGAACATCTGGGTTCAGATCCAATCTCAGTTGCTTGCTTTGTGACCGTGAGCAAGTTACTTATGCTTTCTTTGTTTCAGTCTCCTCATCTGTAAAATAGGACCAATAATAGCACATACCTCCCATAGTTCTGAGGATCAAATGGGATAGTAATTATAAAGTGCTTTATATAGTGCCAAGCACATAATAGGTGCTATATAAATGTTAGCTGTTATTATTATTATTATTATTATTGGGGTCATGATGTAAATTGTTCTTGTTCTGCTTCATTTTTTGTCAGTTCTTATAGATCTTCCAAGTTTCTCTCAATTCTTCATGTTCCTCATTTTTTATAGCACTAATTCCATTATGTTTGTATACCACAATTTGCTTATCAATTCCTCCAATTGTTGGTTACCCACTTTTCCTCCAGTTATTTGATATAGAGTGTTAACCCTAATTCCTTGTCTCCTCAAGACTTTGCTGACTTAACTTCTGCCATCCTAGTGGGCTTGCTGTCAGAGGTCGCCATTGTCCTGAGTCATAACATCCATTGTCTTTCAGTTTTCATTCTCTTTCCTCCTAAATGTAGTATTTGACACATGTAATTCCCTTGTGGGTATGAATTTGATTGGATTTTTATAATTCAGAATGTACCTTGAAGGATTCCCTGAAGTATAATGAGGAGGGAGAACACTCCAGACATTATAGGGGTTCAGCTGTGCAAAGACATGAAGAGGCAGGAATTGGGCTATCATTTAGAGCAGCAGTTCTCAACCTGTGGGTCGCGACCCCTTTGGGGGGTCGAACAACCCTTTCACAGGGGTCGCGTAAGACCATCAGAAAACACATATTTCTGATGGTCTTAGGAACTAAGACACCACTTCTCTATCCCTCTCCAGGTGGGTCCGCCCACATGCAGATACACCCACATACGAGTATTAAAGGGTTGTCGCATTAGGAAGGTTGAGAACCACTGATTTAGAGGAAGCATCGAGCAGGCCAGTTTGACAAGAATAGAGAATGCTTGGAGAGTCATATGCAGTGACTAAAGAAAGGCAACGTGAGATCAGATGGAGGAGGGCTTTAATTGTCAGACCAGACTTTGTGTGTTATCCTAGAGGCAATAAAGAATCATAGCTTTATAAATAGGGACATAATGTGGTCAGATCTATGGATTCAGCATCTCAGGAAGGTAGGCCAGCAGCAAGCATTTGTGAGACATTTTCTTCCAGGTGCTGTACTAAGTTTGCAAATATAAGCCAAAGATACTCCTTTCCCTCAAGGAGCATATGTCCTAATGAGGGAAGACAACACAAAAAAGGGAGAGGAGGGAAAGTTCCTATGTGGTAGCAGACTCTGAAGAATAAAAAACATATCTGGGAGGAGAAAAGCATGGCTGGCCTTTGCCCTTCTCTGAAATGGAGGACCCTGGAGGAACTCCCCAGTAGGAAAAGGGGGCCAACCTGGCAGAAGGATATTGCAGGATGTGAAGGCCCCAAGAACTGAGGGAAGTTCCAGGGCAAGAAAGCATCTGAATGACAGTGGCAAAGTCCCCAGCAGGAAGGCAGTTTGGCAGCCGTATGGAAGATGGATGTTTTGACCCAACAGACAACAATCTGTCACCAAGTATTTATTTAAGCACTGGCTCTGTGCCAGGCACTATGCTTGGTGATAGACAATGAAACAATCCCTTTTCTTAAGTAACATCTTATAAAAACTGAAATAAAGCACTTTATAGCGGGATTGCAACTGATAGTACATGTCACATTCAACTTTTATAGTTAATAGAAAGGATGTATGCATACTTTAACCTTATTCATTTGGTCTTGTCTTTTTTTTTTTAAATTGGAGTGCTCTTGTCTTTCAGTGTTATCTTACAAGAGACAGTAGTATAGTGAGAAAAGTGAGTGCTGGATTGAGTTTGGTTTCTGTCGTACACCAATTCTATAACTATGGGCAAGTCACATAACCTAGCTGAGCCTATTTACTTATCTGAAAAATGGGGATAACATTTTTAGTGCTTAACTTACAAAGTTGTGGAGGGAGATCAAATGTGATTATTAAGCAAGGTGCTTTGCAAACCTAAATGTCAGCTATTGTTGTCTTCATGCTGTAATTGTATATATTGTTCTTTTGACTTTGCTTTATTTTGCATCATTTCATAAAAATCTTCCCATATTTCTCAAATATTTATTATTTGTCATTCCTTAGAGTACAGCAATATTCTATTGCATTTATATAATGAAATTCATTCAGTCATTTCCCATGTTGATAATTTTTTACTGCTCTCCCAGTAGCTTTTGGGACAGAGAAATATTTGTCTTGAGGGAAAGGTAGTTTAGTGGGTTAAGTAGCTTGTTTCAGACTGACCCTAGCCACAGATTTAGATGAACACCCCACCAACTAGCCAGACTGGATTTAATTCCACCATAAAGGGAAGCTGTAAACTAAGGGAAATGATTGCAGAGGAGTATAAGAAAGAATTGTGGGTCAGTGATCTGTGATAGGATTTTTATCTATGATTCATCAATTTAACATTTATTAAAAACCCGCACTATCATGGAACCTCAGAGTTTGAAGGGTTCTCAGAAGCCATCTAGTCTAACCCAAATCTCCAACAAGTTATATCAAACTCAAATAGAAATGGGAGCCACTAATCCATATAGAAGGATCTCTACAGGATGCATATTAATTTAACTTTAAAATGTAATGCTATCTATGTTTTGTTGTGTTTTTATTTACTTGGTTGAAGTTCTCTGGTGAGGGGAACTTCTACCTCCTGAGTCATCCTATTTCAGTTTTGGATTGCTTTAGTTGTTGGGACATTTTTCTTTATATAGAGCCAAAATCTCTCTCTCTGCAACTTCCGCCCAGACTTCTGTCTGCTCTGTTGAAGCACAAGCCTTATTCCTCTGTCACTTGATGGCCCTTCAAGATGCAAATCATTGTTTTATGCTTAAGATTGAGAAATGAAATATAATCATAATGATATTCCTGAGGCATGGTTCTGACTTTGTCTTCTGTCCAGTGTCTAATAAGACGAATGGATTCTAGAAAGCCAGTACTTTTTAATAGATTTATGGCCACATTTCTGGGTTGGAGTCTAGCCTTTCCACTTGCTGGCCATGTGACTTTGGGAAAATTACTGAATCTCTGTTGTCTTTAAAATGGAGATAGTATTCTTCTAATAGTTTGTCTTTCATAGTAATTACATGGTAGCATATATGCATTATATTTTACAAAGCACTTTCCATACAAAATTCTTGGTGAGGTAGTTAGTGTCATTTTTACCATTCCTACTTTACAGATGAGGTAACTTAGGTTCATGGAGGTTTTATGCCCTGCCTTAAGCCATGCGTAGGTAAAAAAAAAATCACCTTTTGATTCTAAATTGTTTGCTTTTGTCCACAACCATGATGCCTATCAAGGGTTGTAAGGACAAAATAAGATAATATATGTCAATAAGGAGGTATTGTGGGGAAGTGGGTAGTCTGAATTTAAGTCTTGCCTTTCATACATATAGGCCATGAGACCCATGGCACATCTCCTCACCTCTCAGTGACCCAGGTAATTCTTAAAACCTAGGGTTTTCTCAACTTAGAACTTTCTACATCAATGAAATCATAGGTCCAGATCAATATATGTTATATTGCTTAGTAATTTTCAAGCATTGTAAATAATTATCCTTCACCGGAGTTCTTTCTTGTGCCTTCTCAAGATGTAGATGTGACCCTAGGTTCTTAAAGACTATGGTAGACTCATGGTCAGGCAGGGCCTTCGAAGCTGGCAGGGTTTCAACTACATAGCCCTACTGCCAGACCTAACCAAATAGGGAGAGTTTCTTCACCTGGTTGACCAGAATAATGACTTTTTTTGTTTTTTACTTGGTTTAAAAAAAAAATTTATATGTTTTGTTTTTACATTACAAAGGTTTACAAATTAGTTCTATTTTGTGAGAGCTGTCATATAACAAAGTAGAACACAACAAAATAAAACAGTTAAACAAAACTAATAATACAGTGACTTCTTCTAAAAGTGCAACATTTTATATCTGTATCACCCCTCATCTCCCTTTTAAAAGAATTAACAGGTGGCTCAGTGAATAGAGCACTGGTCCTGGAGTCAGGAGGCCCTGAGTTCAAATTTGGCCTCAGACATTTAAGACTTACTAGCCTTGTGACCTTGGACAAGTCACTTAACCCCAATTGCCCTGCATTCCCTCCTCCAAAAAGCAAAAAAAAAAAAAAAAGTAATAGAATCTATTTTTCTCCCTCTCAGCCACTCCACTGTAGGGAAAAACAGGAAGAAGAAAAAAAATACTTTCCTTGTAACAAATATACATTGTCAAACCAAACAAATCCCCTCAGTGGCTCTATGCAAAAATATATCCATACATGCATGCATACATACATATATCTTTCTGTATTCTAAATCTGTCACTTCTCTGTAATGGATGACATATTTCATCATCAGTCTTCTGGAATCATAAATGAACATTTTATTGTTATGCTTCTTAAAACTCAGTTGTTTTTATAGTTTTGTTGTTACTATATAAATTGTTCTTCTGATCTTATTCTTTTCATTCATCTGTTTATAAAGGCCCTCAAAATTGTTCCCTTTTATAATTTTGATATTATAGTATAAATTGTTCTTCTGGTTCTGCTTACTTCACCTTGTATCAGTTCATATAAGTCTTTCCACTATATTTATAAGTCTAAAATCACCATTTTCTTCATTTCTTAAAGCACGAAGTCCTGCGGTCACATTCACGTACCTCAGCTTATTTAGCCATTCCTCAGTTGATGGACCTCCAGTTAGTTTTCAGTTTTCTGCCGCCACAAAAAATAGCTGCTATAAATATTTTTGTATATAAAGAGACCTTTTCTCTTTTTTGATGTATTTGAGTATATGTCTAACTGTAGTATAACCAGGTCAAAAGGTGTTCACTATTTATTACTTTTTATGTATAACTGCAAAATGCTTTCCAGGATTATTGTATCCATTCTTAGGTCTACTAACAATACATCAATGTGGCTATTTTCCCACAGCCCCTCCAACATTTATCATTTTCCCTTTTTATCATCTTTGCTACTCCATTGGGGTGTGGGTTAGAATATCGGAATTGCTTTAATTTTATTTTCCCTGATTAGTAGTAATTTGGACCATATTTTCATAGGCAGCCTGGGCTTCTTATTTTTGAACTCTCTGTTCATATGCTTAGACTATCGATTGAGGAATGACCCTTTTACTTATAAATTTGAATCAACTACTTACATATCCTATGACAGAGATCTTTATCAGAGAAATTTATAAAAAATTTTTCAACCAAGTTCTTTCCCTTTTATTCTTAGCTTAACTAGATTTGTTTGTGCAAACACTTTTAAAATTTTATTTAATCAGAATTATCTATTTAATCTTCTGTGATCTAGTTTGATCATCAACTTTTCTCTTATTCATAGATCTGATAGGTAATTTTTCCCCATGTTTTTGTAATTTGTTTATAATGTGACCTTTTACATGTAATGGTCATATACCTATTTGGAGAGTACGATTGTATAAGGTGGTCTAAATCTAACTTCTTCTATACTGCTGTATAATTTTCTCATTAATAAAAATGACAGTGCTACCTAAATTAATTTATTTATTCAATGCCATTCTAATCAAGCTACCAAAGGATTACTTCATAGTACTAGAACAAAATAATAACGAAATTCATGTGGAAGGAGAAAAAAGGTCAAGAATCTCAAGAGAAATAATGGAAGGAAATAGGAACAAAAAGGGCCCAGCAATGCCCGTTCTCAAATTATCACAAAGCAGTAATTATTAAAAACAATTAGGTAGTGGCTAAAGAGTAGACAGATTGACCTGTGGAACAGATTAGGAATACAGCCTGTGGAAGCAAATGTATCTGATACTTTAGTAGTTAGTGAACTCAGGAATACTTGTCTGAATGTCCAAGGTTCATCTTCTCACCCTCCCACCCATCCCCAGTTGTGAACACAAGAAAAACAAAACCCATTACAAATGTGTACTTTAATCATTAAACATTTATTAAGCACCTCCTATGTTCCAGGTACTATACAAAGAGCTGCCGTTACCAAAAACCACAAAAGATAGTCCCTGCCCCCCAGGACTTTACAATCTAATGGCAGAGACAGCAGAGCAAACAGATTTGTACAAACAAGCTATAAATAGGTCAGAGATAGGAAATAATTAAGAGAGTGAAGGCACTAGAATTAAGAGAGTCTGGGAAAGGCTTCCTGTAGAAGATGGGATTTTAATTGGGACTTAAGCCAGGGAAGGCACTAGGTGGAGGTGAAGATGTATAGTCAATAACTGAGTGTATTTAAAGTTAGTAAAGATTGAGTTAGCCTGGTGTAGTGGATAAAATATTGATTTTAAAGCTAGAAAGTTTGGATTCAGGTCTTTGTTTTGGCATTTGAAAGAAAGAATGAAAAAGTTGGCACTATGTGCCACTCACTGGTATCCCAACTGTGCTGGTGACATAGATATAAATGAGATAGTCTCTTTCTTGAAGGAGCTTTTTCACTAATAGAAACAACACATGTAGGAGGAGGAGTGGCCAGGGAAGGGAAAACTCACAGGGATGTTGAGTGGAGCCATAGAGCAGTTGAATACCATGCCCTTTCCAGTGGAACTGGATAATATTTATTTAATTAATGTTCCCAGAACAAAAAGTAAAGAAGGGTGTGAGGGTGCAGAGATTGAATTATGGGAATAGCAGCATAGCAGGAAGATGACATGGTCAGGTGACTATAGCCTGCTCAGTGTATTGAGTTTTCATCAATAATTAGCACAATCCCTGAATTCTAGTTTGGAGGGTGCAGTGGCAGTCCTGGGGAGTATGGCAAGAAGTTGATGTGGTTAGGAGACCGGGGCCAACTAGATACTATGCTGAGCTCTCACCAAATCAGCATTGCAAACCTAGGCAAGTCATTTCCCCCCTCTCTGGACCTGTTTCCTCTTCTATAAAATGATAGGGTTGAACTAGATGACCTCTAGAGTTCCTGCTCTAAAATTCTGTGAGGTTTTTAAAAAAAATCTATATTAACTATATTCCCTGAGATGGTTAATGATTAGTAATCCTTACTGATAAAATTATATGTAAGGCAATACAGTAGTTTCTGGATTCTTTGTTGGGGGTAGGGCTGGCTCCCTTCTTAGAATAATGTTTTTTAATACATAAAATACATAGGATTACAGAGGAAACCAATTATATTGAAATACTGTTATCAGAGAATTTTATAAATTTAATAAAACTAACAGAACCTAGGTTAAGAACTCCTGATCTAGGTGAAAGATGATAAGGGCCTGCCTGAGCAACAAATGAATGAATGAAAAATATTAATTAAGCACTTAATATGGGTCAGGTACTGTGTGAAGTGCTGTAGATAAAAATACCAAATTGTAACATCCTCTGCTGTCTTGGAGTTTAAGCTCTAATGAGGAAGATAGAACATTGGAGGGTGGCAATAAGGGAAGGGAGTTATTGTCTGGGAAATCATAAAGATGCTGAGAAGGGCATTGGATTGCTGTGCCCTTTCCAGAGGCAATGGTATTGTTTTTATAAAAATTCTTAGAACAAGATGTGGAAAAGATGGTGTGGAGTGTGGGCACCTAGGGCAGGGCAGAAAATGGCCAGGGTGAAGGAGTAGCGAAGGGAATTTGACATGACATGCCAAGTTGGGGAGACTTTATGTTCAGGTTTCTTAACAAGGTACCGAATACTTAGGATCATAAATTATGTCTAGTACTAAATAGGAATCAAACAACATACTCTCCGGTATAGGTAGGCTTCCCCCCGCCCCCATTTGGACCTATGATTTCAGCAATTGTTTGGCCATTTACGGTTTTAGAGATTTGTTTGGAACACTAAGACTTTTTCAGGGTCCCCATAACTAGCATGTATCAGAGATACGACTTGAACCCAGGTCTTTCAGGCACTGCAGCTGGGTGTTTAGCTACTATGTAATACCGCCTTTATACAGTATGCTACATGTTTAAAAATTCTAAAATTATTCCAGACTTCCATGAGGCAGCAAGAATGTTTTGTTTCAGGAGCTGGTGACCTTTGAAGATGTGGCTGTGTATTTCACACGGAAGGAGTGGGGATGGCTCGATCCTGCTCAGAGGGATCTTTACAGAGATGTAATGCTAGAGAACTATGGGAACTTTGTGTCAATGGGTAAGAAATAATTTTTATGGCAACCATTTCCAAACTTATCACCTTCTAGAAACAGATTGTGGAACTCAACTCAGAGGCCATTCAAATATCTCTTGTTAGACCTTTCTATATATTAGCTATATCTTTAAAAATCATTCCCTATCTGTCCCTGGTAGACTTACAGCCTAGGAGTGAGCATAGAAAGTTCTGGTGTTTTAGCATGAATAATCATATTCTATATGTCCTTTCCTAAAATCAGGGCTTCCATTCTCCAAACCTGATGTTATCTCTCAGCTGGAGCAGGGAGAAGAGTCATGGGTTGAGGATATGCAAGAACCTGAAGAAGGAGAACTTTCTCCAGTTGTTTATAGTGGTGAGTGGGTCAGATCAGATCCCATTGGAGAGAGCAGAAAATGAGAGCACAACTGATTTATGGACTAATAAGCAATTTATTTTTTGGAGGGGGAAGGGCAGGGCAATTGGGCTTAAGTGACTTACCCAAGATCACACAGCTAGTAAGTGTTAAGTGTCTGAGGCTAGATTTGAACTCAGGTCCTCCTGACTCCACAGCCAGTGCTCTATTCATTGTGCCACCTAGCTGCCCCAACTAATAAGCAATTTTAAATGCTAAGAGAGGATTTTAAGGAGTTGAACCTGGAGTTGAAGTTGGGGGTAGAACTCCTGACCCCTCTGAGTGGATGTACTTAGTTGTTTGGGCTTACCTACTCTCCTATCCTGAATGTTCTTCCCAGGGAGGTGATTATCTGAAAACCTTTTTCACCTTTTCTTTCCCCATGTTGTCAGTGGAACTCTTAGTTATTTCTAGCATTTGAAAATTTTTTTAAAATTTCTATTTTACTTTTATTTCAGTTTGATAATTCTCTTTTTTCTTCTGTAGTTTAATTTTCTCAAAAAGAAGTGGTCATCTTTACTTCCTTTTTTTTCAGGTTTTAAGAACAAATCTGAGAATGAAAATTTTACTCTAAGGGAGGAAATCCCTAAACCATTTAAACTATACGGAAATATGATAGAAAAATCCCCAAAGGACATATTTCAAACTACAGAATTTGGACTAGCCTTTGGACAGGAAAATAGTATAGAAGGGCAGGCAAGACACTTCTTAGAGGAGAGATGGAGTAAATCAGCTCTGCAGTCGAGAGACTCTCAGCAACTGACAATTTTCCACAGCCAGATGTCTAGAGATGGAGGCCAGGAGTATAATGAATTTGGTGAAACCTTCAATTGGAACTCAAAGCTCATAACTCATCAAAGAATTCCTAAAAGAGGAAGAGGCCGAAATTTTTCTCAGCATTTCGCCCTTATTCAACACCAGGGAATTCACAGTGGAGAGAAACGTTATGGATGTCGTGACTGTGGCAAGACCTTCAGTCAGAAGTCAGGATTCACAAGACATCTGAGAATTCACACTGGAGAGAAGCCCTATGAATGCAACGAATGTGGGAAAAGCTTTAGTCGTAGCTCAAATCTCACAGAACATAAAAGAATTCATACTGGAGAAAAACCCTACAAATGTAACAAATGTGACAAAGTCTTCAGGCTAAAATCAAATCTCAATTGTCATGAGAGAGTTCATACTGGGGAGCGACCTTATGAATGCAACATCTGTGGGAAAAACTTTCCTCAGTTGTCCAGTGTTATGAAGCATCAGAAAATTCATACTGGAGATGGCACTTGTAAATGCATTGAATGTGGGAGAATCTTAAGTAGCCAGCTACGCCTTATTGAACACTGCAGAATCCATACTGGTGAGAAACCTTTTCAGTGTAGTGAATGTGGGAAAGGCTTAAGCAGCAGGTCAAGCCTTCTTCAGCATTATAGGATTCATTCAGGTAAAAAACCTTTTAAATGCAATGAGTGTGGAAAATCTTACCGTAAATTCTTAGGATTAATTGATCATCAAAGATACCATACTGGAGAGAAACCTTATATTTGCAAGGAATGTAAAAAAGCCTTCAGCCGCCATTCAGTCCTTATTCGACATCAGCGATCTCACACAGGAGTGAAACCATTTAAATGTGATGAATGTGGAAATACTTTCACTCGAAGATCTGTCCTTAATGAACATCTAAGAATACATTCTGGAATAAAGCCATATGAATGTAATGAGTGTGGGAAAACCTTTACTCGAAATTCTACCCTTAATGAACATCAGAGAATTCACACTGGGGAGAAACCTTATGAATGTAATGCATGTGGGAAAACCTTCAGATGTGGTTCATATCTTACTATACACCAGAGAATCCATACTGAGGAGAATCCATATGCATGTAATGTATGTGGGAAAAACTTTAGTTTGAGCTCCACACTTATTCGACATCAGAGAATTCATACTAGGGAGCAACCTACTAGGCTCTAAGCTCCTTGAAACCAGTGAGCTGATCTTTGTTAAACTTTGCATTTTCCCCTACCTCTGCGCCTTGCTTAGTTATTGGTTGAATTGGATTAATGTTATAAACATGGAAATGCCTTCAGAGTTCTGATCTTATCAAATAGTACAGAATTCATACTGGAGAGAAGCCATGTGAATATAACATATAAAGGAAAGCCATTATTTATCAGTCATTTCTCATTCAAGACCAGAGAACTTATACTCCATTTAACTTACAAATGAAATAGTCATTGGGAATGGATAATCTTATAGATAGGATATCACATTCTTATAATAGACTGTAAGGTTTTTGAGAGTAATGGCTAAATTTTTTAAAATTCAGAATGTATAGCATCCAGCCCTGTGCCATTTTTAGAGATATACTTAATACACACTTGTTCATTAAATGACTAAATTGATGACTATAAATTGCTTCAGTGGCAACTCTCTTCTAAATCATTATGTGAGAATCCCATCTTGGAGAAGTATGAGTAGGACTGGAGATTGTCATGGGCACATGGTTAATAATTAAAATCCTGTGAATTAATATGATCCCTAAACAAGTGTATACTTAGAGAAACGTGACCCAGTCCTGACACATAGAAATACCAGCATTTGAAGAGTGGTAAGAAATGGAATAGGTACTTAGGGAGTTGGAAGAAAGTCATTGCATCACAGAAAAGTAAAATGAAATGAGTTTTAAAGATCATCTCTTCAGCTTTAGTTATACTTGTCCAAAAACTTGCTGCATATCCCCACCTAGTTATCCTGTTAGCATCAAAACTGAGCTCACACTTTCCCCCCTCTAAACTGCCCTTTTTCTCTTCAGGGTACCACCGTCCTCAGAACCTCATTAATTCCCACAGTCCTCCTTCAACCCCGCTATATCCAATCAGTTTCCATGTCTTGCTGGGTTTTTTTTCCACAGTGTCTTTCTAATCCAGTCCCTTCCTTTCACTCACATAGACATTGCCTTAGCTGCTTAATACCCTTCTAATTGGTCTTTTCCCATTTTTACTCTTTTGCCTCTCCCTCCATTCCTTCAAACAACTTCCAGAACAATTTCCTACAGTATAACTGTGACCATACATTTCTTCTGCTCAGACAATTTAAGCAGCATCACAGTAGAATGTAATGTCTTTGAGGGCAAGGATTTTTTGTTTGTTTCTGTCTTTTTATGTTTGGACCTTAACACAGTACAGTACCTTGCAAATAGGCATTTAAGAAATCTTAAATTAATTTTGTCGTTCGAAGTTGAAAGAAACTGAAACACAAATGGGCAAGTAATGGACCTAAGGAAACCTAGAGCTTAATTCTTCTGACTTTCAGGTCAGTACTTTTTAACTGTTTGCTACCTCTAATAAAGTATTACTATAATTCAGCAGTCAGAAGAATAGTTTTCCCCTGGTAAATCTAGAGGCAAAAAAGACTCTCAACTGTCGAATGGGGAAGGTTGTAGATGGGAGCATTAAGTGAAAGGGCCCACACTACAGAAAATTGCTGAATGGCTCTATCAGCCTGGGTCTAAAAAACCTAGCATCAACTTGGTCTGGTCTCTTGGGTAGGGAGTAGCCTAGGAGAAGAGTTGAAGAGAAAACTGAAGAATTGCCACATTATGGCACTTAGATAGTGGTGGATTTAGAGAATATGAAGAAACTTAATTGTTTTCCAAAGAGTGGGATGTTTAATCATGTGCAATGCCACTAAAATCATGAGGTGAGGATTCAAAAGACATAATTGTATTAAGCTGGGAGAGCATAAATAACTTCAGAGATGTTTGCTACCAGCCTCACTGCATATGTGCTGTATGTATCTATGAACCATGTTAGAGTGCCTAAAAGAGAAGATAGAATCCTTGAACCTCTTGAATTTGGGCAGCATGAAGAGGGAGATACAATCCAAAATTGTTGCTGTGCAAAGGATCATGGGGAGGAACTCCTGGGTGAAACTAATAAGTTAGGGTTCTGGTGTGGTATAGTGGAAAATACCCTGGATGCAGTACCTCCCTGGTAAAATTAGGGAACTGAACTATTCTGGTTGTTTCCAGCCCTGGGACGTGGGTCCCTGGGTGCTACAATGTTGTATCTTAAAAGTTCCTGAATCCATATAAACACCAAGCTCTGCTGTTTTGGTCTTTAACTCCAAAGAAATAGGTTAGTATGAATAATGATTTTTTTGTTGACCAGTTTTATATTATTGATGTTTCAATTGTGCCTAATAAGAAAAATTTTTTCCTGACCTTTCAGAATGAAATATGACCTTTACTTTTGCCGAAACCTGCCCCCTCCTAGAGTGGGTCTTTGGAGTTGTCAACTGTCTGATTTCACGAGGTATCCAATTCGCTTTTTCACTGATAGTATTGTTTTGGTTTTGAATGATTATATTCTCTTTCAACTTAATCCAATTTATATTTTTTTCTATAATGAAAGGTTCTGAGACTATATTGTTATATTTTAGAGAGTAGTTTGTGAATTTTTTGTGATTTCAGTCGTTATTTGAGCTTGGAGACTGTCCTACCAGAGATCAGTTTTGGATGCTTAATTTACCCAGGATAGCTTTTTCCCTATCAATTTGCGAGATGTATTTTAGTGAAAATACTAAAAAGAACAATTAGAACATTCAGAGACAGATAGATTCCAGCACCCTTCAAAGGAGCCTTCATATAGAAGCATGGTGAGCACTAGCAAGAGGGCTTGCAGATTGAATTACTTGTGAGTCATTGTGTTTATGACTGTGAATGGTTAGCTGTATTTTCATTTTCAGCAGAGGCTACTGTGTTTACAGCAGATTTTTGGAGTAATGTCAGTGTAAGTGAAGTAGAATTATAATAAACAAAAGTACTTTCTGTAGGCTGAATAAATATTATCTTACAATATGTATTACCTTTTTTCAAATATGTGTAGATTCTGTTGTGATTAATAAAATTACAAGATTATTTAAAAGCATTACTGAGTTCTTAGTAGCTTTTTCATCATACGTTTTCTCAATCACTGCATGCTGATAATACAACTGTTACCATATGGGGCTCTGACAATTTTTTTGCTATTAAAAAGAGGTCTTCATACTCTAAAAGGCTGGGAACCAACCCTTGCCTACCTCTCAGGTCTCTTCCTACTTTAAATCCTATGATTTGGATTCAAATCTCATTGGTGTGACTTTGGGCAAGTCACGTGCCCACTTTGAGCCTCGGTTTTCTCACTCATAAAATGAAAAGATTGGACTGATGATGTCTGCAGCCTCATCCAGCTCTATGATCCTGTGAGTCTGAAAATAGGAGGTCATATTTGACAAGCAGAAATTCAAAGTTCCAGAGCTTAAAGATATAGTAATTTAGGGAGAAGGGAAGATTAAAGGTCAACATTCAGAAAACAGATATGAAGGGTATTGAATTTGAGGAGGTTTAGAGATTATGTAATCAGATCAAGGGGGTGATTGGATCAATACGAATACTGAACTATTCGAGCATGATAGCTAGCACTAGAGAGGGGAGATAGCCTCATAAGTCCACTAAAAAAAAAAAGAAGGACCAGGTGGAGGACAATGATAATGATAGAGAGAAGGTAATAAGACATTCAAAGTGGGAACAGACCTCAAGTTCATCTAGCTTAACCCTTCTATTTTAATTATAAAGTTTTTCTTACATTGAGTCTAAACCCATGGCAACTTCTGCCTATTGTTCCTAGCTCTGCCTGCTGTGGCCAGGTGGAACAAATCTAATTCCTTTTAAACATAAGAGCCCTATAAACACTTGAAGACAACTATCATATACCCTTTTAAATCATCTCTCCTTCAGTTTGAATAATCCCATTTCCTTTAATCAATGTTCGTATTGTATGATTTCAAGGCCCATCACAATTTTGAACAACCTCCTCTGAATTTTCTCTCATATCTTTAAAAAAAAAAATGTGGTACCTAAGCAAAACAAAATGCTGAAGATGTAGTATGGCCAAGGCACAATATAACAGGACTCATTCCTAAATATGATACCTTTCTCAGTAGAGATTAAGACTGTATTAATAATTTGGATTGCTATATCAAACAGTTGAATAAGTTTGCAGTCTACTAAAACTCCCTGTCCTTTTCTCAGATGAGTTGTCTAGCCCATACTTCCTTTGTGAGGTTGATTTTTTAAACCCAAAGGGAAGTCTTTACATTTATATCTGTTAAATTTTACCTAACTAGATTCAGCCTAATGTTTTAGCTTGGTTAGATCTTTTTTAGAGCTGCTTTCTTTTATCCAGCATGTTAACTATACCTCCTAGCCTTGTGTTATCTTCTTCAAATTGGTTCAGTATACCCTCAAATCCTTTATAAAGGCATAGTAGGTAAAGTGCTGAACTTGGAGTCAGGAAGACCTGAGTTCAAATGTCACCACTGATATTTACTATCTGTGTGGCCATGGGCCAGCCACCCAATCTCAAGCTGTTTAATTGCCTGTAAGATGGGGATAATAATAGTTGCGCTATCTACCGTACACGACAGGCAGCATGGCATAATGGATCAAGAACTGTTTGGGAAGCCAAGAAAACTTGACACATCTGTGTTATCCTGAGTAAGTGTCTTCTCAGGGCTCTAGACAGATCTCAAAGATTCTAAGTTGTAAAGAAGGTGCCAGCCTTCTAGGGAGTTTCCTCATCTAGGAGTTCCCTAAAATGATGAATTCCAGTACCTATCCCTAGCCTACCTACCTCAAAGAATTATGAAAGGCTTAAATGACATGATGTATGTGTGACAACATGGAACCACTACTGGGCCAGCAAGTCTGGAGTGTTCACCTTTTCCTGAAGAGATCCCAAGCTCTGACCCATGCACACAACTTAGGTTCAACCCTGAGGGGGCCTCACTCTTATGTTGGGCTTTTTATCCTCCCACCTCAGAGCTCTGGAGGGCATCACTTAAAGCTTAGGTATTAGCTCATACTTAAGGTCTCCCTTGAAGGTAAAGTAGAAAGATACTACTCAATATACAGTGTAGGTCAGGTATAAGACAGATGTTTATTTCCTACACGAAATAAATTCTTAAAAGAATCACAAGCATGTGTTGACAAAAGACTTAAAGCAATCACCTATAAATACTATTTTACTTTCCCAGAATATCGATACTTAAAATATGAAGTATTTAGTGAGACTGTTAAGTAGACATTTCAACTTTACATCTCCCCTTTTTCAATTCCATTAAAATACACATCTTCTGGAGAACTAGACCAGTTATTGTGCTCATCCTTGTGGTCATCTTCTCCAAGAAGCACTGTAGTAGCTATAGGAGGCATCTCCTTTAGTTCAGCCAGCACTGACAGAGGGATCCATGAGCTCCTGATATCGCAAATTCACAAGCCAAGGCTAGAAGCATCCATCTCAGGACTACTGGTTGTGTATCTGCTCAGGAAAAGAAACAGAAGAGGTATCCCAACTTAGGGTCATCTGGATGAATACCTGCTCCAACAGCCACATGTGAGCAGTTGAAATTTTTGCCAAGGAGGAGAAAGGTTGCCCTTCCTCAGTCCTTCTAGGAAGTCCAAGAGAGGGATTTCCTAGCCACAAATTCCAGGCTAAGTGGAAGAGAAGGAAAATGGAAACTGTTTCTCCTTTTAAATTGATGGAGTCTCCCACAGCTGGAGCTGTTATGGGGAGTGCCAAAGGACCAACTAGGGTTTACTGCATTACCCTAAAGTACCAAATCCTGAGATGGGACATAGCAGAGGTGGCCCAGGGTCCTGCAATTGGGGGCTCAGGAAGAGGTTACCTATTCCCACTATATACAAAGAGCATGTTGCAGAATTTAAAGCACTGTATAATATCTGTTAATATTCAACTCATCCTTATTTTTTTGGGTGGGAATAGAGATAAGATAGAAATCCATTAGAATGTGAACTCTTAACTCAGGAACTGTCTTTTGGTTCTTTTTGTATCCCCAGCATTTAGCATAGTGCCTGAAACATTGTAGGCACTTAATACATGTTGATTGATTGATTGTTAAATGTTTCTGGAACAAGTTGTTATCCAACTATTCTTTTTTAATTTAATGTTCTATAAACTTTTGTATAGGTGGACAAAATAACTGCTCTTTACGCATTGAGATGAACTGTTTTCTTTAGGATGACTGAGAGCATTCTTGGGACAACTCTAGTACCAGATGGGATGATGGAGATGTGCCACATCTGGTTCCCACATGGTTTTTATTTCTTCCACTTGCTCTTCCATTTTAAAAGTTTTTCATTCAATGAAGTTTAGAGATTTTACTTATTATTTATGGTATCATTTGTCAAAAACATTCTTAAATTTTTAGGGTTCAGTGTTATGTCCAAGAGATTATGGACAGCCTATTTGATGAAGTCTCAAAGATATTTTGAAATCTGTATGTAGCTCGTGGGGATTCAGTGTCCACTGATTAAGGAGAGATAGTAAGCTTTTGGTGTATAAGTCTGGTCACAAATACATATCTTGTGTTGATGTTCAGTAGGTACTAAGAATTTTGCAATCTGTAGTGATGTGTTGCATAGTTTCTGCTATTGCTTAAATCTGATTTCCATGAGGATAGATTATCTAAAATTTCTGGTGACCTGATCCTGAATTGACACCATAAATCCCTCCTTTCTATGAATCAATCCAAAGATAGCCATTTTTTTTTTTCAGCAAAGAATTGTAGACATATTGTTGATCGTGTTCATGCAAGTGTCACCCATGGAATGTAATTTTAGATCTTAGCCATTTCATAGGTTTCACTGGGAGCTAAACCACTTTTGAGTGCATTTGGAATATCCAGCAGCACGTACATTTTGTCAATCTTTTCTGTTGCTTAGTGAAGTGTTGTCTGTTCCAAATGTATTTCTGTAGGTTTTTAACCTGTTTATCATGTGATCTGGGAACATCTATCAGTCTTCTTACTTCTTTTTGACAAAGATGTGTTAATATTTTCCCGTCACTTGTTTGAGGTAAAAATTGAGGCCATTTGCTGTGGACTTTCCCCTATACCTCTGATGCCTTCTGCCACTATCTCCTCTTTCAGCTCTGACACAAAAATGTAGCTTTACCCCTTATGAAGATCCACCCCTCCACCTGTACAAGTAATCTCAGTCCTTTCCATCTGCTCCAACAGACTGCCTCCCTTCTGTCACCTCTACTATATCACTGATATTTAGTCTCTCCAGGTCTACTGGGTTCCTCCCTACTGCCTATGAATATGCCCATGTCTCTCCCATCCTCAAAAATATCCTCACTTGATCCTTTCCTCCTCACTGTCATATTTTATCTCTTTTGTCCTTTGTGATCTGACTCCTTGAAAAGGCCATCTACAATAGTTGCTTCCACTTTCTCTCCTCTCACTTATTTCTTAACTCCTTACAATCCAGCTTCTAACCTCATCATTTCACTGAAACTCCTCTCCTCCATCTCTTAGATGCCAGATCCAGTGGTCTTTCCTCTCCCTCCTTCTACAGACACACACACACACACACACACACGTATAGATATAGATGTACACATATATATGATTTATTTTTACTGTGTTTTTCTTAAGGTTTGAGTTCCAAATCCTCCCTTTCTTATTCCTCTCCTACCCACTATAAAGGCAAGCAAAATTATATGAATTACATATATGAAATAATGTAATACATATTTCCATATTAGCAATATTACAAAAAAACAAGAAAAATAAATTAAGAAAATTATACTTCAGTTTGTACACATAGTTCATCAGTTCTCTGGAGGTGGATAGCACTTTTTCATCAAGAATCCTTTGGAATTGTTTTGGATCATTGTATTGATCTGAGTAGCTAAGTCTATCTCCTGGTTCTGCTCACTTCACTTTGCATCAGCTCATATAGGTCTTTTTCTGAAATCATCCCTTTCATCATTTTTTTTTTTAGCTTTGTGAAGGGGGGAAGGCAGGGCAATTGGAACTAAGTGACTTTCCCAAGGTCACACTGCTAGTAAGTGTGAAGTGCCTGAGTCTGGATTCAAACTCAGGTCCTCCTGACTCCAGGACTGGTGCTCTATTCACAGTGTCACCTAGCTGTCCTCCCAATTTTAATTTTTAAGGAATTATTTTCTTCAGGGAGAATTTGTACCTCTTTTTTCATTTGCCAAATCTGCTTTTTAAGGAGTTCTCTTCTTCAGTGTGAATTTTTGTGCCTCTTTTACCATTAGACCAATTCTGTTAAGATGTTATTTTCTTCAATATTTTTGTGCCTCTTTTACCAAACCATTAATTCTCTTTTCACAATTTTTTTGCATCTCTTTTCTTTCCCCAGTTTTTCCTCTGCCATTCTTAATTCTTTCTTTAAGTCTTCCAGGTATTCTTGTTGGGCTTGGTTCCAATTAGCATTTTTTTTTTGAGGCTTTGCTTTAGCTCTTTTCAGAATGTTGCCATCTTCTTTAGAGTTTGTGTCTTGTTCTTCCCTTTCACCATAGCAACTTTTTATTGTCAAGGTTTTTGTTATTGCTGTTTGCTCATTTTTTCCCAGCCTATCACTTGACTTTGAAATTTATATTAAATTTATGTCCTATTCACCTGGGGGTGGGAAGACACTACCCCAAGCTTCAGGCTTTTTTTAATGTTGCTGTTTGCAGGGCTAGTTTTGTGAGTCTGCAAATTTTCTGTGGTTCTGAGGTGGTGTGATCCAGGGAGAAGTGTGGTCACTGTTCTTTTGTTCTATGTTTTCATCTTTATCCAGGAAGGACTCCTTCTTCTCTACAGCTGCAAGCACTAGCACTCCTCATGGCCCTGGAATTGTGACCAGGCCAGGTCCCCTCTTTCCCTGCAGCTGCAAGCACTAGCACTGTTCTCTCCCTTGGAACTGTGACCAGGACCCCTGTTCCCTTGTGACTGACCACCCTGGAACTGTGACCTAGAACTGTGTATGGGCAGGAGAGTTGCCAATCAACACCAGCTACACATAGTACCAGCACAGAACCTCCCTGTAATCTTTCTGACCAATTGTTTGACCCTCTTACCATCTCTTGGCTGAGAGCTCCCAAAGCTGCTGGTGTTGCTATTGCTGTCTCCAAGGCCTATAGCCCACTTCTGGTGATTCAGCTGCATGTGCTCCGAGCTGTCTCCCATCCCAGTGTCACAGACACTTAAACTAGAAATGTCTCACCCTGACCTTATGTTGACTACCACTCCAAAATTCAATTTGATACATTATTTTAAAGTTGTTTGGAAAGGAATATTGGAAAATTTCAGCTGGGTTGCTGTTTCTATTCTGCTGTCTTGGCTCTGCCGCTTAGTGGCTTTTTCTCATTCTCAGTCATTCTGTAGCCTTTGATACTGATCCTGATGGACTCCATATTGCACTCTCCACTGTTAATCACCCTATTCTTGATACTCTCTTCTCCATATATTTTCTGGACACCACTCTTTCTTAGTTCTACTCTTTAGTCATATCAAACTACTCTTTCTCAGTCTTCTTTGCCGGGTTATCATCCAGGTCATGTCCACTAACCCTGGGTGTCCCACATCTGTCCTGGTCCTTTTCTTTCTCTCTTTATACTACTTTACTTGGTGATCTCATCAGTTCCCATGGATTTAACTATCTTATCCTTAGCTGATGATTCTCAAATCTACCTGTTTTCTCTTAACCTTTCTATTGACCTTCAATCTCATGTCACCAACTCTCTTTCAAACTTCTTGAACTGGATGTCCAGTAAGCATCTTAAACTCAAAATATCTAAAATTGAGCTCCTTATCTTCCACCCTAAATCTTCTTCCCCTCCTAACTTCCCTATTATTATTGAAGGCAACGTTATCTTCCTAGTCCCTCTCAGGCTTGCAACCTAGGAGTTATCATCAACTCTTTATTATCTTTTGCTCCCCATTTCCAAACTGTTTTCGAGGCCTATTTTAAAACATCTCTTGACTATGTCCCCTTCTCTCTAACACTGATACCACTTTTTCTCGGGACCATATTATCACTTCATGCCTGGATTACTGCAAATAACTTCCAGGTGGATATGCCTGTTTCTCTCCACTCTTCCATTCTCCATTCAGTCACCAAAGTTATTTTCCAAAAGCACAGATCCCATTCATGCCACACACCCTTCCCCACACTGATCCTATTGCCTCCAAACACAATTAAATGCTCTGTTTGGCATTCAAAGCCCTTTATGACCTAGTTTTCTCCTACCTTTTCAGTTTCCTTACCCTTTATTCCCGACCATATACCCTTTGATCCAGTGACACTGGTCTCCTGGCTATTTCACAAACAAGATACTCCATATTTCAGCTCTGGGCATTTTCTCTCTGGCTGTCCCCTCTGCCTGAAAAGCTCACCTTCTTCATCTTCACCTCCTACCTTCCCTGGCTTCCCTCAAGTCCCAACTAAAATCCCATCTTATATAGGAAACCTTTCCTAGCCTATCTTAATTCTAGTGCCTTCACTCTCTTAAATATTTTTAATTTATCTTGTATGTTTGCATAGATGTTTGTTGTCTCCTCCATTGTGAACTTGTGAAATTGTGAGCTCCTTAGGGGCAAGGGCTTTAGCCATTTTTTAATTTTTAAAATTATCTCTCCTGGATCTATTTTCCAGGTCAGTGGTTTTTCCAATGAGATATTTCACATTGCCTTCTATTTTTTCATTCGTTTGGATCTGTTTTATAGTATCTTGATTTCTCATAAAGTCATTAGCTTCCATTTGCTCCAATCCAATTTTGAAAGAATTATTCTCTTCAGTGAGTTTTTAAAATTCCTTTTCCATCTGGGCAATTCTACTTTTTAAGGCATTCTTCTCCTCATTGGCTTCTGCTATTTAAGTTAGTCTATTTTTTTAAGGTGTTATTTTCTTCAGTATTTTTTTGGGTCTCCTTTAGTAGGCTGTTGACCCGCTTTTCATGATTTTCTTGCATCATTCTCATTTCTCTTCCCAATTTTTCTTCTGCTTCTCTTACTTGATTTTCAGAATCCTTCTTGAGCTCCTCCATGGCCTGCAACCAGTTTGTATTTTTCTTGGAGGCTTTTGATGCAGGAGTTTTGACTTTGTTGTCTTCTTCTGGTTCTATGTTTTGATCGTCTCCAAAAAGCGATCCTATAGTTTGATTATGCTTCCTCTATTTGCTCATCTTGCCAGCCAATTACTTGACTTTTGAGCTCTTTGCCATGGTAGAACTCTGCTTCCAGAGTGGAGAGTCCTCTGTCCCAAACTTCTGGGGTTTTGTGCAGCTATTGTCAGAGCCTTTTCTAGGCACCTGCATCAGAACTGTGAGGATGACTGGGTCTCAACAAGTTCTGCCAAGATACTGCTCCTCACCCCAAGACTGCCACCCAAGACTGCCACCCAGATCCCAACAAGTCAAAGCAAGAGCAATTACCCTCTGACTGGTCACTTGGTACCCCTACGATCTGTAGGCCTGGAGCTCACCTGCGCTCTCACCCAGTTCCAACAGAGACCCCCCACTGACCTTTTACTTTCTCTGTGGTGTTTATGTTGTTGAGAAGTCTGGAAACTGCTACAGCTGATGGTGAATCAGTCCCCTGAAGTCTGCTCCAGTTGGTCTGTGCCACAGGGTCTGGGCTGGCACGGCTCACGCAGGACTGTGCTTGGCTCCCAGCCTAGTGATAGACCCTGCTTGTCGGCCTGCCTGGCTGCCTCCAGCAGGAGATTTGTTTCTGTCTGTCACTTTGTAGGTTCTGTAGCTCTAAAATTTGTTGAGAGTCATTTTTTACAGATATTGGAGGTAGTTGGAGCAGGAGCTCAAGCAAGTTCCTGCTTTTATTCTGCCATCTTGGCTCCGCCTCTTTAGCCACTTTTTACAGCCCAAGAGCTTATCACAGTGCCTGGCACATAGAAGGTGCTTAATAAATATACTGACTGTTTGCTCAGCTCTCACATGATCCTTGATATTTCTGAAGGAAGCTATAGAAGTGTGAGGACTGAATTGGCCACAGTTTCATTTTATCTGGCCTCAGCTGGGCCTTTATTGCACTCTTACCCTGACTGTTTCCTAGACAGTCTCCCAGACAAATTCTGTCTCCAGGATTTGACCAATTCTGATTTTTAAGGAATCAACATTTTTCTTGTTGATTCTTCAACATTTTTCATTCCTCTTTTACCAAGATGTTAATTCTCTTCATTATATTCTTACATTGTTCTCATCTCCTTTCCCAATTTTCCTCTACTACACAGTTGTGGTTCCATTGTCTCCTTACATTCCAGAGGATCCTCTGTCTCATAAAGTGGTAGGTAATTTTCCTTTGTTTTAAAGTATTTCTTCATAGGTGCCTTAATTTGTTTATTAGATCTGGAGGCCATATTTGTTTCCGTTATTAATGTTTTTTTCTCTGCTTAGGCTCAAGGTCTCAGAGTTTTCTTCTTTCTTTCTTTCTTTTCTTCTTCCTTGGTAATTTCAGCACTTTTTTCCTCTTTATTTTCCCCTGTGCTCATTTCTTTTTTAGTCCCTCCCCTCTGATTGTGCTTTCCCTGAGAATTGGATAACAAAGCATTTCAGCCTTCTCCCTCGGTGCCTTTTAACACAGTTCTGATTGAACATCCATTTAAACGGCTCTCCAAGATCATACGGTGAGCTGAGAAGAAGGTTACAGGATAGTTGTGCATGCTCTGAAGTCAAAGGCATGTGGCCTTTATTTAGCTTTCTAGGAAGGGGGACCCCTGTGCATGCAGGTGGATTACAGGACAGACTCCGCCCGCGGGAGGGCCAGGCCCTACTCCTTTCTTCAGTCCATCTGCAGCCGTCCAGTCCAGGGGGTCACTCCCCTTGAAGCTGCTTCCCTCCGGCTCTCTCTGTATGTGTGTGTTCATCCTCTGTTTCCCTTTTCTTGGTTGGACGCGGTGTCTCCTCTGGCTCCGTCTGTGGAAGGGAAGTGGGACACCTGTTCTGGCCTCTCTCCCGTCTGCTGCCGCAAAGGTCTTAGCCCTGACGGGCATCCTTGAGTCCGGACTGACCCTCCGCCACGCCAGCTGCTCCACAACTCTGAACCACGGGGTTCCCTGGGCATAGACCTTTTTGTCTGTACATTTAAAACCCCGTTATTCCTATAACCGCTTACAAAACGGTAATTCAGGCGAGGGTGTGGAAATCTCTCCCCTTTCCCCTCTCCTCTCAATTCCCTTTTCGTGAAAGGGGCTATCAGGACTGGGATGGGCGCCAAGAAAAACACTGGATTAAGTTAGGAGAGACCTAGCGGATGCCGGACACATCGGTGAGGAGCAAGTGGAATGAACCTTCCGGCTCTCGGAAGCCCTTTTCTCTCTTCTCCACCCTCTTCCCCACTTTCACCTCCCAGAGTTTGAGGAAGGGCTGGGGGGCGGGACAGAGGGGGGGGCGTGGTGGCAGGAACTGTTTTGCGGGTTTAGCCTTACAGACTTACTACCGAGATGCTGAGTCCTCCAGTGTTCCTAGAGTGGCCCGAAAAATGGGAATGTGAAGGTCGGCCGCGGCCCGGGGGCGAGGACGCTTCCGGTCCGTTGCTAACCGCAGGCCAGGTGAGCTGCTCCAAACTGAGGAGGCGGGGTCGGGGTTTGCATTCGGCGGCAACCTCCCGCTTGTGGCTGGGGGATTAGAGGGAAGGAGGAGGAGAGGGGGCTGCCCTCCTTCGAGCAACCTGGTCCTGGGGCAGTCTAGGGTCGGAGCTCCACTCCTGTCTCTCTGAAACCACCTCCGGCCTTCCTGGGCCTCAGTTTCCCTGTCTGGGCCGTGAGGGAGGCGGCGGGAGTGGGCTCGGGGTTCCCGTCAGAGACTCCACGCGGGGCTGCGTGAGAGCTGAGGGTACTAGTTGGACTGAGGCGATGAGGAGTCCGGGCAGGCTTCTCGGTGGAGGTGGCGGCATCCCAGGTGGGAGCTGAAAGAGCTGGGCGGACTCTGCCTTGGGTGTCAGTCGGAGGTGGAGTTGGGTCTGTGACCGAGGAGGGTGACTCGGTACCAGGGGAGCTTCCGCGAGGGTTCCAGAACAGCGAGCGACCCGGCGAAGGCTTGGTCCTGATCCGGTTCCGGGAGATCAGCTATTTGCAGGTGTTTGTACTTAGAGACGGGGGACCCCAAGTTTGCTTTCTGGAAACTAGGAAACTCTCTAGTCTGTACCTAGTAGCTGTTGCTGCAAAAGGAAAACAGTTCTGATTACGTTTCTGGAATATGACCAGTCCTCCTTCTTACTCTTTATCCTTCTGAACTGTTCCCTAATGCCCTCAGGCGTGGGCCGCATCTGCCTCGGCCCACTTCTCCAGACTTAGCTTTAACTGCCTATTTACTGCTCTAGGTACAGGGAGTATGCTGAAATGTAAAAAAGCCGTTCTGCACTCTGGGTCCTTTCATTCTTTATGGAAGTTGGGGCTAGGGATGGGGAATGCACCTAGGTAACAGGATAAGTGCAGGCGAGATAATTCCTTGAGGGAGAGGCATGCTGCTGCTGCTGCTGCTGCTGCTACTACTACTACTACTACTACTACTACTACTACTACTACTACTACTACTACCCAACATTTATGTAGTGCTTATTATGTGCCAGGCACTACATTTATTATCCCACTTGATCCTAACAACAACCCTGGGAGGTAGGTGCTATTATGATCCCCATTTGACAGATGAAGAAACTGAAGCAGACAGGTTAAGTGACTTGCTCAGGGTCACACAGCTAGTAAGTGTTTGAACCTGGATCTGAACTTCCTGGCCCCAGACCCTGCCCTCTATCCATTGTATCACTTACCTGTCCCAACTAACAGCTATAGGAATCAGGAAAGGAGGTTTCAAGGAGGAAGTGGTTTTAGAACTGACTCTGATAGTAGCTAGGGAGTCTGAGTAATGAAGGAGAGAGGGAAATGCATTCTAACCAGGAGAAACAGCCAGCACGTGCAAAGGATTACTATTGGAGTAGTACCACCATTTAGTTGAAACCAGGGTATGGGAAGACTTTAATATAAAATGGATCTGCAAAAGTAGTTCCCGGATTGTGGAGTGACTGGCTGGAGTTTATAATTTGTTATAAAGGCAATAGTAAGTAAGTGAAGAATTTTGGCCAGGAGTATATTTTCATGCTTGTTTATGTGGAGGATGGATTGGATAAGGGGGAAGACTGTTGTGATAGTGCAGGTGAAAGGTGATTAGGTCCTGAACTGGAGTAGTCACTTTGAGATGAGATCATAGGATAGTAACTTTAGAGCTGGGAGACCTTTGAGATCACCAGGACCATTCTCCTTATTTTATGGATGAGGAACCTGAAGCCCAGAAAGTTTTTATTCCAGGGGGATAAATGTGTGCTGTGAGGTTTTGACTGAACTAGATTTTTTTTTTTAACCCTGTTCTCAACTTCCTATACCTTTAATCATTTCTAGGACCCATCTATGTCCAGAGAGAGGAAGCCTCAGAATGACAGGGGCCTAGGAGGTAGCTCCAGAGTCAACACCTGCTTCATCTGCCATCAGCTTCTCTTCACCTGGAACACCCCTTGGACCTCATCATCAGAAGGTTCTACTCCACTTCAACATGGTACTTCATCCCCTGTAGCTGAGCTCATTTCACTTGCCAAAGTTTTTTTGGAGCTGTTTTGCCGGTTTAGCTGTATTTTATTACCCTGTTTCCAGAAACCTAGTATAAGCCTAGAAATAGCTTATGTTATTATGTTACTGCCCTATTGCAATAGATATTGCAGATATTATTACCTCATTTTGCTCATGGGGAAACCAAGGATCACAGAGGTTAGATGATTTGCCCATGATAACATTGCTTCTGAGTGATAGCCAGCTATCAGTACTTGAAACTAGGTTTTCTCTCTTTGGGTGCTGAAGCCCTTCACCTCTGGTCATCTTTCCTTAATGACTGTATTATATGTCCAGTTATAAAACCAAAATTGAATTTAGTAGGTAAGCTCATAAGGTGATATAGCTAGGTACCTAATATCTGTATAATAATGACAAAATGGAGCTGTCGGACTTAGGATAGCAGAAGAAGGCCACGAGTCAGAGCTCATCATATTCTGACTATGATTTAGCTATGTAGTTCCAATTTGGGGGTTGTTTTTGTTTTAAATAGCCACATATATATGTATATATAACACACATATATAATAAATGTATATATAACACATATAAAAGCCCAAGTAGTAATAATCTTTTTCCTCAGGTTAATAAGCTTCTCATTAGAATAATGAATCCCCTTTTTCTCGTTGAACTTTACATAGAAGGTTGAAAAATACAGGGTTTAAAAATAATACTTTTTTGATTTATGAACCATAAACCCCTTTAAGCAGGTTCTCCAGACCATATGGCTACATCTTGTCCCACAAAGATCATGAAAGAATTTCTTCTTTTTATTTTTTGCTTTTTTGGAGGAGAGAAGGCAGGGCAGTTGGGGTTAAGTGACTTGACCAAGGTCACATGACTAGTTTTGTGTTAAGTGTCTGAGGTCACATTTGAACTCAGGTCCTCCTGACTCCAGGGCCAGTGCTCTATTCACTGTGCCACCTAGTCGCCCCAATGAGAGAATTTCTTAGCAATCTTGTTAAAATTAAGATAGTCTCCTGCTTTGCCAAACAAGTTAATATCAAAATTGAAATGATTTTACAATGTGTGACAGGACTAGCTCTTAGCACTAGTAGCCAGCATTGGTTCCCTACGTTCACAAACAATCTCTTTATTTATAAATCAAAGTTATTTTCGTGTTTCCAATTTCCTGACACAATTCCCATTTACCATATTTTTCAGTTTACTGAAAATGCTTTACTGTGATAATTCAATGTTCCTTATGTCCTCTTAAACAAAAACCTGGATGAAAAGAGTTACATCAAACCCTGAGTAATTAGAAAGGAATAGAAGCAATAGTCTCTCCTTTTGTGAGAGAATAGAAGTGTGACAGCTGCGCCGGACCTTACCCCACTACCCCATGCAGATTATGGAATGTGAAACGTTGTATCCCATTGTCACTACTCTTTCTTAAAGAAGACAGGTAGAGAAGTAAGAGAAACGCTAGACGTTTGAGGTTGAGTCCTGGCTTTGCTGCTTACTAGCTGGATTCCTTGGAGTAATGACTTTAAACTCTTTGAGCCTCAGCTTCCTCATCTGTAGAAAGGAGATAATACTTTTGTTGCCTACTTTACAGGGCTGTGAGGAAATTGCTTTGTAAATGTGATCTATTATTCTTAGTTCTTGATCTTTCTTGTACATAAGAAGGTGTATCATTTTTGTGGATTTATTTTATATCTTATTCTTTGCGGAACTCATTTTCATAAATTTTTTTTTTGTTTTAATTTGTGCAGGGGAGAAGGCAGGGCAGTTGGGGTTAAGTGACTTGCCCAAGGTCCCGTGGCTAGTAAGTGTTAAGTGTCTGAGGCCGGATTTGAATTTGTGTCCTTCGTTCTCCAGGGCCAGTGCTCTATTCACTGCACCAACTAGCTGCCCCCATACATTTTTTTTGTTTAGTCCTTTGCATTTTCCAGAAATATAATCATGCCCTCTGCAAGTAGGGATATTTTAAACTCTTTGCCAGTGTTTACCTTTTTTATTTTATTTTGGCTCATTGCCATTCCTTGCAGGCGGTCAGTCTAACATTCTTCTCTCTTCTCTGTCAAAATGTTGACTTTAATCAACGTAAATTCAACTGTTTGATTTTGCTGTCAATACAGGTTCACCTACAAATACATCCTGTATTGGTACCTGCTCAAAAACAACCTGTTTGGAAGATTTTGTCTTACCCAGTATTTTTCTAAACTGTGTGAATAAAGTGATGTGATGTGAAAGACTTTTTCTGTGTAGTAGAGACAAGTGGGCAACTAAGTGGTACAGTGGATAGAGTGCCAGGCCTGGAGTCAGAAAGACTCATCTTCCTGAGTTCAAATCTCACCTCAAGACCTCACTAACTATGTGACCCTGGGCACATCACTTAACCTTGTTTGTCTCAGTTTCTTCAGCTGTAATGTGAGCTGAAGAAGGAAATGGCAAACCACTCCAGTATCCTTGCCAAGAAAACCCCAAGTGGGATCACAAAGAGTCAGACACAACTGAAAATGGCTGAACAACAAAAACCAACAATAACAGGATATGCCGCTGCTTCTCAGGTCATCAAAACGGGGAGAAGCCCCAAACTGGTATTAACTCAAAAGTAGGAACGTGAGTTCTGAGGGAAGTTCTGCTGTTGATTCCTTGTGATGCCTTTGGATAAGCTGCTTCACTCAGCTTATAGGTGCTTAATCAGTTTTGCTAAATTTAATTGCAGATGATGTTGGGAAACTGAAGAATTTAGGAGTCTTAAACAGAAAGCACCTTCACCTTAATGGTTAAGCAGATTTTCGTGTTGAGTCTCCTAGACTGACCCAAGGAATAGAATAAGGCATGAATATCCTAAACTAGCTAGCCGACTTGCACACCAGAGTGAAGGGAAGTTTTGAGCTCGGACAGATGCCAGTAGAGTGAGAGAAAGTGAAGTTAGTGGTCCCTACCCTGCAATACTATCAACTGTAATTTGCCAGTTCAGCAGAGATTTATCACAACAGATCAGCACAACTTGACAGTAGGTAGAAATCAGAAGTAAAATAGGTTAAACTTCTTTGGGCCTCAGATAGGTTTTTTGCAGCTCACTTTCCAAGTAAAGGCATAATTGATGATTAAGCTATTTCTCAAAAAGATTTTTTATCGGGATATAATCTAGAAACTACAATCAGTAAACACTTCTTCATGAAGTCACCTTCAGTAGAAGACTTCCCAGCAGCAGCAATTTCTTTAGAAATCTGAAAACTAACCTTAGTAGCCAATTCATTGTCTGAGTTTACTCTCTGGAAAAACCATTGTTCCCCACTGAAATTTTTCAGCAATTTAGATGTTTTAATTTGTTTTTCATTGGTGTCCAGTTTGCTTAAGTTGAGATATTTTAATTTGAAATGGTGATGAAGATTGTATTTCTTTGAAACAGCTGTTACTTCTTGGCAAACAAGGCACGATATTTTGTCTCTTGTGTAAGTAAACAAGTATCTGTTTGTGTACTCCAGATTAAACACTCTGTGTTCTGATTCGATCTTCTGTTTCTTTTTATCACCCATTTTATAAAATCACCCCCAAAACTTTAATGTTAGAACCAAAAACTCTACACAATTACTGCTCACAAAGAACTGAACTGAGTGTCTGCCCTTGGAGAGCACGCCAGACACTGATGTAACTTGGAGGGCGGCCGTGCAGTGAGGGAGGGAAGGGGAAGAAGCCTTTGTATTGTTACCACTCTTTGCATAGTGGGTGTCAGCTGGGTTAGTGCATGGCTACACTTACTTTGTCCCTGTGCAGCACCAGCAATGACCAGAAACAGTGAAAAGATACTATTCTTGCTCCTCTCAGACTAGAGACAGACCATGGTTGGTTATCATGGGTCACATGACAAAGAGGAGAAAGTGCACAGTGGGAACCCATCTGCCAGATTACACGATGGACACAATAGTGACTAGTGGAAGGCAGGTTAAGTGGGACATGGACAAAGCACTTGTTACGTCCTTACTTTCTTTTACATCCTCTGTGGTTTTTGCAGGCCCTGGAAATCCATTGTCAGACCCCACAAGTGGCCTGTGGGCCTGTGTGTTGTGCAGGCCTGGTGTAGGAGGATCTTTGTTCAGCCTTGAGGATATAAAGATGATAAAAAATCATAGATATATTCCTGCGCTTGTCTCTTTCCTACCTTCCTTTGCAGTTTAGGTTCCTAGTTAGTTGGATAGACTATACAGAGACAGCAAAGTGGAAGGAACGTTCTTTGAGACTGGTTTGGATCCAGCTCTTTGACATTCTAAAGCAAGTCACTAGTTTATATGTATTAGAGGAGGTGACACTTTACTGAGGGCTTTCCTTGCCAAACCCCCCTGAGATCAAGTTAGTGCCAATATTATTACCGTTTTACAGATGAGGAAGCTTGGGCTCAGAGAATTTAGATGGGATTCTGGGAAAGTGTGACACCCACATCTTAGAAGTGGTATGACTAGGCTGGAGCTTGACTTCAAGTTCTGTTACTCCTTTTAGCTATAATGTTGCTTGTCAGTATTGTGAGGTTTAGATAAGAGAGTATATAAATTATCATATATAAATATAAACCATCATTCTTATTTTTCTTTTCTCTCATTCTTAAACAAGACATTGTTTCCCCCCAATTCCTTCAGTAATCCCTAAAAGTGACATTTAATTGTCTTTTGTAAATATCAGCTCTTTTCAAGTATGTAATTCTAAAACCAGCTTATTACCTTGATGATTCCTACCCTTTGCCCCATCCTCCAACCATTCTTAAGAAGTTTATAATCTAGATGAAGAATCTGAAGATACACAGTTGAGAAAGATGCGTCTAAGTTAGGGCAAGTTGACATAGAATAATACCTGCATTCATACTGAATGTATCAGTGATTATGTCTGGGTGGGCCCTCACTAGCAGTGCAGCTTAGAGCCCACACACATTCTGCCATTCCGTGCATTCCTGTCCTGCCTCTTATAAATCCATGATAGAAAGTCTACCCAGTCTACTTGAAACCTTCCTCTAGGCCTTGTAACATTCTGTGGGTACCAGCTCTGCCCCTTGACTGACCTGCTCCCATAACACAAGCTTCTGCCTCATCCAGTATCAGATTTACACCACTTTTTACACGGTCATCAGATTCCTACAATACCATTTGCAATTCAGTTCACTTTAGTCATCATTAATAATCCAATTCAGGCAGCTTATGTCTAGCATACATCTTTCGATTACCCTTTGGGTCACTTGCAGTTTTTATTCTATTCTTAAGATCCATGATGTGTCACATCTCAAGAATATTGGTGTTAAAAAAGATGAGAACAACTATTTATCCATTGAGAGAATGACATAGTTTCTGAAATGCAGTCTAGTCAACTCTTCCCCCTTTTTGATTGTGAATACTGTGTTTTAAGGAATTTATACACATCAAGGGTGTGTATAACTGGGGTCATGTAGAAAAAGCAAGGAACATCAGGTGAAGAATCTTAGCCTTGCACTGAGTTTTTTTTTTTTAAGTTAAAAAAAGGCCTCTGGCTCCCAGAATTAGATTTCCCAATGTAAGACTCATGGTAGCATACATAAGAATCCCACAGCATGAGAATGCAGGGATGGGCTGCAGTCTGCTTAGATGAAGGAACACCCATGTTAACCAAACTGTATATCCATCAAAATATTGAAAAAAGTACCATACACAAATTACAACTAAATTTCTTAAGTATTTCTGCCAGCCACACTTGTACCCATAGTGTTCTGAGTGATTAAAATTGTGTGTGGGTGTTTCATTATTGAATTTTTTATTTTAGAATTTGTCATTTAAAAAACTTATCAGATTATAGTAGAAACTATACAAATCTCCCCCCCCCTTTTTTTTTAAGCATTCAGCTTTAATGAAGAGGATTATGGGAAGATCATGGGGTAGGTCAGAAAATTTCAAACTCTCAAGATTTTCCTTCACAAAAGAGATAAAATAGTGCTTCTGGATGAACTTGGAGCTGTAACAACAAACAAGAGTAGGGGCAGAACAGGGGACTTCTTGGGACAATCAAGAAAGACCTGAAGAAAAATCCCAAGACTAGATTTCTTCCCTACGATGAGTAAACACCTCCAGGCTAGGGTCCACTTTAGCAACAAGCTGCAAGCCCTGGGGTTAGCTGGTTTGGGAGGCTGCCTCAGGAACTTTTAACCCTGGACGGTAAGGGGCATTGGGTGTCTGACCTAGGGAAGATCTAGGGAACCTCTGCTGACAAGGAACACTAGACCCAGCTATGCTGAGGGGAGCAGTGGGGGCTAGAAAGAACCAGCACACTCCTCGTGAGTGCAGAAGCTATGGGGCAGGGACACCACTGGCTGTGGGCACTTAGAGAGGCTAGAGGTCTTGGTTTGAGTTCAGGGTCAGAGTGGAGAACTGAAGAGGATCAAAGGCACCATCCCACACAACCCAGGACTAGAGGTGATTATAAAAACTAAATTATCACCCCAAAAAATGCATGGGGAAAGGAGAAAGAATCCAACTATAGAGACCTACTTTGGGGATAGAGATGACTGGGGTTTGTATTCAGAGGAGGATACTGAAGAAAAGAAACCCTTTTCTACCCCTAAGAATCATGTCAAATGGTCACCTGCCCAAAAAGAATTCATTGAAGAACTTAAAAAAGATTTTAAAAATCAAATGAGAGAGATTGAGGAAAAAGTAAAAATAATACAAGAAAAACAAGATTATGAAAAGAAAGTCAACCAATTAGAAAAGGCAGTCTAGAATCTTAAGGAAGAAAATGACTCCTTGAAAATCAGAATTGGGCAAGGGAAAGCCGACAAAGTTATGAGATGAAGAAATAAAAACATAAAGAATGAAAAAATAGAAGAGAATGCGAAACATAAGAAAAACAATGGATGTAGAGAACAGATCGAAAAAAAAAACCATAAGAATAATTGGACAGCCTGAAAGTTCTGATCAAAAAACAATCTTGATACAATAACACAATAAATAATTAAAGAAAATTGTCTTGAAGTATTAGAACAAGAATGGAAAGTAGAAATAGAAAAAATCCACCAATCACCTCCTGAAAAAGATCCTACAAGGAAAACTCACAGGAGTATTATAGTTAAATTCTGAAACCCCAAGGTCAAGGATAAAATACTACAAACAACAAGAAAAAAAGTCACTGGGTCAATGGGTTTCTGGCTGAAAATATCACATCCAGCAAAGCTGAACATAATTTTGAATGGAAAAAAAAAGGACATTTGTTCAACTGTCAGGCTTTCAGGACTCTGTTAAAAAAAAATAAACAAAAAAACCCAACCCTGACCTCAATAGAAGATTTGACACACAAGAGCCAAGAGAAATATAAGGTACATATCAATGGTGAATTACAAGGGACTAAATAAGGGTAGAATGTTTACTTTTTATGTATGAAAAATATAAAACTTATGTCTAAGATTGTTATTAATAATTAGGTAGCTTACAAGAAAGATTCTCAGGTAAGCCTAAGTATGATATGATTTTTAAAAGTAAAGCCATTCAAGAACAGCTAAAAGAGTAATTATCTTATACAAATGAGGTGCAAGAGGAAAAACCAATACAGAGGATTTAGATGGGGTAGGAGAGTTGTTAGTTCTGGAAACCTACTTTCATTGGGAATGGGTTTAAGGAGGGGAAATACATATACATCTAGAAGAGTATAAAAGTCTTCTAAATTTAAAAAAGCAACAAAACTATAAAGGTATGGGGGGGGGAGAGGATAAAGGAGGGGGAAGAGTGAAGGAATAGGTTAAAAAGGTGTATAGAAGGGTGTTTAGATTTAGGGCAACGGGAGGATAAGGGAGGGATTGCTGGAGTGGGCCTAGGTTAAGTAATAGAAGGATATGGTAGCAGGTAGACATAAAGTAGAGGAGTTAGGAGAGAGGAAAAAGATATGCACAAACATGAAAATAAGATTAGGAGTAGAGTCTCTTAGGGAAAGTATATGTTTATATATGTATGTATGCATGTATATGTATATATAACATATATGTACATATTAATACCTATATATAAATATATCCATGCTCAGTTGTAACCTTGGGGTGGTAGGTAGCGGGAGGGAGGGGGAAAAAAGAACAAAAGTATACAGCAGAGAACAAAAGAAAACCTACAAGGAAGCAAAGAAAAGATGGACAACTTTCAACTTAATACACAGTATTTAATGTATAGGCTTTCTTGAAATGCTAAGTTATTGCTATATATGTTGAATCCTCTCCTATGTTCTGCTGTGCACATGACATTTTTTTCTTATTTTATATTTAAGTTTAATATTTAAATTTATGTTTCTTTTTCTTTTCTTATGTATTTAAGTTTAGTCATTGCCTAAAATTTAAAAAAAAAAAACTTTAATGAAACTTCTTCTGTCTCAGCTCCCTTTTCCTTTCCCCTTTGAATCCTTAGCTTCTTTCAAAGCTTAGGTCAGGTGTCAGCAACTGTGGAAATCATGTCTTGATACTCCCATTTGTTGGCACTCTTTCTCTTCTCCAATATTGCCTAGCATTTACTTAACTTTGCTCATGTTGTTGTAAGCTCCTTGAGGCAGTAGCACATTTGGAAGATCTCTGAACCTTGAGTTAGAAGAGCTGGGTCCACGTCTCTTTTGAAACTTAGAGTAGCCATGTGAATTTAGACAACAAGTCAGTTCACTTTTCTGGAGCACAGTTTCCCTATCTAAAGTGAGGTGGTTGGACTCAATATTGTTTAAGATTTCTTCACTATACATTTGGTGAGTATAGGATGGGATTGGGGAAAAGCTAATATTCCAATTGGTTGGAACATAGAGTACATGGAGGAGAATATTGTGAAGTAAGAGTAGAGGTAGTTGGAAGCCAGAGTGTAGAGGGTCAGTAAGTATTTTGCTCACTGGTTGGTATTTTAGTCTATAGCCAATTTTTGAACAAGGGAGTGACCAAGATATTATTATTAGGAAGATAATTATGGCAGCTGGGGGAAAGATGTATTGGAGGAAACACAGAAGGCCAGTTAGTAAGCAGGCTATAACAAAGTTAAGGTGAGTGGTGATAAGGATCTGAACTATAGTGGTAGCTATTTGATACCATTAAGTGGTGAAAATTTGGACTTCAGATTTCTTATCCAGTCACTAAATGTATTTTATGTCTCCGCTTGTTCTAGGAGACCAAGCAGTGACCCTACACCTCTAGATATCAGCCATATCCAAAAATCCCTTTATCTCCCAAAATTACATATTGAGGTAGCCCCTGAAATAGCAGAAATGCATTGTATTTTTTCAGGAATTGGTGTCCTTTGAGGATGTGGCTGTGTATCTCACACAGGAGGAGTGGGGACTTCTGGACCCTGCACAGAGGCAACTTTATAGGGATGTGATGCTGGAAAATTATTGGATCCTTGTCTCCTTGGGTAAGAAATAATTTATCTTGCAACTCTTCACAAACTATTGTATACTCCCATTTTCATTTTTGATAATTGTGCTTTTCTTTCTTTCATTTTATTGTTTGCTTTATCAATATTGTTTATCAATTTTATTGGTCTTTTAAAAACTTTATTTTACTTACTAAGCAATTTGTTTTCTTGCTTTCTATTTTGTTATTTTCTCCTTTAATTTGTGTAATCTCCATTTTTTAACATCCCTCATCCCCCATCCTGCCTAGCAACAGTAAAGCCTGCCAACAAAGACAAAGCTGGTAAGGTTGCCAAGTAAACCTGCCCAAATCTGCCACATGGAACCCATAGTCCCTCCCTTTTGTTTAGTTCTCAGAATAGACTTGGGAACTTTCCAGTTGGGCAACAAACTGATCACTGGGCAGTGATTTCTGGGCAATGAACTAATCTCTTTGTTTGGCTTCTGTATTTTCCTGCTTGCATAGCAACTGACTTTTTGTGGTTTTTGTCTTTATAATCCCTGAGCACATACTCCTCGGGGCTGCTTGATTTGGGTTGTGTTTGCCCTTGCAGTCTCCAGCTTATTAAACTCCACTTAAAACCATGAAAGGTCTCACTTGCTGTTCAACAAATTCTGGCGAATTTTTGTTTGGTATTTGCTTTGGAGTATGTTTATTTGTCTAATTTTTTAAACTACTAACTTAACTCATCCATCTTTTCTTTTTCTCCTTTGTTCACATATATAAATTTGCTTCTGAGAACTATTTTAACTTCAGCCCTTAAAATTTTAGATGATAAAGTTATATTTTCATTGTTTTTCATTTTGACTATCTCTGTAATTTGCTCTTTGACCCAAGCTTTATTCAGTAATTCCCTCTAGTATTCATTTAATTATTCATATTTTGATACTATTGTCTTGTTTATTATTATTTGTACTCCGACCTGTTAATTTAGTGTTTATATTTTCTCCCTTTCAGAATTTATTTGTATTAAAACATGCTTGATTTTTATGAATGTTCCATATATATATATATGAATAAAAAGTACATTTCCTATTTTCTCTATTCACATTTAGATTTTTCAAGACCATTCAAGTCTATGGCATTTCTTATTTATCTCTTTATTTACTTCATTATATTCCACTAGTGGGATGTTGAAATTTTCTATGTTTCTTTTTCTAATTCTTTTTGTAGTTAATTTTTCCTTTTAATATGTAGTTGCTATGGTGTTGGCATATATTTAATATTGATAATTTTTCATTATCATTAGTACCTTTCCACTTCGTATATTTCTCTGAATGCTTTCTGATTTGAGGCTCAGAGGTAAAGTGACTTGCCCACAGTCAGACATAACTAGTAAGTGTCAAAGACAGGGGTTGACCTAAAGTTGTCCTTCTGTCTTGTCAGTCCACCACTCTGTTTGTAATGCCATGCTTCCTTTTATTGTTGCTGTTCTGTGGAACAATATAATATGTTTCTCAAGGTATACTTTAAAGTTTTCCTTTTTTAAAAACTTGAGTCTATTCTTCATTGATTTCCTCCTATTTCTCCATTGCTTCTCTAAAAGTTGTTGCAAAGCTGGACTCCTCCTCAAGGAATTGTTCAGAGTCATCTTATTTTTTTTTAAATGACCATTTTTTGTTTTCTTAGAAAGGGTTTTTAACTTTGCTACAAAACTGGTTCTTGGATTGAAGCCCTTATTTCTAAATTCTATTTTGAAACAAACATTTTTATTAGTAGTATATGTTATATTCCAACTGCTTCTATAATTTCTTATTTTATAATAATTTGAGATTCAAATGGGTGCTTTTTTGATAAGTAATATCTTTCCTCCCAGCAGCTTTAAAGGTTTCTTCTTAGTCATAATTTTGAAGTTTAATATTATGGGACCGGGTGAGTTGATTTTTCAAGTATGTCCTTGGATATGACTCTGCAAATTCTTTCTGTCTTCAGTACATCATTTATTTTAAAATATTCTGGGAAACTTTAATTGTTCAGTTTTCTGAAATATACTGATCAAATTCTTTTCTTTAATATTTTTTTGGAACCTTAATAATTTTGAGGTTGTCACTTTTTCTTTCTTATGAATCTTTCACTTTTTTCTAAATTACTCTTCTATATATTTTCACTTGAAACATTTTCTGAACTTATTTGTCTATTTCTACTGCACCTTGCCCAAAGGGCAGTGGAAAGGCTTACTGTGGATTTAAACAGGCAGTAACACATAACAAATAGGGGATTACAAAGGAAAAGAAATGTAAAGAAAGTCTGAATTAATCACCAAACATTTATTTAGCACTTATTAAGTGCTACACACTTTACTAAGTACACAGGTTACAAAGACAAAAGTGAAAACAGTCTCTGCCCTCAAATTTATATTCTGACAGATGAAACAATGTGTTCAGGATATACAGTATAAGCAGGGATACATATACACACACACACACACATACACATACATACATACATACACACACACACACACACACACACACACACACACACACACACACACACACACACATATATATATATATATATATATAAATGTCCTAGAGACATCTGGGTATGACTGGAAAAAAGCAATGCCAAGAAAATAAAAGAAAGGCTCCTCTTGCCCCCACAGTCACCTAGTGAGTGGTTTGTGGGAGGACAAGTTGGGGACCCATAAAGGATGGGCAGGAATGGAGGGGTTGTGAACTGCAATGTTGGAGGGAATATCCACATTGGTGAGGTTACGGATCTCTGGATTATTGTGCATTCTGCCTTTCTGACCTCTGACTCATTCTATTAATGTTTTATATTTCTGTGCTTATTTCCAAACAGCTTAGTTTCATCTTATCTTGCCCTATAATTCCTTAAGTGTACTTATTTTCTTAATTTTCATGGGTTTTATTTTATGTTATTTTTTCATTTAATTCCTTAAATGCATCTTTTCCCATTTCTTTTGGTCCTTCCTATCCTATTATCTATGCCCTTTTTGATATCTCTTCTCATGCAAACTAAGCCCTGTGACTTAGTGCTGAGAAAGTTCTGTTTTTCTAACACAAATAATCACATTTCATTTTTGTCACCATGATCAGGATTTCCTGTCTCTAAGCCTAAGGTCATCTGCCAACTGGAGCAAGGGAAGGAAGCTTGGGTCTTGGATATACAAGTGCCTAAGGAAAGGGTGCTCTCTAGAAATACCTATAAAGGTGAGTCTATGAGAAGCAGTTTCATTGAAGTTAAAAGGTCATAATATTACTTAGCACATAAGTAACATTTAGCCATATAAAGGACATGATTTTATAGCACTTAAAAGGTTATGAAGTTCTTTTACTACAACACCATGAGATGTAGGTAGTACAAATACTATTACCCCATTTTACAGTTGAGGAAACTGAGGCTCGGGGAAGCGATTTCCCCCAGGTCATGTAGTTTAGTAAATGGCGGTACTGGAACTCTAATGCAGATTCTCACG
Source organism: Pseudochirops corinnae (assembly GCA_028646515.1). Taxonomy (NCBI): domain Eukaryota; kingdom Metazoa; phylum Chordata; class Mammalia; order Diprotodontia; family Pseudocheiridae; genus Pseudochirops; species Pseudochirops corinnae. The sequence continues at coordinate 288,049,867 of CM053587.1, read as the reverse complement.
CCAAACCCATTGCTGCTTCCACAACATCCCATGCCACCTGTTTTTTGTGGGCTGCTTCAGTATGACCTCAGATCTGTGATTTCACCCACATGGGTATTCTCTCCATTGCTGTAAATCATAACCATCCATTCGTTATGTTCTCCCAGAGGTTTTCCATAGAGATCTCAGTGTGCTGAGAGGCCGTCCTCTAGGTCTGTTCACATTTAATGGATATTGATGCCTTACTCATACTATCCCTGTTTTTTCTTTAGCTCTCAACACATGAACAACCCACATCATTTTCTAATCATTCCTTTTCATATTTTATCTTTTACACCACTTCTTATACATAGGCTGTCACTGGACAACATAGTGGCTTCCAACCCACCATGGCTCTTTCCATTACCCTTTGTGTCACCTGTGTTATGGGAATCTGAAGATCTTCCCTGCCCCTAGGCCCTTTGCTAATGTGGCTACGTGACTCTGAGGACCCTTGGATATTTGAAAGTATACTCTGTTCCTTAATAGGCTGAATGTGGTCACATGGAGCCTGTGGCGCCAGG
>CM053587.1:288031344-288048825 GCA_028646515.1 Pseudochirops corinnae | reverse complement strand
AAGGATAAGTCTTCTCTGCTCTAATTCATATGGGGTCAAACATTGTTGGGCTGGGTTTGTTAAGGTTTGAATTATCATATAAATGGACTGGGACTCATCTAATCCTATTGATCTCCTTAGAGAAGCTTAATTGATTGATTCAAAGTTCTTAAGACTATGTAATAGAATACCATCTCACCCAAAGAAATGACAATAGGAAGAGATTCAGAAAAACTTGGGAGGATTTATACAAACTGATGGAGGATAAAGTGAGAAGTATTGGTAGAATAATTTATGCACTGATCACAACATTGTAAATAAAAACTGAAAAAAACTTTAAAAACTCCAATCAATGCAATAACTAAATATGATGGTAAAAGACTGAAGGTGAATCATGCTTTTCACATCCAGGCAGAGAGATGATGGACTAAAGGTATAGCATAAGATGTTTATTTTCAGACAAAGACAGAGGATGGATTTATTTTGTTCAACTGTACTTATCTGTAATACCTGACCTGAGTTCAAATCTAGCCTCAGATACTTGACACACTTACTAGCTCTGTGATCTTGGGCAAGTCACTTAACCCCAATTGCCTTGCCTTATCCCCTCCAAAAAAAAATACATAAAAATTAGAATTGGACAGGTAGAAGCTAATGACTCCATGAGACATCAAGAAACTATAAAACAAAGTCAAAAGAATGGGGGGGAAATAGAAGAAAATGTGAAATATCTCCATGTAAAAACAACTCACCTGGAAAGTAGATTGAGAAGAGATAAATTTAGAATTATTGCACTACCTAATAGTACTACCTAAAAATCATGATCAAAGAAAGAACCTAGACATTATATTTCAATAAATTATCAAGGAAAATTGTCCTGATATCCTAGAACCAGAAAGGAAAATAGAAATTGGAAAAAAAAAATCCACCAAACACTCTCTGAAAGTGATCCCAAAATGAAAATTCCCAGGAATATTATAGCTAAATTCCAGAGTTCCCAACTCAAATAGAAAATATCCTAAGGATCCAGAAAGAAATCATTTAAATGCCATGGAGCAACAGTCAGGATCACACAAGATTTAGCAGCTTCCAAATTAAAAGATCAGAGGACTTAGAATATGATATTCTAGAAGGCAAAAGATCTGGAATTACAAACAAGAACAGTCTACCCAGCAAAACTGAGTTTAATCCTTCAAGGGAAAAAAAATGACTTTTTAATGAAATATAGGACTTTCAAGCATTCCTGATGAAAAGAGCAGAGCTGAATAGAAAATATGACTTTCATATACAAGACTCAAGAGAAGCATAAAAAGATAAACAGGAAAGAGAGATCATAAGGGACTCAATAAGGTTTAACTGTTTACCTTTCCATGTAGAAAGATGATACATGTAACTTCTAAAAACTTTATCATAATTAGAAGAATTCTACATAAAAAGAGGGTGCAAGAGTGAATTGATTATGTTGGGATATTGTAAGAAAATGAATAGGCAAGAAGGATCCCCTAGGAGAAGAGGAAAGGGAAAGGAAAAGTGGAGGAAATTATCTCACATAAAAGAGACATGCTAGAAAGAGCTTTTACAATGGAAGGGGGAAATGAGAGGGAGAGGACAGGCAACACTTAAACCTCACTTACATCTAAATTGGTTCAAAGAGGGATATCTATATATACATACTAAGCTGGTAATAGAAATCTATCTTCCCCAATAGAGAAATAGGAAAGGAAGGGAATGGAGAGGGGTGACAAAATGGAGGGCAGATAAAAGAAGGCAGTGGTTAGAAATAAAACAGACTTTGAATGAGGTATGGAAAAAAGAGAAGGATAAACAGAAGAAAATAGGATGAAGGGAAATGCATAGTTAGTAATCATAACTGTGAATATGAATGGAATGAACTCACCTATAAAACAGAAGCAGATAGCAGAATGGATTAGAAATCAGAATCCAAAATATGTTATTCACAAGAAATACACCTGAAAGAAGTACATACTGAGTTAAAATAAGGAACAATGGAATTAGAATGGACTTTTAAACATTCTCCACTTTACTTCTGTATCCACGCCTGGTTTCAACTCTAAGGACAAGATGCCCCTCCCAGGATAAGTTCATCACTTCTAAACTCACCATCATGGTTGCAAACCCAATGCTTGCTTGACCCCACTTCCCTCAGCCCCTCTCCCCTTTGTTTGGAGGGCTGGAGGCCAAAGTACTAAACTCCTCCCAGTGCCTTCCATTATAGATGGCAGAACTTGTACTCTCAGATCACCCCACCTTGCATCTGCTACCCTGCTTGGATTCAGTTCCACAGAACAAGATGCCCCCATACCAGGTACCCTCTAGTGTCCCATTTCATACTTCTCCCTTCTTCCCCCACCCTCCACTTACCTGACTCCTTTTGTGCATTGGCCTCCCCTTTAGAATATAAGCTCACTGAAGGCAGGGAGGGTCTTTCTTTTTTTTTTAATAGTATCCCCAGAACTTAGTTAAGTGCCTGGTATATCATTGACACTTAATAAATGTTTATTAGATGGAGTGGAAACATGGGATATAGAATGTTAGAATGAAAAAAATATTAGAACAAAAAAAATTGAAGATTCATGTCCTTCCTCTGTCACTCCCTTGATGACCTTGGAAAGAAAGAAATAAACACTTATTAAATACCTACTATGTGCTAAGTGCTTTACATATATATTGTCTCAACTGACTCTCACAACAACCCTGGGAGACAGGTACTATTATTTATCTCCATTTTAAAGTTAAGGAAATTGAAGTAAAGTAACTTGCCCAGGGTCATACAACTAATATGTGTCTTAGGTTAGATTTGAATTCAGGTCTTCCTTGGTTCCAGGTCAAATGCCTCTAACCACTGAAACATCTAGATGCCTCCCAAGCAAATGATTCAACCTTTATGACTTAAAAAGTAAATGATCTAATCTTATCCTTTCAATCTTAAAATCTGTAATTCTATAATGCTAAGGTCAGAAGTGGGAAATATTTTTTTAAAAAGGTCCCAAAGTGGGCAATACTATTTCCTGTGGGGCACTGGAATGGTCCAAGGGGGGGCAGTAGTCGCCTTAGGTGCAATTGGGGGTGGTGGTGTTGAATAGCCTAAGAAAAGAAGAAAAGAAAATTTTGAAAAATCATTCATGCATTTCTCATCTATTGTGTAACAGTTAAAGTTGTAGTGACAACATTGTTTTTCAAATAAACATACAAAATGCAAGTTATTATTGATCAGTGGTCAAGTCTGCCAACAGGGCTTGACAAGCAAGTATTGGCAGGCAAGCATGTCATGCATTGTCCAGCATGCATAGGCAGGAATATGTGTATATAATGAATTGTTTACAATACCATACTATATGGTTACATGATGCAATTTTGCATCATCAAAATTTCAATCCAGGAAAAAAAACAAATTTACAATAACTTACTAAATTTAAGATGTTTTTTAAATATCTTATATTTTTGTGAAATAACCCAAATTTCCAAAAAAAAAAAAAAAACCATTAAAGTATTAAAGAAAGTAGATTTCCAGGGAGTGTTGAGTAATTTTTTTTAAAGGGGATGGAAGACCAAAAAAGTCTGGGAACCTCTGCTTTAGAATCTAGAATACCTTTTCTGGAAGGAATGGTATAGAAAGTCACAGAGAGAAAAGACCATAAATATCATTTTGTCTGGGTCTCTCATTCTACAATTGGAGAAGCTGAGGCCCAGAGATAGGAAGTAGCTTGTACAAGGTGATATAGGAAGTTGGTGGCAGAATTTTATTTGGCTCACTGAATCATCATTTAGAGAGAGATTCTGTGGGGCTGGATAGTTTTGGGGTCTCAACATGATTCTATTTGAATTCACTTCCTGGGGATATATAATGTTCATAAGGAACAACATATGTTCATTATTATATAGTTTTGGATAGGGAGAAGGTCTAGGGCATAATGTATGCAGGTTTGGACTAGGGATTCTACAGGGCATCTATGTCTATACTTTGTAATTGAAAAAAATTAATGTACTTTGTCAAAGACTTTTTCTGTATCAATTGATATATTTTTGTTTGTAATATGATTTTGACTGTTGTTTTTCTTTTTGAATCATACTGCCATTACTGGTTTAAATTCAAGTTGATTGTACACTTTTTGAAAAAAATTCATTTTATTGATTTATTTTTTCTTGAAATCTTTTGCCAAGATTTTGTTTTACTGAGTTTTTTTCTCTCTTGAAATCTTTAGTGTAGCAATCTTTTGGGGGGTTATATTTCCCCAGTTTCTTATTTTTGAACTCCTCTTCCTTCAATTATGAATACATCCTTCTAAGGAGCAACTAGGTGGTGCAGTGGAAAGAGTGTTGGGCCTGGAGTCAGGAAGAAGATCTTTCCTCATCTTCCTATGTTCAAATCTAGCCTCAGACATTCACTAGCTGTGTGACCCTGAGGAAGTCACTTGACCTTGTTTGCCTCTGTTCCTCATCTGTAAAATGAGCTAGAGAAGGAAATGACAAACTACTCTAGTATCTTTGCCCCAAATGTGTTTTATTCTTCACCAAACTTGTGATTTCATCTATGTAGGGAATTTGTGGTTGTCCAACTGTGGCCCCCTCTTCATGACCCCAAGTCAAGAACTGAGCTGCTATCATTGATATTGGAAAGACTGGTGGGCGTAGTTGAAGATTCTTCAGCAGTGGCAAGATCTTGCCAGCACTAGTGCCTTGAATGTTAGGGCTCTCCTTGCTGGTCTTCTGGGAAGCTGCCTGGTTTGACTGTACTTTGCACCCTGGTGCTGACTACCCGTGGACAACTCCACTCTGTCCACTTAGAAGTCCACTATGTAACTCCCCAATCCACCATGAAATCCTCTCCCCAGCCCACAGGAAGTCCATTCCCTCAGCTTACTATGAAGGTCATGACAGAGCCCACTCCCCAACCAGAACAAAGTCCATGAAACTGCCATGACCCGCACTATACCACCAGAAAGTTGTGAAGGTCACACTCACTGCAGTTCTTGTCTTGATAGTAAAAATGCCACGTGTTCTTGAACCACATGTGAAGATAGGGACTACTATTCAGAAAAATACAAAAAATGACATTTGGGCTGCTGTTTCAAAAAAAATGCAAGTTATTGTTTAGTAGAACCCACTACCAGTCTATCTCCAATTAATTCTGCAACTAAACTTTCACCTGTTTTCTCAACCATCACAGAGAGCCACCAACCCAGTTATCACATGAGGTACACCAAATCTCTCTCTTTCTACAAAACATCTTTTAATGCAGCTAGTTTCACTGGAGGAGCTTCTCTTGTACTGGGTATGTGAGTTGTAATGTTCTTTCTCTGCAAATTCTGCAAGTCCAAAAAATGAAAGTACTATACTCTGTAAGACACAGTATTATAACATGGACTAGTAGATTATTTGTGTAGCTAACCGAAACCAAAGTATTCTTTTTTTGAGATATCTCACATGGAAGACAATGTTTCAGAATCTCCAAATTTCCAAAGGATGCATATAGGATATTTTGGATAAACAAAGATAATGAAGAGAAAAACAGTTCCATCCCTCTTACTTAACAGGAATTCTTACAATATTAATCCTCGTGGCTACATAGCTGCTGCTGTGGGATTTTATTCCTTTAACCATGACATGCCAAATGTAGGGAAGTTTTTTGTTTGTTTTTGCAATCAGTGGACTCACTGTCCTGTACAAACAATTTTGTAACTGTGCTAGCAATTTAAATGTAGTCATTTTAAGGTCAGAAAGCTTCCTTATGCCCATTCTCTCTAAGGATATAAGTTTATAGACTGATATATAAATTGTGAGAACAATGTTCTAAATGATCAGTTGGTGGACTTTTGATGATTAGTTCAAAAACCCAGTTAATTTGCGGGAATATTCTTATTGTACATCCTTAAAGTGGAATTAAGTGTTTGACAAACCTGCATTTATTTTCTTCTGTATATCAATAATTTTTTAAAATTTTATATTTATTATATATTTTTTGTTACATTTTGAGTTTCAAATTGTCTCCCTCCCTGTCTCCCAGTCCCTCGTTACAGAAGGTCGACATTTGATATGGATGTGTACGTGGAACTATGCAATTCATACTGCCACATATCAGTTCTTTCTCTGGAGGTAGATAACATTTCTTTCATAAGTCCTTCTTAGTTGATCTGATTATTCATTTTACTCAGAATAGCTTAGTTATTCACAGTTATTATTCAAACAATATTGCTGTTACTATATACAATATTCTCTTGGTTCTGTTTGTTCTACTCTGCATTATTTCATGCAAGTCTTTGCATTTTTTTTTCTAAATATCAACATGCTCATCATTTCTTATGGCACAGTAGTATTCCAGGACAAGCATATACCACCATTTATTCAGCCATTCTCCAACTGATGGGCATCCCCTCCATTTCTGGTTCTTTGCCCCCACAAAGAGAGCTGCTATAAATATTTTAGAAGATATCAGTTCCTGATCACCTTGGGAAACAGATCTTATGGTGGTATTGCTGGGTCAAAGGCTTTACTTAGTTTTATAACACTTTGGGCATAATTCCAGATTACTCTCAAACATTTTTTTTCTAAATTAGAAATAAGATGCCAATCAAGAAGGTACATTCTAGATTCAATACAAAGGACACGAATCATAAATATGTAGCAAGCTATTGTCCATTCTTTAAAAGCACCTTATCATTGGGAAAACAAAAAACAACTGGACCTTAAAGACAAGACTGATAAGGTAAACTGTAACTTGGAATCTTTGTGTGATTTGCCATTTCTTATTAAGCAAGGTAATGTGGGCTTAACTCTTTCTGAACAGTAGTCATATGCACTCAAATTGGGTAGAAACTAAGTGACAAACTATTATGTCATTTTGTAAGAAATGATTATTAATAACCAATCTCTTGGGGAGATTCAAAGGCTTTCCGCTCTTCTAAATTCTTCATTTTAAAAAGTTCCCTTTTCTTGAAAGACAGTACTGATAATAAGATTGCATTGGCTCTCCAGATCTTGGTTAGACTCAGCACAGCCTGGCAAAGAATTTAATATAGGATGTGGAAGCCCTGTGTTCTACTCAAGTTTAGGTGGAGAGATCCTTTTGAATTGATAGCCAAAAGCTATGGGTAGTCTAGTATACAGATACTTTCCCTTTGAGATGCAAGTGAATTGGATTTAAGTGAGGGAGGACTGTGCAAAATCACCAGCCTCACTTTCTCTTCTGAGCATCTGGGTCCAGAGGCAAGATATAGATCAGGATGACTGGAGATGCCTCAGGATGCAGTGGGAGACCTTGATCTTTTTAAGCTAAGGTTTTTAACAGGTTTGACTGAGGCAACTACCCATTTAGTGATTAAGGCTAAGTGAGAAATGAGGCAGAGAATGACTTCTTTATTGGAATAAAAAAAAAAAAGTCTGTGAGGGGAGGACCCTCAGGATTTCTGGTCAAAACAGAAACAATTGCTACTTACCTTGTTTCACTCTGAGCCAATCAGGGCCCAAACGATGACCAAATGGGTCTTGGCCTGGAACCTACTATTGGACAATCAATGAGAACCAGAGTGATTTGGGTTTAAGGCATGGTCCTTAAGAAAGAAATCTAGCATATAAGCCTCAAGATATTTTTGGGCAGAGCACCAGCAAGTAAGGATATGATGCCCTGTGTGGACAGAGAGGAGAGAAAGAAAGAATGAGAGAGAGAAAGGAAGGAAAGGAGGGAGGAAGGAAGGAAGGAAGGAAGGAAGGAAGGAAGGAAGGAAGGAAGGAAGGAAGGAAAAAAGGAAGGAAGGAATGGAGGGAGAGACGGAGGAAGGAAGGAAGGAAGGAAGGAAGGAAGGAAGGAAGGAAGGAAGGAAGGAAGGAATGGAGGGAGGGAGGGAGGAAGGAAGGAAGGAAAGAAAGTGAGCTGAGTTGCCCACTTACAGAGGTGGTTGTTGTTTGTCCTTTGCTCTAGAAGAGGACCCTGACATCAGGGAGGTAATGCCATGACATGCAACTAAATTGGATTTAAATGAGGAAGGGCTGAGTTGGGTCCAATGGCAAGATACAGATCAGGACAGCACCTCCCAGACATCATGGTCCTTTTCAAGAACAAGGGACAAACAACAAGCCTTAATCACTGATTGGGCATTACCTCTGTCAAACTGAGACCTCTTAAAGACCTTAGTTTAAAAAGGCCAAGGTCTTCCATTGCAAACAAGGCCATATCCAATTGTTCTGATTTATATCTGTCCATTGGACCAAGATGGATCCGGGAGGAGATAGTGAGGCTGGTGACTTTGCAAAGCTCTCCCTCACTTAAATCCAGTTCACTTGCTTGTTATAGCATCATATCCCTGATTTCATGGTCCTCTTTGAGAAGGAAGGACAAATAACAACAACTTTCTCTATCCTAGAGATACTCATTTTAACACAACCCACCTCTAATCACATTAACCAATTAGACTTAATTGCTATTTGATGGACCACCTATTGTATTAAAGGTATATAAACTGTAAGTCCACCACCATGATTGCCTTTGGTCTAAGAAAGACAGCCAGATGACTATTCTTTTATTAAAAACCTGCTAGCCTTGTTAATAAAATTATTAAATTACCCAGAAATTATGTCTCTTGAACCTTTTTAAACATCACAATTTGAAAGTCTCATCTTCTTAATTCTGAAGGTAACGAATGCTATAAAAATGATAAAGCATTCAGAGGCTAAATTCTCTGATATTTTCATATGTATTTGCTAAAAAAACTTATAAGATACAGGATAATTTCAGGGAAAATATATAGTATGTTTTGCTTTACATTTATTTTCTAAAAGTTCTTTTCATGCAGTTGTACCTTTTAAGTCTTCCAGTTAAAGCTTCATGTATATTTTAATTTGCTTTATAAGTCAAGGAGGAAATAAGTACTAAAGTTTGAGACTCATTCACAAATTCATTCCTTATTAAAAGAGACATACTATTCTTACAGAAGAAAGGAAGAGGTGTGGATTAGCTCATAATACAATTCAGGTTGAATGGTCACTCTAATTGCTATGGTTCAAAGTCAGATCACTCAGATGTCTTCCCCCATCTTTCTCTTTCCTCATCTCTCTTATGAAGAAATGATCCTTCTCTTGCAAAGGCAAATGCCTCTACATTCATCCTTCATCCCATCTCTTCATATCTCCCATAGCAAATTGCCACAACCACCATCCTTCTATCTCTTATTTCTCTTTGCCTACTAGCTCCTTCCCTGCTACCTACAAACATAGCCATAAAAAAAAATTCACTTCAATGTGCTATCCATGCTATCATCCTTTATCTCTGCTTCCCTTTTCAACTAAACTAGAGAAAGTCATCTACAACAAACGCCTCTGTTTCCTCTCCTATTACTCTCTTCTAAATTTTCTGTGATCTGACTTCCAACGACATCACTCAACTAAAATTGCCCTCTCTGAAGGTACCAGTGGTCACTTAATTGTCAACAAATGGCCTTTTCTCCTTCCTCATCCTGCTTTGCAGCATTCCTTGCAACATGTTTTCCTCTCAGCTCCTCTCTTCTCTCAAGGTTTTTATGACAATGATGTCTCCTGTCTCTCCTTCTACCTGACTAATCCCTCCTCAGTATCCTTTGCTAGTTTTCCATCCATGTCATGCCCATGAATCATGGTTGACCCTTGAGACTCTGTCTTGAGATTACTTCTCTGTTTGCTCTATAGTATCTCACTTCATGACCTCATCAGATCCTTTGGGTTCAGTTACCATGGCTATGCAATTGACTGATTGTTAGATAGATAGATAGATAGATAGATAGATAGATAAATGGATAGATGGATAGATAGATGGGTAGATGGATAGATAGATGGGTAGATAGATGGATAGGTAGATGAATAGATAGATGGATGGTTGGATGGATGGATGGATATGTGTGGTGTATATACATGTGTATATGTATGCATGTATATATATATACATATACACATTTGTGCATGTATGTATATGTGTATATCTATAGGTATAGATATAAGTATAGGTAAAGATATAAAAATAGACATAGATACAGATATAGATATCTAATACTAACTCCCTCCTGAATTGCAGTTACACATCACCAACTGACTTTTGGATATCTCAAAATGTGTTCTTACAGGCATCTCAAACTCAACCTATCCAAAAAATTCATTATCTTTTCCCCAAAACTCTTCCCCTCTTTTGAACTGCCCTCTTTCTTTCGAGGGCACTGCCAACCTCTCAATCACCTAGGTTTACACCTTTGGTGTTGTCCTTGAGCCCTCACTTGCACTCACTCCATATATCCAATTTGTGGCTAAAAATTGTTTCTACCTTGACTATATCTCATCTCTCTTTATCTCATCTACATTTGTCCCTTTCCCTGTACTCATGCAGATAGCACCCTGGACTATTGCAATATTCTTCTGGTGGCTCTCCCTGTCCCAACTCTCCCCCAATGTCAGTCCTTCCTCCATTTGGCTGCCAAAATGATTTTCCTAAAGCTCAATGTCATCCCCTTAATCAATAAACTACAGTGGCTCCCTAATATCTCCAGGATCATATAAAATCTACTGTTTGGCATTTAAATTTCTTCATAACCAGACCCATTCTTATCTTTCCAGTCTTCTTACCTTTTCCTCCTCCATGCATAATCTAGCTACATTGGTCTACTTCCTGTCTCTTCAACACAACACTCCATCTCCCATCTCCATAACTTTGCACCAGTTTTTTCCATGCCTAAAATGCATTTCCTCCTCACTTCTATATCTTGCTTACCAGCTTCCTTTAAGACTCAGCTTAACCACCCTTTGCATAAGCCTTTCTTGGTGCACCTCCCCCACTCAGTTGCTTTTACCTTCTGAAATTACCTTCCATCTACTCTGAATCTATCTTTTATGTACATAGTTATTTACATTTTCCTCACTATGATGTAAGCTGTATAAGAGAGGAGCCTATAGTTTGGGAGTTTTTGTTTTGCTTTTGCTTTTCTGTGTATCTCTAGCAGTTAGCACAGTGCCTAGAATACTATAGATACTATATGCTAGAATACTATAAATGCTATAAATTGATTGATTGACCAGTAAGTAAGTAAGGTGACTTCAGTGACACTGACCAAGATCACCTTAGAAGGAGAAAAGGTGAAATGAAAATTTAAATCCCAGAGGCCAGGGGCCATATGTGTTTTAAACTTTGTGTTTTTTCCCAATAGTGAACAGGATTCTGCACACAATATGTGTTTATCAGATGTCTGTTGAAGGTGAAATTGATTTCTTATTCTTATTCCATCATCACCTGCCTCTTGTCCAATGCCTCTTGTCCCTCATTCTATACTAAGTATACTTCCAAACCCCCTTTGGATTTTTTTAACCTCCTCAGCACCACTCCACCCCCCTACCCCCAGGCTATATCCAAAAGAAGAGAAATACTCTACTCTATCTTCGAGGGGAGCTACAGCTTTTCTAACTAAAAAGTGAAAGGACATTATGATATGCAAAGGACTGCTATTTTCTATCGTACCACTAAATGGAACTCCATTTGCATTCTGTCTTACCACAACGGAGAGGTCTACTCTGTCTTTCCACCAATGTAATCTATCTATATAGACTACAATGGGGTCTATAACAGTTTGTCCATCCACAAAGGGGAAGTGTGGTGTTCCAGTGGAAAAATACATTATGCTATATTCAGGAGACTTAGATCTAAATCCCAACTTAGACAAGCACTAGCTATGTGACCTTGTGGAAATCATCCAACTTGTCTAAATCTCCCTTCCTTCTCCCTGCTAGGCTTACTGTGAAAAAAGCCTTTGTAAACCTCAAAGGCTCTAGAAATATATTTTTGTATTTGTAGGACCTTCTCCAGGGCTACTTCTCCAACTCCCACTTACATTGACCTGGCAAGTCCCCAGAAGGCAATCTGCAGTAACTAATCTCTTCAAGATTCTAAGAGTAATCCTGAGGATCCCTAAAGGTTCTAGTACTGTTGTCTTTCAGCCACCAACAGTATACTTCCCATTGTGAGAAATACCTAACCCACCAGATGACAAAGTCAGGATCCAAAAATATTTACAGGATGAAACATTGAGCTGAAATTAATTGTATGAAATTTAATAGAGATAAATGTAAAAGCTTACACTTGAACTCAAGAAATCACATTGGCAAAAAAAAAAAAAAAGATGGAGGAGGTATGTTTTGACAGTAGTTCATCTGAGAAAGAATGGGGAGTTTTTAGTGAATTGCAAACTCAATATGAATATGATATGTCAGTTGAGAAAACTAATGCAGTCTTCGACTATATTGAGAAAGGCATAATATCTATCTATGCTTATGTGATAATCGCATTGTATTCTCTAGATCTGCCACATCTGAAGTATATTGTTCAGTTTTGATTGTCACAGTTTAGAAAGGACACTGACAAGCTGGATAGCATCCAGAGAAGGACACCAAGTAAAAAGCTTCAGAGTGATATATGATAATCTCTAAAATGTCTCTGGTTTTTTTGGGGGGGGTATAAGGGAGGGAAGTGGTGGTGGCTCTCTATGATTTATAAGGTTCATTTGAGGCAAATTTCCTCTGTTCTATACCTATTCTACTTTCTATCTTTTCTGAAAATTTCTCTGCCATGTTTGCTTTCTCTATGTGGTTCAATGACCAAGGTCGAGTGTTTCCTGACCTGTGATATTAAAGATGAGAAGGCAATCAGATGTATCTCAATAAGAATCTACTTCCTTCCCATAAAATCTATGATCATAATATATTGCCTCGGTAACTGACCCTGAAATGGAGATCAAAGGACCCCAGTCATTTGACCCATAAAGAAGAATGATAAAGATCTTGGCAAAACTAGATTTCAAAGTCCAAGGGCAGTTTCTCCAAAGGACCATCACTGGCCATCCCCGCTCTTTCTGCCATGACCTGAAGACAATCACATTCAAATTCCAGCACTTCCTTGGTTGTATTTTTTAATATTTTTATTTCATTAGATAATTCCAAATTACATGTAAAAAGAATTTTCCAACAATCATGGTATTCAATTTTGAGTTCCAAATTCTCTCCCTCCTTCCTATCCCTCTCTCATCCTTGAGAAGGCAAGCAATTTGATTTTTATTGTACTTGTGAGGTCATATAAAACCTATTTCCATATTATCCATGTTGCAAAAGAAAACACAAATCAAATAAAACAATAAAAATAAAGATAGTGAAAAGAAGCATGCTTCAGTCTGCATCCAGAATTCATCAGTTCTCTCTCTGAAGGTGGATAGCATTTTTCATCATGAGTCCTTTGGAAATGGCTTGGATCATCATCTTAATCAGAGTAGCTAAGTGTCATTTGTTATATCACAATAGTAGTCCAACACAATTATATACCACGACTTGTTCATCCACTCCACAATGGATAGGCATCCTCTCAGTTTCCAATTCTTTGCCACCACAAAAAGAGGTCCTATAAATAATTTTTTGTACAAAGAGGTCCTTTTCCCTTTTCTTTGATCTCTTATATAGAACTCATAGTAGTATCGTTGAATCAAGGAGTATGCACTTTGGGCATAGTTCTAAATTGTTCTCCAAAATGGTTGGACTAGTTCACTACTCCACCAACAATGCATTAGTGTTCTAATTTTTCCACATCCCCTCCAACATTTGTCATTTTCCTTTTCTATCACGTTAGCCAATATGACAAATGTGAGGTGGTATCTCAGAGTTGTCTTAATTTGCATTTCTCTAATCAGTAGTGATTTAGACCATTTTTTCAGGTGGCTATTGATAGCTTTAATTTCTTCTTCTGAAAACTACCTGTTCATATCCTTTGACCACTTATCCATTAGGAAATAACTCTTATTTTTATAAATTTGTCTCAGTTCCCTACGTAATTGAGAGATGAAGGCTTTATCAGAGAAAATTATTGAAAAAAAACTTTTTTCCAGTTTCTTCTAATTTCTCATTTTGACTGCATTCATATTCTTGTGCAAAGCTTTGTAATTTCATGCAATCAAATTCATCTATTTTTCTTCCTGTAATAACTTCTTTCTCTTGTTTGGTAAGAAGCTTTTCACTTATCTATTGATCTGACAGGTACATTTTTCTATCCTCCTTTAATTTATTTACAATATCAACCTTTATGTCTAAATCTTTTGTCCATTTTGACCTTATCTTGGTGTATGGCGTGAAATGCTGGTCTATGCCTAGTTTCTAACCTGATGGTTTACAGTTTTCACAGCAATTTTTTCAGATGGTAAGTTCTTATCCTAAAAGCCTGACTTTTGAGGTTTATCAAACAATATGATCTTTTTATGGTCTATGGTCTTTTACTACTGTGTATTATATACCTAATCTATTCCACTGATCCACCACTCTATTTTTTAACCAGTACCAGATTGTTTTGATGATTACTGCTTTGTAATATCATTTGAAATCTGGAACTACAAGGCCACCTTCATATTTTTTCATTGATTCCCTTGTTATTCTTGACCTTTTATTCTCCCAAATGAATCTTATTACTATTTCTTCTAGTTCTATAAAATAATTCTTGGTAGATTGATTGGTATGGCACTAAATAAGTAAATAATTTAAATAAAATTGTCATTTTTGTTATATTGGCTCAGCCTACACACGAGCAATTAATATTTCTCAAATTATTAAGATCTATCTTTACTTCTGTGAAAATTATTTTGTGTACTCATATAATCCTTGGGTTTGTCTTGGCAGGTAGACTACCAAGTATTTTATATTATCTGCAATTATTTTGAATGGAATTTCTCTATCTCTTCTTGTTGGATTTTATTGGTAATATGTAGAAATGCTATGGGTAGCAAGGTGGCATAGTGGACAGAGTATTGGGCCTGATGTCTGGAAGACTCATTTTCCTGAGGTCAAACCTAGCCTCAAACATTTACTAGTGGTGTAACCCTGGGAAAGTCACTTAACTTTGTTTGTCTCAGTTCTTCATCTGCAAAGTAAGCTGGAGAAGGAAATGACAAACTACTTCAGTATCTTTGCTAAGAAAACCCCAAATTTGGTCACAAAGAGTCAGACATCCCTGAAAAATAACTGAATAAAAAAAAAAGAAATAATGATTTATGTGGATTTATTTTATAGCCTGTAGCTTTGCTAAAGTTGTTAATTGTTTTAACCATATTTCAGTTGGTTTTTTTTCGGGGTTCTCTAAGTATATTATCATATTATGTGCAAAGGGTGATAGTTTTGTTTCCTCCTTACCTATTCTTATTCCTTTAATTTCTTTTTCCTGTCTTATTGCTATATTTAGCATTTCTAGCACATAATTGAATATTGGTGGTAATGGACATCCTTGCTTCATTCCTGATCTTATTGGGAAGGCTTCAATTTTATCCTCATTACAAATAATGTTTGCTCTTTGTTTAAATAGATATGACTTGACTTATCATTTGAAGAAAGGATCGTTTATCCCTATGTTTTCTAGTGTTTTTAATAGGAATGGGTGTTTTACTTTGTTCAAAGGCTATTTTTTGCATCTACTGATGTAATTACACAATACTTGTTGTTTTTGTTATTGATGTGGTCAATTCTGCTGATAATTTTCCTAATATTGAACCAGCCTTGCATTCTTAGTTTAAAGCCCATCTGGTCATAATGTATGATCTTTGTGACATATTGCTGAGATTTCCTTGCTAGTATTTTATTTAAAATTTTTTGCACTGATATTCATTAAGTTAATTGGTCTATAGTGTTCTTTCTCTATTTTTGCTCACTCTAATTTAGGTATCAAAACCATGTTTGTGTCATTAAAAAAACTATTTGGTAGGACTCCTTCTTTACTTTTTTTTTTTTTAAGTTGATATAGTGTTGGGATTTTGTGTTTCTTAAATGTTTGGTAGAATTCACTTGTGAATCCCTCTGGTCCTGGGGATTTTTTTTTCCTAGGGAGCTCAATAATGGCTTGTTCAATTTCTTTTCTAAAATTGGGTTATTTGAGTGTTTTATTTCCCCTTCTATTAATCTAAGTAGTTTGTATTTTTGTAAATATTTGTCCACTTTACTTAGATTGTCAATTTAATTGGTATATAATTGGACAAAATAGTTCCTAATGATTGCTTTAATTTCATCTTCATTGGTGATACATTCACCCCGTTAATTTTTAATATTAGCTTTGCAATCTGCTTTTCTTTTTTTTCCTCCAAAATCAAATAAACCAATGGGTTGTCTATTTTATTGGGTTTTTTTTCATAAAATTAGTTTTTAGTATTATTTATTTATTAGTTCAATTTTTTTTTTATTCTCAATTTTGCTAATCTCTCCTTTGATTTTCAGGATTTCCATTTTGGTGTTTAATTGGGGATTTTCTCATTGTTTTTTTTTTTTTTTTAGTTGCATGCCCAATTCATTGAACCATCCTGTCTTTTATTTATATACATATTTAAAGATGTACATTTTCCCCTAGTTAGTGCTTTGGCTGCATCCCACAAATTTTGTTATGTTATTTCATTGTTGTCATTCCCTTTAATGAATTTATTTATTATTTCTATGATTTTTATTTTAGCCCATTCATTCTTTAGGATTAGATTATTTAGTTTCTAATTTTTAAATCTATGTTTCCATGACCGTCTACCAAATATAATTTTTACTGCATTATGGTCTGAAAGGCACATTTAGTATTTCTGCTTTTCTGCATTTGATTGTGGGGTTTTTATGCCCCAATATATGGTAATTTTTTGTGAAGACATAATGTACAGTTGACAAAAAGGTATATACTCTTTTCTATTCCCCATTCATTTTTTTCTAGAGGTCTATCATATGTAACTTTTCTGATACTTTATTTATCTTCTTGACTTCTTTTTAAATCTATTTTACTATCAGATTTATCTAGTTCTGAGAGGGAGAAATTGAGGTCCCTCACCAGTACAGTTTTATTATCTATTTCCTCCTGAAATTCATTTAACATTTCCTTTAAGAATTTGGATGCCACGCTATTTGATGCATATGTTTAGTATTGATATTACTTCATTGTCTATGGTTCCTTTTAGCAAGATGTGGTTTCCCCATTTCCTGTTTATCTCTTTAATTTAGGTCTATTTTTGCTTTACCTTGTTTGAAATCATGATTGCTATCCCCTACTTTTTTTTACTTCAAGTAAAGCATTATAGATTTTGCTCCAGAATCATATTTTAACTCTGTGTCTCTCTCTTTCAAGGGTATTTCTTGTAAACAACATATTGTTGGATTCTGATTTCTAATCCATTCTGCTATGTGCTTCCATTTTATGGGTAAGTTCATCCCATTCACATTCATAGCTATGATTACTAACTGTGCATTTTCCTATATCTTATTTTCTTCTGTTTATCCTTCTCTCTCTTTTGTCCTGTCCCACATCTAAAGTCTGTTTTGCTTCTAGCTACTAGCTTCTTTTACACACACCACTTTCTCTTATCCTCTGCTTTTCATGATTTCCTATTAGATAAGACATATTTCTATTACCAGTTGAGCATGTGGATATAGTTTTCCCCTTTGAACCAATTTAAATATGTGAAGTTCATTTGTTGCCTCCTCACCTCCCCCCCC